>VDFB02047144.1:20715390-20812916 GCA_007258455.2 Sequoia sempervirens | reverse complement strand
TTTTTGTCAATGCAATCCATTTGGTACTCACCAAATGTTTGGCATTAGGAAATACCAACCCAAAGGGTTGTATTTTTCCTTGGGCATCCAACCCAAAGGGTTGGACGACCATTTAATGCCAAGGACGTGATTTTCTGAAAGGGTTACAAAATGTCACATATTTTTGGTCGTGCTAACCATCACGTTTGCACATCTTTCAATGCAAGTTTATAAAAAACTATGATAATGTTAGGCTCCCGCTTACCTATATAACCATATAATTTTTTTAAAAAATTAATTAAGGTTTTCATCCATAACTTCTCTTATTAGTGCCTTTGTTTTTTGTCAAAAACCAACATGTGCTAGTTTTAGTATAGATTTTCACTCGTTCATAAAATTTTGAAACAAATTACATTTTTATATAAACTAGACTCCATTCTACACATAATGAAAAAAAAATATTTTCGATTAGTTCTCAAAGCATGCTCAAATTTATCCTTTCAGGATGTGTCCACTTTTATATTCATTAAAAAATTAGCCAAAAGAACTAGGATAAACTACATGGTGTTAGCTAACTTCTCACCATTTATATTTTTTAAATTTTAAAAAAAGTTAATGAAGGGGGTCACAACAAATACTATGTTGTTTTTTAAAAAAAAATAGGACCACTTTCGGTGACCCCCCTTTTTGAAACCCTCAATCTTCATTATTTTCAAAAAAAATAGTAGCTTAGAAAGTAGATTTAGAGCACTACAACTTTTTTTCTCATTGCATCTTTAAATTTTGAGCGTAACTATATTCATTTCTCGTGAACATCAAACTTTACTAATTTTAGAAAAAAAAGTGTCATCTTAAGAGCCATTTTTTATGTCACAACTTGGCGCACTTACCGAAATGAAAATGCAATCTCTCATAAATAGAGAAAAGGAGAAAACCTAGTGAACTCCTCCCCAAAAGAGAGATGATATGATTAGATACAATCAAGTGATGAAAGATGGAGGACTTCATGCTACCCCCAAGTACACTATCTATCACATATATACATTAAAAATGCCCCCCATAAGAGGGAAATAGAGAGACTATGTAGCCCCCACAATGTATGTCACCTACAAAAATGGTAAGTGCCTAAAGACAAAACATGATCCAATGTAGACAAACAACTTGTATCCCTTTCAAAAGAAATAAAACCAAGTACTTGAATGTAGGAATGTTTCCCATTCTGGATAGGAATTGAAAGAAATAAGCAAAAATATGTATGATGATGTCTCTAAAATCTGCTCATGTGTCTCCTTGTCCATTGAAGATGAAGATGCCGCAATAAAATCAAGTACATTCCTAATCAAAGAATAAAGTGACAAGCCAAGACTATGTAGAAATAGATGTTGAACAAGATCCAAAGACAAAAATGTTTTAACAACAATTATGCAATGATTATCATCAAAGATGAGAAATAACCCTTCAAATGTGTACTACAATCTAGAATATGAGGCTCCACAAACACAGATACAATGTTTGATAAATAGGAATCCCAATCAGGAAGAAAATGAGATACATGTTGCAATGAATTAAGTAGATAGAAGTTCTCAATGAATCACCAACAAAAGATGAATAATCTTGTTGGACAAAAATGATGGGAGCCTCAATCAATGACTCTACACAAGGAATCAATGAAGGTGAAGGATCAACAACTATCTCTAGAGGAGAAGGAGCTTCTAAAGAAACCTCATCATCCTCATCTGAAGATTCAAAGTACTCAAAATAATCAAACTCCTGAATAGTATGATAGTCATAGGGTATCCTATCCAAAAAATGAAGAGGCACAATACAATCTAAAACAGGATCATCTAGGAATAATGAGTATCAGGATCTCTATATATCTCCCAAATTCTAGTCCAAAGAGTATGAGGATACTCAAAATGAACAATAGCATTCAAAATGTCATCATCAACATGCATTGCAATAACTCCTGAGACATGATCCCTTTTGAATTTCCAAGTGAATTTCTTACCATTAGTACCAGGAAGGGGAACAAAACCATACAAATGTGGTAACAAATGAAGCCAATGGGGATGTATTATGATGCCATATTTCCATTATTTATATTGTTTCCCCTTTTCAACATAATCAGATAAGGATGAAATAAAAACCCCATAATGAACAATGATAAATCTCCAAAATTACAAAGGCATTAACCTTCAATAGCAATTAGAAACCCCCAAACATGATGCATATACTACAAATGAAGCCTTTCGAAAATGACAAAACCTCTCCAAGAGTTAGGATTTCCAAGTAATCAATCACAATGCAAAATGTGCAAAATACTAAATAAATAATACGTGGGGCCAAATTTGGAAAAGTGCATAAGCACAATAGTATAGTTCATTAATACCTTTATGATGTCACTAAAATAATAAAAACTAGAGATCTGGGCAAAAAGTTATGAGCTTGGAGGTCCAAATGAGAGATCTGACTTTAGTTGGCAATAAAATATAAGTACAAAAACAAAATTCAAAATGACCTACACCCCTACGAAGCACATGGAACCAACTTTCCATCGCTATCTCGTTTATAAAATTTTGATATATGAGTGTTCAAAGATATGCCTTGTCGAAGAAAATTTCCCAATTAGGGTACTGGAAAACTAATTGGGTACAAAAATTTAGCCCCTTTGGGCTAGCGCTTGGTCACCCACATGACTATTGGTATTGCAGGGAGAAAATAATTCCCACTGCCCTTAGAGTGGTGGAGTGGTGGAGTGGTGGTGGCTCTACGCGCCACCCAAAGGATCATTAGCCCCTCACTGACTGATGAGACTACAAGAAAGGTTGGAGATGGCACTGCAGGCAAGGTGTAGAAGGTGAAGCTGACAGTGACAATTGGTAGGTGGCTGAAAAAGTCTACAAGGTGCATACATGTGCCTACATAAAATTAAAAATTTCACCCCAAAAAAAATCAACTATGATATTTTTATAAAAATTACAAAACAATCTTGAAATATTTTTCCTGAATAAAATTAAACCTACAAAATATTAAAAATATTTGATATTTTTTTCATGAAATATAAAATCATACGCCTATACCCGGGGGGCATACAGCTTGCCCAGGTGAAAAAAATCCTCAAAAACACCTAAGGCCGAACATAGGCATATTTTATATCAATCTTCATCTCTCAGGCCTCTTGAACACAATGGAAAGGTTGATTTGGGCTCAAAGTGTGTCGAAATCTCAGCTACCTTAGAATCTTGAAATCTTCAAACCCTTGCAACTTTGGCAAAAAATACTGGATTTAGACAAAACAAAATTCTATCTTGACTTTCTCAAAGCATCTTGGACTAAAAAATGAGCTCAAATTTCCTCCAACATGAACCAAAATGACCTAGAATGAAAACCCACAAAGAGAAACCCTCCAAATCTAGTATTTTTTAAGTTTTTTGATTCCCAAGTTCACCATATGATGCAAGGGAAGAGGATACTCAACCTTACTAAAAATAACCAAGATATCTCACTAGCAATAGCTCAACCCTCAAATCTAAGAAGGGTTTGCAAGGCTTGGGTCTAACACCATGTAAGAGCTAAAGTTTAGCTCTACAAGTCCAAGACCACCTACAAAAATAATGAATTTCTTCCACAAGAGATTATGTGCAAGTAAACGAGCTTGCTTGATATTAAGACCTATCAATATGATGATGAAGTATAAAGTATATTACATGAGTGTACCATGACCTTGCTTATATAGGCAAGGTGAGGAATATGATTAAACATTATTGTGACATGTTACTTAATTGTATGACATGAGACAACTAACTCATAACAACCTAGGAATCAAGCATTAAATGATAGAAAGATAAGATGTATATATGTCAACTAATACTTCTAGAAGGAATCTTATAATCATAAGTAAACTTAACATGTAAATAAGTCCCCTATGTCCCTAGTAAGGAAAATTACTATGTACAAGAAATATATTCACACCAACATTAAAATACAAGTTAATATAAGGCTAATATTAATCAAAAAGAAAAATAATTTAACAAGTAATTATTGAGAATAGACGGAAAATTGTAAGAGAAAATTGCAAAGTGTATCTTGACTACTATGTAGAAAGGATTTTGAAAGTGGTATAAAATTGAAATTTCTCCAAATTTCAAATGTGTATAATTTCCCTTTGTCCTTATAATTCACAAAGAAGAGAGTTTTAGTTTCATAAAGCTAATTTCAAGAAAAATTATTCCCCAAACAATTTCTTGCCCAAAATCAAGTTTCCCCCATATTTGCTTAAATGTGTGTTGAAATTTTTGATATGATCCCTTTATAAAATTTCCTTGGAAAATTGAAGTATACAAATATCTTGGATATGATCATCTATCAAGCTTGAAAGAGCACTACCAAAAATCAGAAATAGCAAATTAGATCATGTAAATTTCAAGGATGATCTCTTGAATAGGATGAGTTATGAATGTAGGACCCCAAATGCACAAAGGGTGATGGAAAGAAGGCTCCTACATGAAACAATATTCACCATGATCATGCAATGCATAGACTTGGCCTTGGAATGTACAAAGCACTACAACCTCCAAGCTAGAGAGATAAAGATGATAGATGAATGGGTTATAGCTAAATTGGATGGGGAATCTATTAGTGTAACTCTCAAGTTACTTCAAAGAGAGGTTTTTGCAAACATAAACACTACTAGATATTCAAAGAAGAGAAAATTAGATTAGCTAAATATTCCCCAGTTTGATGTTGTCTCTAACTTACTCTAAATGACATCTCAGCCAAAGAAGGCCAAGACTACTTCAAGGCTAATGAAATATTCCACTTTTGAAAATCTATATATAGAATTAGTTCACCCCTGTACTAAGAGGGATATTGGTTAAGTGGCTAAAAGAATATTGGCCCTTATTGAATATGATGGAGATATCCAAAACAAAAAGTGTTAGCTTCCAAGTTGATAGAAAGGATAAAAAAAGGCTAAGTGTTCTAAATATGAACTTAAAGAACATGGAAGATCTCTAACTACCTATCTCAATTGAATAATTGACACTTCAACCCAACCAATAGATAAAATAGATGCACCTCCTTTTATTCTAGCTCGGGAAGTGGTAAGGAAGTGATTGATAAAATATGCAAATATCAATCCTATGGGAAAATAATTGAAGACTACGTAAAAGAAATAATAACAAAAGGGTCAAATTTCATTAAAGAAGTAAAGAAAATATATGATGAAAATGATACTAGAAAGAAAGAAATTGGTGATGAGGGTAGTGCATCTAAGCAAAAGGATGAAAATTGATAAAAATCTTTAGGAGATGATTGAGATGACAAATGATAAACTTGTTGCTCAACACATTTTTTCAAGTTCTAATGAGAATAGGAGCCTCATGTGGATAAAATTAATTGAATGGAAAATGTTATCCATTAAACAAAATATCCAAGAGTAGACTAAATTGTTAAAATACTATGATAAGTTAATGATTGATATCCAAAAAAAAAATTCTATCAATTCATATATTCAAATGAAAGATGATTCTTAGGTCTATGATACTCAATCCATTAGAGATAATTTCAAGGTGATGATTGAAAACTTCTTTTATAAACAAGCATTCAATGTGGAGGCCATGAAAATGTTGATCAGTATTGGCATTGCTCTCATCCTTTGCATTGCACATCTTTCAATCTTTCAAAATAGTTTGGAAAAAATTTGGAGTAACAAGGAAATATGGAAGCTTGGGATAAATAATGGGATTATACCGAGGCATAACAACATTTCCGCAACCATGAAAGCATTTTGAATTTACAAGGCCAAGGTTTCTACTCAGGTGCAACAATCTCCAATCCCAAGTTCATCCCCTATGAAAGAAAAAGAGGATATAGATGGGGAAATGCTGCCAAAGCCTAATGTTTAATTTCTTTTTATGAACTTTTATTTCAATTAATTTTTAATAGTTATAAAAGTGTTAATTTTTTCAAATGTTAAGGAAAATTTAATCTTTTTATTTAATAATTGATTACAACTAAAGGCTATATATATGCAGCCAATTGTAAAATACAAGATCCTTTTTATCCTATTTAATTTTAGCATAGAGTGGTTGAAAATATTTATATATTTTTAATATGAAAGTTGGAAGCTTGTGTGCTTTGCAATTTTTGAACATTTGAAATAAGGAATTTTCTATTAGTTTATGTGTTGGTGATAGATTTATGTATTATTATTCCTTTTATGTGGTGTCATAACTATTTTAATTGTTCAATTTTTTCGTATTAATTCATATTCTAGATCATTTCTAAAACTTTAGAAAATTTGGTTTGGTTGGAGGGTGATTTTATTGGTGTGTAGCCATGACATCATTTGAAAATATATTCTTGGTTGCACACTATACAACTATGGTTTTAAAAGAAGTGACTTTTGAGTTTGTTTCCATTTGCATGAAAAAAATTAAGTAATAACTTATTTAGAAATCTTCATTTTATCTCTTTGTAATTTTAGTGTTCATCTTTCTTTCTGAAAAATCTAAATCTATCATAAGAGGGATTTGTACCTATAAAATTTAGAGGAAGGTTGTTAAAATATACAACAACTTCTCCAACTATTGGTTCAATTGTCATTACAAACTGGGCAACTCAGAGTTGTTTTCCACAAATTTAGTGATAACAAATATGTTAACCAACAAAAATCAATAAATATAAATAAGTTGTTTTTAAATTGGTATATTAATTATGAATTGATGTAGCTAATGTTTTATTTACATGTTTAATTGTACATCATTTTATTTACTATGAGATGATCGATGGATTTGTACCTTTGTGAGTAGGAAAAATTAACAAGTATAATTGAGAAAGGATTTTATAGAGGAGATGTATTTTTATATACCCAAAAAGAGCCATGAGAGAGATGTGCATGCATACACATGTACAAATCGACTAATTGAAATTTGTGGTTTCCGTGTTCAAGTGTGATCATTTTCCCTTCACGTTCTTAAATTTCATTATAAGTGCATGGTCATAGCCAATTCTTGAATGTGGTGAGTTTGAGTATGTGTGATGGTCTTTATATGAGTGTTGCATTTGTTGAAGTATGATTATGAGTCAAATGGTCATTACAAAATATTAATATTGGTTTTAGTCTCTATTGGTCTGTGTATTGATAGGCTAATGACAGAGAATTGCAATAAGGATTAGACTTTTGATTGATAAGATTATCAATAAAAATTTAATGCATAAACTATTAAAAAAAAATGTTAGTCTATTAGACTGCATATTTGTATTTTTATTTTTTTCATTATAATAAATAGCTTATGCGATTAGTTGTAAACTATAAATGTTTTGGCTCTAAAAAATCTGTATTAGAAATTATACTTAATTTTTAGTATTGTGTATGCTCTTCCTTCTCATGCAATTGTCCAAGAGCCACTAAACCATCTTTAACTATGATAAAGCTTAGACAATGACATGTTGGTTACTTGAAACATCCAAGGGCCACTAAACTATCTTTAACTATGATAAAGTTTAGACAATGACATGTTGATTACTTGAAACATCTAAAAATTAAAATACCAAACAATGGTTATTTATTTTTAGACCATATCATATACCCAACATGAAACTTTGATTTAGTTATATGTCACCAACAATATTAAACAAATTAAAAACTAACATCCTATTTACTTTAACCTTCTTTTCTTTAAAATAAAAAGTATATAACAGTTTTTATATCAACTTTCCAAATCTTAAAAAAATAAAAACCTAGTCTCCCTACCTCAATTAACTTAAAACCCATTAAAAGAAAACTAAACTAAACTTTAAATAACTGACTTTCCACTAATAGATCAATAAACATAGTGTTAGCCAGCCCATCCAGACCAGTCAATCATCAAATTGGCTTACCTCAATCAATCACTTCCAAAGTTCCAAGTTGTGGGCCGCAGTCCTGCATGGGTTTTCTACTATCAGCTACGTGATCCCCCGTTTAAAATGGCTTTCAATTAGAAGAGGAAAACTCTGTGCTCGCTGCCTCTTCTACGATTGGTCGGAGTCTCCTCAGAAGCTGTGCAAACAAAAGACAAACATCACAGCTGTGAGGACGACAGCCCATTTCCTACTGCTTCCCACTGCCCGCCCCTACTAAACTATCAAATCACTTACCCCGATGGGGGACCTACTATGCCGCCTGCAACCTACAACTACCCTTTATATAAACCCAGAACCACTTCTCTTTGTGTATAAACTAGCAATTGCACCTTCGTGTGCAATGGGTACGCCGAAGATTTGATGGAGATCAATTTTTTTTTTTTTTGGTAATCTATTTGAAAGATAGAAATTGTATAATTTTTATTAAATAAGTGAAGTTATGCATTTATGTAATATTGTAATTTCAATTTTATTAACAAAATATTATATGGAATTACAAATAAGTTTGTAAAATTAGCAGTGTAAGGAAAGTACAAGAACTTGTATAATGGCACAATTTTTCAAGGAAACATTTACTGTATAATACACAAGCTTTGTAAAGAAAAATGTATTAAGTTCAACATATGAAAATGATTGAATATCTATTGTTCAGTCTTTGAATATTTAATGTGTAATGCATAAGCTCTTTAAAGAAGAATGTATTAAGTTTAATATATGAAGATGTTCCAATCTCTATTGTTCACTCTGAAAATAGCTCTGTCAACCATTGCATTTACAGCTTCAGCAGTAGCTGCTATACATTCAAGAACAAGGAAAAGAGAATTAACCCAAAATTAAACTCTTTAATGAACATAAAATTATTACAATAGTATTATATATTGAAACAGCCACAGATAAAACCACAGAACCAATGCCTTCATTTACCAGATAAGAAGATAACTGTAATAATGAAATGAAACAGAACAAAAGTGATCTGGCTGTGTACAGATTCACATAATAAATTTCACTGAAATGATGGCAAGTGAGTTACCTCAAGATTCTGCACAAATTGTGTTATGTTGTCGAGGCGGATGAGAATAATGGGTAGATTCACAATTCACAAGCTCTCCATATTTTTAGAAATTCTGAGACAAGTTGTTTGGAATACCCCAAAAGAAAGTTGTTGTCATGCAATGCTCTGAAAATCATAGTACAAGAACATGTAAGATTTGAGAGTTTCACGATAATACTGAATATTATTGAAATCACATTTAAATTTCATAAAGATGGCAATCCATCCTCGGTATTGTAAAGCCCATGCATACTCTAAGACCATGCAAATTTGAAGTCAGTTCAATAATATTAACCACACATGGTCTTGCAGAGAGCATACAATCTTTGTAAGTGACGCAGCTTGAGGTTCCTGAAAATTGAAACAACAGAATGAAAGCAGAGACTTCATCCATGATCCATGAAAGCATAATTGAAGGCAATAGGTAAATTCTATAAAAGAATAAATTCTCTCATCAAGCCCAATACATACATCAAATTGAATAATGATAAATGCGGTAAAAGTAAAGTTATTCATCACAGAAACTCACAAGTAAATAACCCGCCTGGTCTGAGAATCACAAGTAACACCAGTCCATCCACAAGGATCCAGATCCTCTTTCTTCCATTTGACAAGAACACCATCATAATTAGATTGGCTCAGCAAGAAACTTACCATCTAGATTTATTGCGTTGCTACTGCGTGTAAAAGCCAAGCGCATGAGAACAAAGATAATGATCAATTGTGTAGCTGTCATTAGCACATATGTGCATTGGAAATTTGTATTTGTTATGATATAAATTTCATCACTGCTACCAAGAGAGGCCTTTGCATGGCTTGAAGATTTATTAATGGACATTTTTCATCCTGTTTTTGTAAATCAGAATTAAAGCTTACTTTTACAGGCAAGCATCAATAAAATGTTGAATTACTATAATAATTTTTCAAAGTGTATGTCTAGTGTAAAGCATTTTTTAGAGGCATTGTACAGTTTGTTGGACGATTCCATTTAATTTCTTCATTGAACTGAAACACTCGTGTGGCAGAGACACAACTTGATTTAGGGTAATTTTTCATACAGAAGGAACAACCATAGCTAGAAATTGTGCTGGCTCACCAGAATATATATTTCTATATTCTAGTCATATTGAAACCAAGTTGAACTTGTCTGTCCTCTTTGTTTAAAAGAAGAAAGAGAAGGTGTATGTGACTTGACAAAACATGGTAATGAAATGCTGGAAAATGGTTTTAATCCAAGTGAAGAGTTGCCATAAGAGGGCTAGCATTAGCCAACAGAGAAACAAGTTAAGATTTTTTATTTTTGGGTAACTTTTTAGTATGTTAATAAAGGGAGAGATCCTTCTAATGTTTGACATTTTACCAGGGAGTTATTTTCTCTTCACAACACTAAATCTTCTACTAAATCATAGGGGTGAAGACCATTCTTGTTGCTCTGATAGAGTTTGCAGGAAATTATCTTCTAATCATAGCAGTGATTAAGACAGCTGTTTATTTCTGATTTTACCTTCTATGTTAATTAATAGAAAGAAAAATTCAAGAAAAAATTAAAGCAAAAACAATTTTATCAGTTACAGTGTCCCAGCTCAAGTCCTAACCCTAACAGATCAACTTTATAAACCCATGTCTCTGCTGTAAAAAAAAATGCAGTAGAGGAAGACGAGTTTTGTTTTAAGCTATGTTACACCAGAGATGAGATGGTTTATTCAATTTGTTATTCAATCAAAGTAATCTTCTAATGTTGAGGTGAAAGTAGCGGTAGAGGGACCGATAAAAGGGCATTTTCTATTTCAATTCGGCCACTTCCTTGAAACTGAACAAACAACATTAATTCTTAAGGCTTTAATCAGACCTCGGGAAAAAAATGTCATGTCAATTAAGGGTAAAGTCTCATCACCTTGCAATATAAATTGAGAAGAATGTTTATTGCTTTGCAAGAAAGAACAAATTTGAGAATGAGAGGCGTGCCATACTACACTGCCTTATATAGGAGCAAGTAAGACAATCATTCAATAAATCCTTGGGTGGGGCTTCCACAAGGGAGGTCTCACTAACCCAATTGGCATCTGGCTTGGCCATGACATGAAAACCAAGCTTTAATTTTTTTTAAGGACTAAACCAGTAGGAAGTTATTTTAAGAATGTTTTAAAACAACAAATTGCTACAATATAATTGGCTTGCAGGGACACACTTGATTTTGATTTTAGATTTATAAGGCTGACAGAAAGGTCTAGGATTGTTAGCTTGTTCAAGGCTACTGAAGAAGCTTTCTAACAAGGGATAGAACTAGTTGCCACCGATCCCAATAACTAAAGGCTTGCACCTGATTGCAAGAGGAATCAAGAAGCCCTATAAACTATAGGGCCCCCAAAAGTCTTACCCAACAACAAAGCTTTCCCTAATCTACTGGGTGCAGAAACACAGGTTTTAGATAGATAGCTAAACTCCAAAAGAGTTTTTTTGTTTCATTTTATTTTAACTTGTATAACCCCACGTATATATCATACAAAGCCTCCAGTGCATACAGGGCAATTTAAGGGACAAAAAATTTGGAAGTTAAAAACCCTTCAACTAAAAATTGGCATATTGAATTCTTAAATTAAGATTCGTCTAAAAATATTCTTCTCTTCTTCTTAGCTTGCCAATAAATTTCTTGGAAAAATGGCATATATCTGAGCCACTGAAATTATCTATACTGAGAACAATTGAAAAGAATCAATATATATCATAAACCTGTAATTCACAACTTCGCCAGGAGTCCACCTCCAATAGCGTTCGTCATCACCCCAAACGATCGATAATTCTCTGGAAGATAACATTTAACACACTTTTGCAGTTGCCCTTTGTAGCCAAAATCTCTGCACGATGTAAATAAATTATATGAAAAGTTTAAAGGAAAATAAACTAACAGGAAAACAATAAAATCTGTGTACCCAACTGGGTTCCTCCGTTCAGAAAGATTGACCGATAGAGTTGTTTCTTCGAAGAGAAGGTGATGGGAGAAACTGAATTAGCGAGAATTTGGGTATAATGGAGAGGGGTGGTGAGAAAATCACCTAAACTTACCTCAAGATTCTGCACAAATTGTGTTGTGCTGTCGCCGTTTTTTGCTGTTTTCCCGCCGCTATTGGTTTCCGCTCCTCCAAACTCTTCCTCGCTGGTATTGACCTTTCACTTCTCCCATTTGGTGAGCTGCAGCCTGAAAATAAGATTTCAATAGGGTTTTAGAGTATGCTCTTAAAATGAAAATTACGGCCAAGAGCACATTTAGGATGAATTTTGTTTCAAGTTGCAGATGCAAAGGGGGTCGAGTGTAAACTTACTGCAAGATTCTATAGGAGCAATATTATAAAGGGAAAACTGACGGATTCCAACCTATGCAACGATAGCAAAACAAAAACACTGAAGAAATATTGACCCGGTTGTGTAGAGGCCGAGAAAGAGGGCAAATGAAACCAAGGCAAACGAAACCAGGGCAAACGGGTATCAACAAGGACATTTCTTACGCCGCCTCCAACCATCAGTAAATGCATCGCCTCCAACCATCAGTAAATATCATACTGAATTTTTGAAGAGACGGATAGCGGCGGGGAAAGCAGCAAAAAGGGGTAAAAAATGATGAACAACTGAGATTCGTTTCGTCATCGTCCATGGGCTGTCAGGTAATCTACACCATTCAACATAAAACTCTGTTCCATCCGGGAAAAATGGCGAGCGGCTGAGATGGATTTCATTGCAGGTGATTGCCTGTCGAGCAATCTACACCGTCGGAGGTAAAAATGCCTTCAAAATGCCAAGTGTAGGACGCCTTCGGCGTAAAATATCATCTTTGTTTCCTTCTTCCCACTGTGGAACTTGTTTTGTGTCGATATATAGTTATATTCTGGCAATCCTGGAGGAAGATCAGAAGAAAATGATCAGTGTGGTGCAGCAGCTTTATGTTGCTCTGTCATGTGGAGATACAGAGAGAGTTCAGGGGAGGTTGGCTTCCGAGGTAGATTGGTGGTTCCACGGCCCTCCTTGCTGTCAGTACTTGATGCACACCCTCACTGGCATCACACATGATCACTGTTCTTTCCAGTTTCTTCCACGCTCCATCACTGTTCTGGGTAACAAGGTCGTAGTGGAAGGGTGCGAGGGCGAGTCCCGCTACTGGATTCATGTCTGGACCGTAGAGAATGGGATCATAACTCAAGTTCGAGAGTATTTCAATACGTCGCTTGTTGTCAAGGAGTTTAAACCCACTTCTTCCTCTGCATCATTGTTTGGGAAAAGACATGAGTTCTGCGCGCCGCTGTGGCAGAGCAAACTTAACATTTCCATATCAGAATCAATGCCTGGCCTAGTCCTTGCCATCTGAGTTTATGTAAATGGTGTCTCTGTTAGAAAGCCTAAATTTGACGGTCAATCTTTTCTGTCAAGCTTATGACATGTTTTGAAATTGTTCATATATTTTATTATAATTGTAATTATATAAAATAAATATATTTAATAGTAGTTTTATATAAATTCTGACAATTTATTTGAAAGTTTTTTTTTTGTAATATAATTTTCATATGATTTTAATTGTATTTTCAAATAAAAATGTTTAAATACAATCATACAGTCATCAAATTCAATAATGTAAAGTTATCTGTTGTCTGATTCATTATGAATGTATTTTGGTTGAAACTAATGGTTAGAAGTTTGAGAGGGATGTAGACTTTCCATTTAACTTATATGTTGTATATCATGTTTTTCATTTCAAATGCAAGTCTCTTTTTTCTTAATAAGTATATTATATTTACATAAAAGAACATTAAAGTGATAGTAGATTTCCACAATCCATAAGTTTGAGAGGGATGTAGGCTTTCCATTTAACTTATGTTGTATATCATGTTTTTCATTTCAAATGCAAGTATCTTTTTCCTTAATAAATATATTATATTTGCATAAAAGAACATTAGTGATAGTAGATTTCCACAATCCATGAAGATATTGCTAAAAAAATTCTGGATTAGATTGTGTCTGAATTTTTGCATCAACGTTCCGAAGTGATTCATCATCAGGATAAGAGAGCCAAAGGAAAACGTTCAGGATAAGTATTTTTCCTTTTGGCTCTCTTATCCTGATGATGAATCCCGGAGTGTGATTCGAAAAGTTGATGTAAAAATTCAGACACAATCTAATCCAGAAAAAATTTAGCAGTAAAAGAACATTATGATTGTAGTCTTTTATCATCTGATAATAGATCACAAAATATGATCCAAAAAATTGATTCCAAAACTAATATTGACTGATATTATCTTCAATTATTAAAAACAATAGTGCAAACCTCGATTTGTGTGCACAAGGTGCATCAAACACAGTTCAACCATCAGTTTTGTTCCTTAAAGAAGGGAAAGAAGTGAGCTATATGGAATCTGTAGTGGGAGTACATGTTTGAATCAGCGGTCAAACTGGCATTTTGCACGTTTTTGCTGTAGAACGTATTCCATCATTGGTTTTTAGTAATTGGTACTTGTTGCTAGCTTTAGAGAGTTAATTGGCAGAGAATATTTATGGATGTACCTGGTATTTGTCTTGCATACCCATTTGCCAATATTGTTCAACAAGCCTGGACAGGCCAACTGTTGTATACTGGAAGTCCTTCCATTGATCGTCTCTCTTTGTACTTGTGCATTCGTCGGATGTCCCCACTCCCAATCCTTGGTAAACCCGTACAATAATATGTTAAATGGACGTATGCATCCTATATTTCTGCAAGGGCATTGGATTCCAAATTACAAGCAAATAAAAAGAATATGTTTCATCTCTCTAGTTTTGCCTCCTGTTTGCCGCCTTAGACAAGTATCTCTTTGTTGTTCTTACCAACACTTTGGTTCTGTTAAACCCTTGCTTTATTCATCCATCCTTTGCCTTTGTCAAATGATTGATTCTTTAGTGTTTGTTCTCTGTGGTTGTTGGATAACTTAGTTAAAAGAGACAAAAATAATATAAGGGAGTTGGAAGGGTTTTTACTTGTTACAAAATATATATAGGAATATAGAATTATGGAATTGGAAAATCAAGATCTTATTTGGAATGTTTGTAATACCAGTGGTGCTTTATGGATGTGAAGTTTAGAGCAACAACACGTCAAATTTAAGGATTCAAAAGCAGTTAATCACAAGTAATCTTAAAACTAAAACTCTAATTTCATATGATATATCATTCATTGAGGCAAGAGCTTTTCAATTACAAACATTAAATTTGGTCTAGATGCTAAGTTACCTAAATAGAATAGCAAGCATGGGGTCTCACTAGTGACCAAAATAATGGTGGAGGAAAAGTTTAGCAACACATTTGTGAATCATAATTCTAAGTGGGTGAATACATGGAGTATCAACATGCAAGAGTGACCAAGCACTGATGAAGAAATTCAAAGATGTGAGAAAACATCAAGAAAACTATGTAGACAAAGTAGTTCAAGTGAGACATTATGTCAAAGAATTCAATCATAGTTGTGATCACGAGCAAAAATAATGATAGTTTAACTAAGAACTAATTCACATTGTTTAAAGTACAAGATTGGAAGATGGACAATAGCTAAAGAAGATTGGGTGGATTGAATGTCATTTTTCCACTTTGAAGTTAGCGGAAACAAAGTGACTACATCATGGATTACCCAGCTTCCAAGGATATATAAATCAAATACATAAATAACGTAAGATTAATTCTTTCATTATTATATTTAGAAAAAATAGCAAAAACAATAAAAATTTTAATCAAAATTTATTATAATAGATTTAAAATTAGAAAAAAATAAATATCATATAAAAATAATTTAAACAATATTTTGTTAAAAATATTTATGTGATATCCATTTATCCCACAAACTATTTCAATTCATTTAACTCTCCAAAAGCCCTATCCTTTTATCCTATAAACTATTTAATCTCATATATATTATGAAAGAATTCATTCATTTAATGCGCCATTAAAGACAAAATCTGAGTGGATCATTTCAGGCTAGGCGTATTCTTAATGTGCGTTCAGCAACCATTAATGACAGCTTTTTATGAATATATAAATTTTTGCATGTGGATAAGGGGTCTTTGAAATAATTAAACCTTTTGACTGCACACAGAGATGGAGTGAGTCCAGTCATACAGAATCCTTCGTATTTGAAACGATTTAAAAATCTACCCATAGATATATTTTAGGTAAAGCTTTTTAGTATTTTACTTAAGCCGCATGTTTGACTAGTATTCCTTGGGTGGGCTTCAATGGTTTGCACCAAAGATTTTAATCATCTCCAAATTAGTCTAAAATATTATTTGATTGGTTTATAATTTAGTTTTATATATGTTTTAATATTATTTGATTGGTTTATAATTAGTAATGGCGTTTGTTTGTGTAATGATTACATCAAAGAAGTGTGGAGGGTCAATTAGGAGAATTTTTGGTCTATTTTTGCATTACATTTGTGCAATACATGAGATCAATTGATAGGTGATTTAGAAAATGATGTTTGTGTAACAAAAGTATTGAAATAGAGAAGTGATAGCTTCAAATCAACCATGCATCCACTTACAAGGATCCAAACACGACTGAAACAAAAACCTCTAAATTAAGAAGATAATCAAGCTCCATTACCAACAAGCTCATATTATGTTTGCAATTAGAAGGCAGATAGGGATAAAGAGGGAGAGAGAGAGAGAGGGGGGGGGGGAGAGATAGAGGGATAGAGAGGATGATGGAGATGGAGTTGGAGATGGAGAACGAGAACGAGAGGGATAGATAAAGAGAGAGAGGGGAGAGGGATATATAGAGATGGAAGGGATAAATACATAGAGATGGAGAGAGAGTAAGAGAATGAGAGAAGAAGAGATAGAAAGATAGAGATAGGAAGTGATATGTAGAGAGAGATAGAGAGAGGGAGAGACATAGGGGTAGACAGAGATGGAGAGATAACAAGATAGAGATGGAGGAAGAAATGGAAGAAAAAATATGGAGAGAGAGATAGAGAGGGAGAGAGATGGATGGATTTAGAGAGAGGGATACATGTCTAGAGATAGAGAGGGAGAGAGGGAGATAGAGGTAGATATGAAGATGGAGTGAGAGAGGAAGAGGGAGACAAATGAGTAGAGAGAGGGAGAGAGGGAGAGGGAGAGGGAGAGATAAAGATTGAGAGATAGGGAGACAGAGAGGAAGAGATAGAGAGATAAAGAGGAAGGAGAGGGAAAAATAGAGAGATATAGATGGTGATATAGAGTGATAAAGAGATAGAGATAGAAGGAGATATAGAGAGTGGGAGAGGGAAACATAGAGGTAGACAAACAAAGAGGAGCGGAGATAGACAAATAGAGATAGGAGAGATAAAGGTAGAGATAGATATATGGGAAGAGAAAGAGAGAGAGAGAGAGAGAGAGATAAAGATATATGGGAAGAGAAAGGGGGGAGAGATAGAGATAGAGAAATAGAGACAAGGGAGAGAGAGATAGAAAGAGGGAGGAGAGAGAGAGATAAAGATAGGGAGGGAGAAATAGGGAGTGTGTGTGAGAGAGTGAGTGAGAGATATGGAGATAGAGATAGTGAGGGATATATATATAGAGAGAGAGAGAGAGAGGGAGAGAGGGAGAGAATAGAGGTGAGGTAGAGAGATATAGAAAGAGGGAATGATAGGGAGAGAGAGAGGGAGAGATGGGGATAAAAGACAAATAGAGAGATAGATATAGTGGGAAAGATAGAGGGGGGAGAGAGAGAGAGAGATACAGGGAGAGGTAAGAAGATAGAGATAGGGGAGAGACATAGAGAGGGAGATAGAGATGGAGATGGAGATGGAGATGGAGTAGATCCTTCACATCTTTCATATATACACATTACCAAAGTAAATGTGGTTGTCAAGGGGCACCATAATATGCTCCAATAAAGGTATCAATAGAGATGTGATAAGTTCAAATCAATTATGCACCGACTTACAAGGATCCAAAAAATTATTTCTTATCCCTTAGTGGTGGCACCAAAGGATTGGGAACCTCCTACAAGTGTCATGTATACGTGCATTAGTTTGTGGGTCAATGAATAACATACACAAGTTGGATTTTTTTTGTTTGTTTTATTTGCTCATAGGATAATTTGTCTACATAAAATTATTTTGTGTTCCCTCTTGTTTGACCAAGTGTTGATTTTCCCACTCATAGATACTATGTGAGAGATGGTCGATTCTAGTGAAGTGGTGAGGGTAGACCTATGGGATTTTGTTCCTAATAGATCTCTCAACCTTCTAATTATTGTCTCAAGTTCTCTTATGTTCTTTTTGATATGTCAAGTTATATATTTTATTGTGTCCTAGAAGAATGTTGAGGCACTATCGAAGGGGTTTGATGTGGTTGTTCTTCAACAGGGTTTTCATGAATTGGTGAATGTGATTTTTTATTAATTGGTGGGGTATTCTCAATTCCTAAAAATTAAAGAAATTTCACTAATTTTTTTTTCTATCTATCTATTTAATGGAATTTTTATGCTAACAAACTAAAAAAACTTACCTCTTCAACCTTAGTGATGTCAATTTTGGAATTTTGGTGATGAGTTGGCAGACAAATGGTGATTAACAAGCTATTTCACAATGCGAACATGCTCTAAAAGGGTTGCATACCAAATTTTGTTTTTAAGAGGATGAGTTCAAATGAGCTCAACCTCTTTATTTTTTATTTAAATTAAAACAAAACACAAGCACATTATAATGCGCTCGTGTTATGTTTACTAGGCACCTAAAAAGTGGAGTGGCAACTTTTTGGTCCTCCATCTTTTTGCACTTACCCATTATAGAGGGACCCCACATCTAGCCATAGGTCCAAATGGAACTTTCATAAGCCCCACAAATTCTAAGAACTCCTTTGTCATAGATTGGCAATTTTTTTCTCTTAGGTATTTTAAGAGACATTGTTAAAAACATGTAGCTTGGATAGATCAAGACTTTTAGGGAATAAAATGGGGCCTCCCCTATTATTCACCTACCTACCTTGATGTGTTAGCATAGTTTATGGGTCCCCATGATGTGAAGAACATAAAATAGGTCACTCGAAAATAATACACCAAACATAACTTATACATAAATTGTATGAATGCATTCATTATTAGCACAATCAAACAATTTTGAGTTGATGAAAATAAAGAGAGATTATTGGGAAGAGACCCCACATCTGGCTATAGGTCTAGACAAAACATTTATAGGCCCCACAAAGTGTAAAAACTCTTGCTTCATAGATTGATAGTTTTTTGCTCTTAGGTCTCTTAAGAAACTTTGTCAAAAGCCTACAACTTGAATATATCAATCTATACCTAGGAAATGGAATAAGGCCTCCCCTAGAATTCACCCACCCAACCTCCCTAAAATTTTGGTATAGTTAGTTCATCCCCATAACACAAAGAATACAGAATATGGCTCTTGACAATCAAAATGCCATTTTCTTGGCAAAGAATCCTACTTTCCATGCCAGAACAAAACACATTGATGTTCAAATTCATTTTTTTCATGATATGGTGGAAGATGGAAAGGTGAAGCTGGAGAAGGTTGACATCCTAACGAATGCCGCAGATGCATTGACAAAGCCAATGAGCATAGAGAAGTTTAAATGGTGTTCGGAGTCTATGGGCCTCATGGCCTCTAGCAGTTAAATCGTATAACTTTCATTAGCTCTTCAAAGGTGTTTGACAAGTGGGAGAATGTTGGGAAAAAGAAGGTGTCAACCTTTTTTTTTTCATAAGAATTGATTTTTCTATAAATATTGAATATTGCTAATTTTCTCACTTTATTTTGTGAGTTACAATTTGCAGTTTCTATTCGGATGAGAAGCCAATTTGGAAAGTTGATTTTACAGGTGGAGTTGTGCATAATTTTTTTTTTACATTTCCGTATTGAGTTTATTTGGAATGTAAGTGTTCGAGGTGCAATTATTTTGGCAAGTACAGATTTTGCAATGTTGCATGTGGTGACAATTGGAAACTTACCATTGTGCGTCTGCAGTGTTTTGGCACTATCTATGTTGCACATTCAGCCTTTGGCAATTGTTTTAAAAATGTCTAATTTATGGATTGTAAGCTCTTATATATTGAGCACTTGTATTTTGGAGTGGTATGTTACATTGTTTTATTGAAGTATCGTTATGCTACCGAAATTACTCTAAAATTGTGAAGAAGTGTGAAGACTCCTGCAAGAGCATAGCTCTGCAAAATTATATTGTAACTGTTTATTTGTTGCTGAATAATATAATTGAGTTGTGTTTTGGACTGTGGGGTTTTTCTTCCTAAAGGGTTTTCCCCACGTAAAATTTTGTGTTATGAGTTCTTTGTTTATCTGTTTATGATATGTATGTGCATCTAAATGTGTAACAATTAAAGGTGTTTAAGAAATTTTTGCAACTCTCTTATGCTTAGATTAGTGTAGGAAGTTGCTTCCGCTTACCCGACTTCCTTTCAAGGGGAAAGGACCTAGCACTTGAGCATGTTCCAATAGTTGTGATAGCATTTGTTTATATAATGCCCAATATTTTTAACAATATTGGACCAATAATTGTGACTTTAAAGTGCAGAGCTCGATTTGTGTGCACAAAGTGCAGGAGAACACAGTGCAGCCATCAATTATTGTCCCTTAAAAGAAGGGAAAGAAGTGAGCTATATGGAATCTGTACATGTTTGAATCAGCGGTCAAACTGGCATTTTGCACAATTTTGCTGTAGAACATATTCCATACGAACGCATTGGCTTTTAGTTTTCGATATGAGTGGGTAGTGTTAGAAAGTTAATTGGCAGCGAATATTTATGAATTGTACTTGGTATTTGTCTTGCAGACCCATTTGCCAATATTGTTCAACAAAGCCTGGACAGAACAGCTGTTCTATTCTGGAAGTCTTTCCATGGATCGTCTCTATTTGTACTAAGTGCATTCGTCAGATGTCCCCACTCCCAATCATACACTGATATATTCAATGACTGTACACATCCTATATTTTCTGCAAGGGTATTGGATTCCAATTACAAGAAAATAAAAAAATATGTTTCGTGTCTCAAGTTTTCCCTCCTATTGTCGCCTCAGACAAGTATCTACTTGTTTTTACCGACACTTCGGTTCTGTTAATCATGCTTTATTCATCCATCATTTGCCTTTCTCAAATAATTTCTTCTTTATTGTTTGTTCTTGTGGTGGTAAACTTAATGTTCTCCCATTTCAAAGACTCTAGAGTAGAATGGAAGAGTAAAAATTTAGGTTTGATTGACAATCAGAATAAGAAAAGGATTATAAGAGTGCTTTTAGAGTGATTGGTGTTAAATAGGGATATCTATTCTTTATTTTGTCTGGTTATAGATAAATAAGTTAAGAGAAATGAATAAACAAATATAAAGGTAGTTTGTTTAAGTAGACAATTATAAAGTAATGTTGTTCTTATATGTAAATAATCTTATCAAAAACAACACAGTTTGATAGAATCTATGAGAGCTCTAAAATTATTTCACCAAGATGCAGGAATGCAAGTAAACACTAACAAAACCAAGGTCATGATCTTTACCTTTCAAAAAATTAAATTAAATAAACTTTGAATTTGAGGCAGCCCTTTGCTGATGTTGGTCTTGATTATCACAACAAACTTAGTTACTTGTAGGACAAAAATAATATAAGGGAGTTGGAAGAGTTTATACTTGCTACAAAATATATATAAGAATATAAGACTATGGGATTGGAAAACCAAGAAGATCTTATTTGGATTGTTTGTAATGTCAATGATGCTTTATGGTGTGAAGTTTAGAGCAACACATCAGAATTGAGGATTCAAATGTAGTTAATCACAAGCAGTCTTAAAACTAAAACTACATTTTCATATGAAATCTTATTGGTTGAGGCAAGAGCTTTTCTATTATAGATATCAACTTTGACCTAGATGATAAGTTACCTAAATAGAATAGAGAGCATGGGACATCACTAGTGATCTAAAATAATAACAGGGGACAAGTTAAGAAAAAGAAAGAAACACATTGATGAATAATAATACTAAGTGGATGGATAAATGGAGCATCAACATGCAAGAGTGTCCAATATTGATAGAGAAATTCAAATATGTGAGAAAAATCGTGGAAACCATGTGGACAAAGTAGTTTGAAAGAAAGAGAGGGTTCTATGTCAAAAAATTCAATCCTGCTTATGATCACAAGTGAAAATGTTGATAGTTTAACTAAGGACTAGTTCATATCATCTTAAGTACAAGATTGGAAGATAGACAATAACTAAAGAAGATTGACGAATGAAATGTCAATTTTTCATTTTTGAGTTAGTGAAAACAATGTAGCACTACATCATGGGTTGCCTAGCTTTGAAGATATTTGAATCAAATAAATAGATAACTGAAAGTTGACTCATTGACTATTATATTTGAAGAAGAGAAGTTAACAAAAACAATAAAATTTTTAATCAGATTTATTGTAAAATTTTTTAAATTATTAAAAAAAAAAAAAATCATATATAAACATAATTTAAATAATATTTTAAAAAAATACTTATTCCCACAAACTATTTTATTCATTTAATGCTCCATCAAAGACAAAATCTGAGTGGGTTTCTCTGGTTTTTACAAAAGAATTTAATGTTCTTCAAATTAGTCTATTGCTGAAAGATTTGCTGACATGGACGATTCATGTAAAGATTTGGGTATTGACATTTGTGGGTATTGGAATCAGAACAACCATGTGAACAAGACAGTGGGCGGCTGAGAAGCTAAATCGACATGGGGCAAGTTGTCTTCTGTCTGCGAGGAACTTGCATTTCATTTATTTTATATTTTGGTTTAGGGTACCCTTCATTAAAAAGATGGGGAATGATTTAGTTTTCTTTACAAATTAAAGAATAAAATAAGAAAATACTATTTTATTTAATATATATATATATATACATACATATATCATTAAAATAATTTTTATATCTAAGTGGACAATATAGAAAAGCTTAGGTTTAGAATGTTAGTATTGAGAAAAACATAGATAATAAATCCACAAAGCTTGGAAAGACATTAAATTTTAAAAGTCACATAGCAATGGCATTGATGTATTATTGTTCAACAACTTAGCCTTTAATGGTGGGTGGGTTGGTCTAATCCATAGTCGAAGACTCATCCTCTATGTTTGGATCTAACACTTCACAAGATGAACTTCTACATTGCAGCTTGCTTGACTAAGGTTTCCATTATTTACTTTTGCTCTCTTTCGATATCCAAAGAATAGCAATGTTTAGAGATACCTTACAATGGCTGTGTTTGTGTTGCAAGGAGACTTATTATCTTAGTTTGACCCCCAAAAATATATGTGAACCGTAGATTTTTTTTGGCACCCTAGGTCTTTCTAGCTCTTCTAGAGTTTTTCACCTAAAAGGAGAAAGTAGGGCCAAAAGATCTAGTCAGGTTCACTCAAATTATGCAATGTATGATGTTATTTGAACTAAATAGAATGAACTAAGTGCAATTAAGTGATCTATATGACTGATTATGTGTGCAAAACCTAAGAAATGTGACTTGTTTGAAAACACATTGTTATGTAGAAATGAACTAGAAATGCATGTAAAACTAAACAGAACTGAACCAAACTGAAAGTGTGCACCTGAAATATGGATGGAGACTAGAAATGGCTTTTGGAATGCTGCTAATGCTGATTTTCAGGCCTGGTGGGACTCATTTTCCATTCTAGGTGAATCAGTCTTAGTTCTGCAAAACTGGGCCGAAACCTGTTTCTGACAATAAGGTATCCAAAAATGCAGAAAACTCAAAATTGACCTTGGAGTGAGACTCATTCACAACCCATGAACTTTGAGAACTACTCTATCATAGATTGATAATTTTTCTCTTGTCTCTTAAGAGACTTAATTGAAAGCTTGTAGCCCAAATGGATCACGACACTTGGGAAATAAAATAGGACTTCCTCTAGCATTCACTCTCACACCCCAATGTGTTACTGCTTGATCAATTTGATCTCATGACATGACAAATTATATTAAATAGGTCTACTAGAATAAGAGGAAGCACATGAATAAACTGATCCACAATAACAATTAGACCATACATCCATTTTTATAATTAACCAACCTTATTTATGCTTCAAAGATATTACAATAAATAACATAGTCTACAAAAATAAGATTAAAAAATATATCATGTTAGTTAATACCTATTATTTTTCATGTGAAATATGAACGAAATCTTCATAGAAAACATTACTTATACTACCATAACCAAGAAAATAATCTACCATAACTTCACATAGGGCTCAAGGAAAATGGTTGAATCATGATTTTCCATTGTAAATCTTCATAATAGTCAAAGGTGTGTGAAGGAATTTTAGACCATTTCAGTGGGTGGATAGGGTTTTGGTAAGTATGTAAATCATTTGATTTTGTGCCATCCACATGGAAGCATCCATTATTGGATGGCATTACATAACAAGCCACCAAAGGAAGAGTTACACGTGGGGCAAAGAGGATACTAGCTAATTACCTGCAAAAAATGATTTGGTGGAAAAAGGAAGTTCCAGCTACATTGAAGGGAGTCACTAGGGAAAGGATGGTGATAGCATGTTTAGGCAGCAAACGAGAAGGTTGCATATGTAGAAGACAGTGATTTAATCCTTCAAACAAACAACAGGTAGCACCAGTAACAAACATAGTTCCAATAACCGTTATATCATATATGCTAATTAAAAGCCCACTAAAAAATTCCAAATGTGCCAATAGTTGTCCACTTTATATCCAATAGCTACAAAAAATAGTGCTTAATTGGATCAATTGTGCATATGTATTGGACCAATAGCGCACTATTATTGGGACATTTATGCATATCTGTGCATATGTATTGGATCAATTGTGCAAATTTTGTGGTGGTCAAAGCGAGCAGGTATGGAGACAATAGAGAATATGTATCAAGCGACACTTTGAAATAAGAACTTTTTGACCTTTCCGCTCTTAACAGTTTCCACAGCATGTGTCGTTACTACTCAGAAGCCACAATTTTTGCTATAAGCAGTTAATTCACATATAGAGACAACAAAAAAAATCGTCCAAATCCGATGTATTGTTTAGGATCTATGAGTGCATGAAGTTAGCTATAACAACTAGTAGTGCTCTTCCCCTATAATTTTGATATCTTCAATTATTAAAAAACAATCGTACAAGACTCGATTTGCGTGCACAAAGTGCAGCAGAACACAGTGCAGCCAGCAATTGTGTCCCTTAAAGAAGGGAAAGAAGTGAGCTATATGGAGTCTGTACATGTTTGAATGGGCAGTCAAACTTGCATTTTGCACATTTTTGCTGTAGAACATAAGTATTCCATACGAAAGTTAATTGGCAGGGAATAGTTATGGATTGTACCTGGTATTTGTCTTGCAGACCCATTTGCCAATATTGTTCAACAAAGCCTGGACAGAACAACTGTTCTATTCGGGAAGTCTTTCCATGGATAGTCTCTATTTGTACTAAGTGCATTCGTCAGATGTCCCCACTCCCAATCATACAATGATATAATCAATGAATGTACACATCCTATATTTTCTGCAAGGGCATTGGATTCCAATTACAAGAAAATAAAAAAATATGTTTCGTGTCTCAAGTTTTCCCTCCTATTTGTTGCCTCAGACAAGTATCTACTTCTGGTTTTTACCGACACTTTGGTTCTGTTAAACACGCTTTATTCATCCATCATTTGCCATTCTCAAATGATTTCTTCTTTATTGTTAGTTCTCTGTGTTGTTGGTAAACTTAATGTTCTTCCATTTCAAAGACTCTAGAGTATAATGGAAGAGTTCAGAAATTTAGGTTTGATTGACAATCAGAATAAGAGGGATTATAAGAGTGCTTTTAGAGTGATTGCTGTTAAATAGGGATATATATTTTTTATTTTGTCTGGTTATGCATAAATAAGTTAGAGAAATGAATAAACAAATATGAAGGTGAGGTTGTTTACATAGAAAATTATAAAGTAAACTCATTCTTATATACAAACAATTTAATTAAAAACAACACAGCTTGATAGAATCCATGAAAGCTGATCTAGAATTATTTTACCAAGATGCAGGAATGCAAGTAAACACTAACAAAACCAAGGTCATGATCTTTACCTTTCAAAGAAAAAAATTAAATAAACTTTGAATTTAAGGAAGCCGTTTGCTGATGTTGGTCTTGATTATCACAACAAACTTAGTTACTTGTAGGACAAAAATAATATAAGGGAGTTGGAAGGGTTTATACTTGCTACAAAATAAATATAAGAATATAAGACTATGGGATGGGAAAACCAAGAAGATCTTATTTGGATTGCTTGTAATGTCAATGGTGCTTTATGGATGTGAAGTTTAGAGCAACACATCAGAATTGAGGATTCAAATGTAGTTAATCACAAGCAATCTTAAAACTAAAACTTTATTTTCATATGAAATCTTATTGGTTGAGGCAAGAGCTTTCCTATTATAGATATCAACTTTGACCTAGATGATAAGTTACCTAAATAGAATAGAGAGCATTGGGCATCACTAGTGATCTAAAATAATAACGGAGGAAAAGAAAAAAACACATTGATGAATCATAACACTAAGTGGATGGATAAATGGAGCATCAACATGCAAGAGTGTCCAACACTGATAGAAAAATTCAAAGATGTGAGAAAAATCGTGGAAACCATGTGGACAAAGTAGTTTGAAAGAAAGAGAGGGTTCTATGTCAAAGAATTCAAATCCTACTTATGATCACAAGAGAAAATGTTGATAGTTTAACTAAGGACTAATTCATATCATCTTAAGTACAAGATTGAAAGATATACTTGATAACTAAAGAAGATTGACGAATGAAATGTCAATTTTTCATTTTGGAGTTAGTGAAAACAATATAGCACTACATCATGGGTTGCCTAGCTTTTAAGATATTTGAATCAAATAAATAGATAACTGAAAGTTGACTCATTGACTATTATATTTGAAGAAAAGAAGTTAACAAAAACAATAGAATTTTTAATCAGATTTATTGTAAAAGTTTTAAGATTATAAAAAAAATAAAAAATCATGTAAACATAATTTAAATAATATTTTTTAAAAATAGTTATTCCCACAAACTATTTCATTCATTTAACTCTCCAAGAACCCTATCCTTTAATCATATAAACTATTTAATCTCATATGCATTCATTCATTTAATGCTCCATCAAAGACAAAATCTAAGTGGGCTTCTCTGGTTTTTACGAAAGAATTTAAAGTTCTTCAAATTAGTATATTGCTAAAGATTTGCTGACATGGACGATTCCTGTAGAGATTTGGGTATTGACATTTGTGGGTATTGGAATCAGAACAGCCATGTGAACAAGACAGTGGGCGGCTGAGAACCTAAATCGACATGGGACAAGTTGTCTTATGTCTGCGAGGAACTCGATATTTCTATTGCATTTCATTTATTTTATATTTTGGTTTAAGGTCATTATTCATTAAAAAGATGGGGAATGATTTAGTTTTCTTTATAAATTAAAGAATAAAATAAGAAATATAGTATTTTATTTAATACTTTTATTTATATAGAATAATATATAACAGTATATATATATTACATCACATGCTTATATATATATATATATATATATATATATATATATCATTAAAAGGATTTTTATATCTAAGTGGACAATGTAGAAAAGCTTAGGTTTAGAATGTTAGTATTGAGAAAAACGTAGATAATAAATCCACAAAGTTTGGAAAGACATTAAATTTTAAAAGTCACATAGTGATGGCATTGATGTATTATTGTTCAACAACTTAGCCTTTAATGGTGGGTGGGTTGATCTAATCCATAGTCGGAGACTCATCCTCTATGTTTGGATCTAACACTTCACAAGATGAACTTCTACATTGCAGCATGCTTGACTAACCATTATTTGCTTTGCTCTCTTTTGATATGTAAAGAATATAAATGTTTAGAGATACCTTACAATGGTTGTGTTTGTGTTGAAAGGAGACTTATTATCCTAGTTCGACCCCCAAAAATATATGTAAAAGATCAAAGAAAAAAGGCACTTGGGCCCAATAATGATGTATACAAATATGTTACTCATTTTAGTGCACCAAATATAAATATTTTTCTATCAATTACTTTGTTAATGCTCTAGGTTGAGAGAGGATTTTAGAGAATTTAGATGATGTAAAATGTATGTATTGGATACCTTTGAGTACTAGCACATAGCATCAATTTTTGCAAAAGGTTCTTTACGTAGACAATTATAAAGTAATGTTGTTCTTATATACAAACAATCTTACCAAAAACAACACATCTTGGTAGAATCCATGAGAGCTATAAAATTATTTCACCAAGATGTAGGGATGCAAGTAAACACTAACAAAACCAAGGTCATGATCTTTACCTTTCAAAGAAAAAAATTAAATAAACTTTGAATTTGAGGAAGCCCTTTGGTGACCTTGGTCTTGATTATCACAACGACCTTAGTTACTTTTAAGACAAAAATAATAATGGAGTTGGAAGGGTTTGTACTTGCTACACAATATATATAAGAATATAAGACTATGGGATTGGAAAACCAGGAAGATCTTATTTGGATTGCTTGTAATGTCAATGGTGCTTTATGGATGTGAAGTTTAGAGAAACAAATTAGAATTGAGTATTCAAATGTAGTTAATCACAAGCAATATTAAAACTAAAACACCATTTTCATATGAGATCTTATTGGTTGAGGCAAGAGATTTTCTATAATAGATATCAACTCTGACCTAGATGATAAGTTACCTAAATAGAATAGAGAGCACCGAGCATCACTAGTGACCTAAAATAATAACGAAGGACAAGTTAAATAAACACATTGATGAATCATAATACTAAGTGGATGGATAAATGGAGCATCAACATGCAAGAGTGTCCAACATTGATAGAGAAATTCAAAGATGTGAGAAAAAATCATGGAAACCATGTGGATAAAGTAGTTTGAATGAAAGAGAGGACTCTATGTCAAAAAATTCAATCCTACTTATGATCACAAGAGAAAATGTTGATAGTTTAACTAAGGACTAGTTTATATCGTCTTAAGTACAATATTGGAAGATAGACAATAACTAAAGAAGATTGGGCAAATGAAATGTCAATTTTCCATGTTTCGGAGTTAGTGGAAACAAAGTAGCACTACACCATGGTTTGCCTAGCTTCCAAGGATATTTGAATCAAATACATAGATAACTGAAAGTTGACTCATTGACTATTATATTTGAAAAAGAGAAGTTAACAAAAACAATAGAATTTTTAATCAGATTCATTGTAAAAGTTTTAAGATTATAAAAAAATAGATACATATAAACATAATTTAAACAATATTTTAAAAATATATATATTACACAAACTTCTTCATTACTGTCCTTCATCCCACAAACTATTTCATTCATTTAACTCTCCAAAAACCCTATCATTTAATTTCATATAAACTATTTAATCTCATATGCATTCAATCATATAATGATCCATCAAAGACAAAATCTGAGTGGGTTTCTCTGGTTTTTACGAAAGAATTTAATGTTCTCCAAATTAGTCTTTTGCTGACATGGACGATTCCTATAGAGATTTGGGTATTGACGTTTGTGGGTATTGGAATCAGAACAACCATGTGAACAAGACAGTGGGCGGCTGAGAACCTAAATCGACATGGGACAAGTTGTCTTATGTCTGCGAGGAACTCAATATTTCTATTGCATTTCATTTATTTTATATTTTGGTTTAAGGTCATTATTCATTAAAAAGATGGGGAATGATTTAGTTTTGTAAGAAGTATTATATATATATATATATATATATATATATGATTAAAAATATTTTTATATTTATGTGTATTATGTAGAAAAGTTTAAAATCTTGGTTTAGAATGTAAGTATTATGAAAAATATAGATAATAAATTCATAAAGTTTAGAAATACATTAAATTTTGGCATTGATGCATTATAGTTCAACAACTTGGTCATTAATGATTGGTGGGTTGGTCTAATCCATAGTCACAAACTCATCCTCTATGTTTGGATCTAACCCTTCACGAGGTGAACTTTTGCATTGCAGCTTGCTTGACTAACCATTGTTTGCTTTGCTCTCTTTTGATATTTGAATAATAACAATGCTTAGAGATATCTTAGAATGGTTGTGTTTGTGTCGCAATGAGACTTGTTATCCTAGTTCAACCCCCCATAATATATGCAAAGATCAAAGAAAAAAGGCAAGAGTCCAAGAATGATGTATACAAATATGTTACTCATTTTAGTGCACCAAATATAAATGCTTTTCTATCAATTACATTGTTAATGCTCTAAGTTGAGAGAGGAGTTTGCATAATTTAGATGATGTAAAATGTATGCATTGGTGCCTTTGAGTACTAGCACATAGTGTCAAATTTTGTAAAATGCATACTTATTCAACTTAGTGTAGGAAAATAAAAGGGGTGAGTTGGTCAAATTTTGAATTTGAATTTTAAGAACGAAAGGGTCAATTTTATGACCACATAGTCAATCTTTTAACCATAGAAATGAACCCAAGTGGGAAAATGGTCAAATGCATGTGGCTAATGACTATATCCAAGTGTATGAATATACGCAATAAATACTCAAATATGATGAATTTATTAGAGTATGTGTACGCAAGTGTAAAGTAGGAGTAATGAGCATGGGAATATGTGTATATGGATGTATAAAGGATAAGGGAATGAGCCCAACTTCACACAAGATTGTGTCATTTGTACATATGTACATATCAAGGTATTTCCTCAAAATGGACATAAAACTAAATGGAAAATGACACTTGTATGCAAAGTTCACCATTACATTTTTAGCCCCACTTTGAGGTGCATGTGAATACTAAAGTGATCATGTGGTCACAAACATGCATGAAAAATAAATATTCAGACATCAAAAGATAGGAAAACAAGTCCATAAAAAGTAATGTACCTTGTAAAGTGTCATCATGTAATTGTCTCCTTTAGTATGCACTCGCCATGGAAACTCCTAAAATAGAGGGAAAATGTGATGCCCCTAACTGAATTCCAACTAGCATTCCTTTGTTGTGATAGCAAGCATGTACCCAAACTAGACTGTGGGGCCAACTAACATGTTCCCACGAGGGGGTTTCTCTAAATATAGAATGATACATTACAATGGTATCAAAGTTTGTTTTCCTATCAACTTGTGAACCATGGGATTCCTAAAATTACTAATGTATGGAAGAGAAAACTCCTCAAGAGCTAATAGTAACTCATCTTCAACCCACTTTCTTGCAATAAAACAAAGATGCTCATGTGATAGAAGCTCCAAAGTCAATGAAGGAAGATATTATTACCTATAATACTAAATATAAAAAACTTCCACTAGAGGAATTTAAGAGGCAAAACCAAACTCAAATTTTATGAATATGAAGAGTGCTAGAGGTTTAGGCAGACAAAGGAACCAAGGTGAATGTATCAAAAATAAAATAAAAAAATATAGTTCTATTTGAAACTTTATAGGGAGAGGAGATTGTCATAATATTTGAAGAGTACTAAGGTAAATCAAGAGATTTCAAATTCTCACTAACTTTCAATAGGTACTTAGTGTCTAAAAGAGACCTCTATGACTACATAAGGAGTTTAGGAAAGGAAGAAGAAATGTGAAAAATCAAGAGGTTACTAAGGAAGAGAAAGGGTTAACTCACAAAAATAATAATTAAAGCCAACACTTCAAAAATATATTAAATGCACTACAACACTAGAGTACAGTAAGTGCCTAGGAAAAAATCATTATAAGGAACTTCCTTCCATCCATGAACATAATGAGAGCTCACATGTTGTAAAAAGAAGATAACAAAAAAAATGAGCTTAGAAGAAAAAAAATCCATTCAAGGATTCTTGGGAACCAAGCCACAAATGTTGAAGCACAAGAGATGGAAAATCAAATGAAAGTCAAGGAAACAAGGTGGTTGATAGCTCTAAGCCACCTGTTAAACAAGTAGATATTTATCTAACTTTTAAAATAAGTGTGAATTCTAGTAAAACAATGATGAAGTCAGGAAATAAATTATAGAGCATAATCCAAAAGAAGAATAAATGCCTAAACCAAAGCTACTGAAAATTGAGAAGGAATAGATTAGTAAGCAAGAACAAAAATATCATGTCATAGAAGTGGAAGGTGAAGGGACCTTGGTAGAAAAAAGTATGCTAGAAAATTTCAGGATACAAAAGATTGGTAATAATGAATTCAATGAGAAATAAGTATTATATAGATTGGATGTAAAATGTCTGTAGTTGAAAATAATCTTTCGAGTTTGAGCCCCTGCCCTATAAAATAGAAGTTTAGAAGATTGCATATTCATAGGCATGCAATTGAAGAAAATATTTCTAATTCTACAACTAAAAATCTTAATCACATGGATGGTTGTATTGAAATAAATTTCTCTTATTAAAGAATGTAAGCTCTCTAGGTACCCCTATAATTTCAGCTCAAATAAGAGTATAAATTTATTGTAGTTGTTCCATTATTTCTATCATGAAATACATCCTAAGAAGATTGTGGAAAGAATGAAATGCATAAATCAAAGTGAAGGGAAGAAATGTCCTTTGGTTAAAATCCAAAAGCATGGATACACGAGGATTTGGGAACTAGGTATTATTTTGTTTAGAGAAATTATAGACATGGCAAATCACTTTCTTTAGGATTAGTTATGTATTATGGAATTATGATTAAGGTGTCATCCACCTTGTAAATCCCATTTCATGGTTCCAACATCCTTGGAAATTGTCTCTAGGCACTTAGGGTGTATTGGGGGAAAAAAAAATATTAATTCTCACCATTGTTTGTAATATACTCATAAGGGGTGATTGGTACACTAGCAGTGATAAAGGTGATTTGTGGCTCCATAAATATTTAGTTTTATTTTCCCCACATGTGGATGCATAGAATGGGATAGTAAAATATAAATGAAAGGATAAATGAGTGATTTTTGGGATTCTCCAAGTGGGTTCTTGGAAAGAGGTAACATGTGTCACTTGGTTTTTCATTGTTTATTGCATTTAATGTAATGTTTATCTTCCAAGTTTGAGTACCCAAGTTGGACATAAAGTATTGGAGCCGAAATAGGTGTTCTTTTGTATTCCATGGATTATTTCCAAGGGTTGGGTCATTTTTATTGAAGATTCATCTTTGGAAGCCTTCTTTTGGGCTTAAGACCTCTTTGTACATCTATAAAATCAACTCTTTGGGTATAGAAAGTATGAGGAATGTTGACTTGAATGTAGTGTTACTCTACAGGAACAAGGAAAGGTTGAGGCATAAGGAGGTTTTTCATAGGTACATAGGTGCTTCCATGTTGGAGGAAAATAGGAGAATGGAAGTGATTGAATTACAATCTCGTTTATTTTATGATAATACATACTTGGCCTCTCTTATTGGTGGATTTTTTTTCCCACAAGGTTTTCTCTACATAAATCTTATGTTATGTGATGCTCTTGTGTTGTTGATTTATGCCTCTTTATTGTTGTCTTATTGTGATGTTATTCTTAATATATTGTTGTTATAAGTTCATATACTTGGTAGTATTTATAAGCATGTTATGTTGGCTCATTTTTGGCATCATAAAGGAGATGGATCTAATCAAGGTAATTCCATATTAAAGCAACTTAATTTTCAAATTTGTATATAAGTTTTAGATTTTAATCTTTTTGTAGTCCAAGCCTTGAATCTCATCCTTTGAATTAATATTTTGATTGAGATTAAATTTTTCAATAATTGGTATATGAACTTGTTTATTTCTCATCATTTGGTATCAAAGCTTAAGGTGAACTAGGTTTTGGGTATTCCTTCTTTTGGATTTCTTAGCTTAGAAATCTTGTGGGAGTTTATTAGAAGGAATTAGAGGTTGTTGGAAGGCTTGTGGGGCTGCAATGAATGCTATTGAGTTAACTTTTTTTTGTAGTTTTATGAGATTAGAAGCCATGAATATTGTCAATATGATCTATGCTGGGCATGGAAAGCTCATGATTGTGGATCTTTATGGAGTTGGTTATGTTTTGGTAACTTAGAGCTCTTGCTTGAAAATATGTATATATCCTCTCGTTTAGTGGTTTTTTTCCTTTACCTTGTGTTCATGTGCAACATGAAGGTGTTCATGTTGGATGGGTAGAGACATCCTAGTCACATGGAGAAACACTCTTGATTTGGACTATGGAATGGAGTGCTTACATTGGCTTCATGGTTTTAGCCCTTGGTTACATGAAAGTATTGGAAGATAAGCTCCACTAAAATATTTATGAGTTGTGGAGATGATATGTTTCATATGTTATAAGCTCTTGGAAAACTTGGTTTTTCCTATTGGGTTGTTATATACTCTTCTTTTCAATCGTGGATTTGTAGATATGTGCTTATTCCATTATTTAGATGATATGTTTGATGTGAATGTCTAGATGTTTAAATGGATTTTAGATTTATAAATATGGCTTTGCATATTTTACATGTTAATTAAAATATTTGGTATATAGATATGTGATGAGACTATATTCAAGGCATTCTGGATGTAGACAACTATAGGTTTGCATAGAATTTTGGAGGGTTCTTATTGATCTATGTCTAGTCCTATGTGGGTTTGTTTGGAAAATATGATCTAGCGAATTGTTTCTAGTGTTTGAGTCTTGGAAATCCATATGTTATAATTGAATATATTTATTTTACATGTTACTGATGTGGGGTTGAATCTATTTTTTCAGTTATTTGAAATTGGAGCACTTTTATGTATTTCTCCTTTGAGATGTTACATATGTGCAAATCTTGTAAAAAAATTCTGATGTGGATTCTATTTGGTAGGCCACATTCTTGGTCACCATTATTACATTTGTATGCATATTGTAGTGAGAGATGGTTATTGGGAGTACTTAATAGATTTGTTCTTTTGAATCTATAGTAGTAGTTTATGGTGCATGAGAAGCTTTAATCACTTTTAGTAGAGTTTTGGAAATGATATTGGCCATGATTCCATGTATAACTCATGTATATTGAGAAATGGATAATATTTTATTACATATGGATGGTCTGTTATAATGGTTGTTGGTGCCATAAGAAGTTATTGGATTTTGTACTTAGATTATAGTGAGAGTTTAATGACAACTTTGGTTCTATTGACAAAGGATGTATGATAGTTGTATATTTTTGGTTTGGATATTGTGGTTTTACTTTACCTTATAGGAGCTTATGGTGTTGAGTTCTTTGATTGTGTTAGGGCCATAGAGGATCTTTAGCTAGGAGATGGTTATCATGATGCTTGTAGAGCTTTGTTACACAGCTCAGTGGGAGCTTTGGCAATGATTTTGATTCATCATTTTTTAATGGATGGAACTTATTTTCATCTTGGCATCACCCAAAAGATGATTTCCATTTTATTCCTGTTGTTTTCTTTTTGTAGATGTTTTGTATTTCCGATACCCTTTCGCCTAATAAGAGTTTCCAACTTTCTAACTACTTTTCTACTTTTTCTCAGCCAACCGCTATTTTAAACGAAGTGTTTGCATTTCAGTCGTGGGAAGACAGTAAATTTCATGGAAGGTTCAGGATGGAAAAATACACAGTCTAGTGAAAGAATCAGGTCAAGATCATTCACGACTTGAAAGTATTCTGTTCCAATTTCGCTTTTTGCCTGAAAAACCTTAGAGCTCAGTTTGAGGCACCAAACGATCCCAGATGGGCCTGAAAATTTGCGGAAATGCCAAAGTAGTCCACCGAAGGCCTACTTTGCAGAAAATCGTCTTTTCGAGAGCTTTCCGAAAAGGTATTATCATTGAAGATCCGATGGTCGGATTAAAAGTTATGGCTGCCGGAAGTTGGTGCATATTTTAGAAATGTGCTAATTTTCAACTATGAATTTAACTTGAATTTCAAATTGTAATTTTGGCGCCAAACCATCAAAAATCTTATCTCGAAGGTTGTTTTTGGTTCCAAACCGAAATGGGTCTATTTAGGGGCTTGTTTCTGATTTTTGGGTAACTTTTTGGGGAAAGAAGTTCGCATGCTGTGAAAGGGGATCTGGGTAATTTTCTGTAAGTTTGTAATTTGCATGTATCACAGAGCTCGAGGATTTGTGATCCTCTGCATGTAAGATTTTTCATTATTGAATAATAAGAAAGTTTGCTAGTTGTGTGCATTATTTCTGTGCTCGGTTCCCCTCGGAATGTTAGATGTTGATATCCTTTCAGTTTGGGAATGGTGAAGGAGATATTACATTACACAACTTGGTACATGTTAGTGTGGAATAAGGATATGGTTTGAATCTCAGGTTCTCTCTTTGGTCATGGTGTTTGATGTAGAGCATCATACCAAACACTCATTCTTCAGGGGATTTCAATCCCAAACAGAATCGGGAGAAGATCAAATATAAAAACTTCAAGAATTCACTTAACTTTCACCAAAACTCAACTATCATTTCAACAAAATTCATCAAATTCTTTAACTCAACAAACCACATCATAGTATATCAATATACTCATTCTCCAAGGCAACACATCATTATCACTTGCTACACAACCAATTACCAAACCTTTCCTACATCTCTAATGTCACTATTTTGACATATACAAAACTAGAACAAGCAACCACACCTTTGTTCACTCAGATTACAGTCAAACACTAAACTTTCTCATTAAGAAGTCTTTGCTCAAGTCAACCAAAACAACCAACTTTATAATCTCTTCCAAAACATAGAAGAATATTAAAGCATCATTATTACCACTGAAACAAACCAAGATTTCATCCCATAACTCTGTTCTATCAGACCTTTCACCTTTTGTAGCCACAAGTCTTCATCATTGTTCAATTGTTCATTGAGTATTCTTGCTCCACACATCAAAATCACCAACCTGCCTCATAGACCTTAGCCAAATACATAATCATCTATCATATAATCAAATTGATAGTAATTAGGCATTTAATGTCATTTTTTTCACTATTCAACCATGTTCTTTGTTTTGAGCAAACAATGCAATACACCTCTAGTAGGTCAACCAACCCTTGAATCAGGTGAATACACTTATAGCACAAAGCATGTTAGTCATCTCAAAACTGATTTGGAGACCATTTTCAATCAACAATAACATATCCAAATGACAATTGCACTTGTTTCACAAAATATAAGAGAACCAACACGTTGTCCACTAGTAAAAGCCCTCAATTAGGTCTAGTTAATAAACCAAGTGCCTCTCAATCAACACCAAAACTCTTCCAAATCCCAAATAGCATTAGAACAGGTGTAAAAACTCACAAATAAACAAGTTTCAAGGTGGGAAACACCCATCAATACACAAAATTACTAAACCCTTGTTTATAGGGTAAAAACACCAACAAACAATGAGGGTTCCATGAATATCACCCTTACACACCTCAAGACCTTCGAGGCCAATAGTTGAAATATGTCAAAATATGTCTGCTTATACTTTTGAATCCATCTTCTAGTCCATGTATGTGTTATTCCTTCAATACCCTGCTTGAAACCTCCATTGATCAAGAGGAAAACTCATAAATTGACTTTAAATCAGCAACACAACTTCATATTCTTGATATCCCTACATTCAAAAACTTATCTACATTGAAAATAAATTAAAATCAATCCATTCCACTGAATCACTAACCCTAAATTGGTAGAATGGCCATTAGTTCTTTAATGGACTCTCAAAACTATTGTGTAAGGAACTCTGCCTAAAACACAAGAAATTGCTTTTCTTCTTTTATTTCTTACAAACTAACCTTCAAACTCTTTGAAAATGAAAACTAACTCTACCTTAAATGAGATCACACAAGGATTTAACTTTTGATGTTCCCAAATTACCAATACAAGGTAAAAACAATGGAGAAAAGTGTTGCAAACTCAGAAATAGGGGCTTTTATTTCAAAACTTGAATGTCAGAATACAGAGTTCTTCTCCTTCACGCCTTACAATGATTTTTATAGATGTTTCCAACTTCAATAACTACCTTTCCATTGGTTCAAACTACCTTTTACCTCTTTATTTCCTAATTTTTGCACTTTGTTTGCATAATTACATTTTGACAACAACTTTGCATTATTTGCATTTTTTTGCATTTTCACCTCCTAGTAATTAATTTCATGACTTGAATACATTCAAATTATGCTTTTCATGGCCTTGATACACTAATTTTGACTTGAACATATAAATTTGACCAACTAGCCTTTTGAAGGCATTTACAAGATCTAGGTGCTCCTAAACCATACAACCAACCAACAAAGCTTTCCAAGTCCCTTGCAAACACATTACATCAGCTTCACTTGTACCTGCAAAAAAAATCAAACCTGTCTTGTTCTTGTTCTCTTTATCTTCATTTTTCTTTTCCTTGTCTTGTCTTCACTCTTCTCTTTGCTCTCTCTTGTCATCTTTTCCTTCATCTCTATCTTCTTTTTTCCTTTTCACCTTTCTCATTCTTCCTCATCAGGTTCACAAACTATTTTCACTCTCAAAAGGACACAAGACTATCCTTTTCATCTCTCCACCAACTCTTTTCTTAACCAAGGACACAAGACTGTCCTTGCACACTTTTCTTTGACCTTCTCAATCACCTTTCATCTTCATCTTCTACTACTCCCATCAGTGGAGTATCCTTCATCATAGCTACAACTCTTCCAGTGCTTCTTTAGACAGGAATCCATCAGGTTCTAACTACAACATAACTCAGCTTGTCTCACCTAGGTGTCTTTGCTTACTCTCCCTAGTCTCTTGGACTTTCTCAATGCAGCTTAGATGGATAAGCACCCGCAACCAACCAACAATCTCAACCTACTATCAACAATAACTTAATCATAAAAAATGTCCCAGAGCATCTTCAGGCTCTGATACCAATTTGATGCAGAGCATCATACCAAACACTCATTCTTCAGGGGATTTCAATCCCAAATAGAATCAGGAGAAGATCAAATATACAAACTTCAAGAATTCACTTAACTTTCACCAAAAATCAACTATCATCTCAACAAAATTCATCAAATTCTTTAACTCGGCAAACCACATCATAGTATATCAATATACTCATTCTCCAAGGCAACACATCATGCTCACTTGCTACAAAACCAATTACTAAACCTTTCCTACATCTCTAATGTCACTATTTCGATAGATACAAAACTAGAACAAGCAACCACACCTCTATTCATTCAGATTACAGTTAAACACTAAACTTGCTCATTAAGAAGTCTTTGCTCAAGTCATCCAAAACAACAAACTTTATAATCTCTTCCAAAACATAGAAGCATCTTAAAGCATCATTATTACCACTGAAACAAACCGACATTTTATCCCATAACTCTGTTCTATCAGACCTTTCACCTTTTGTAGCCACAAGTCTTCATCATTGTTCAATTATTCATTGAGTATTCCTGCTCCACACATCAAAATCACCAACCTTCCTTCATAGACCTTAGCCAAATACAAAATCATCTATCATATCATCAAATTGGAAGTAATCAAGCATTTAATGTCATTCTTTTCATTGTTCCAACATACTCTTTGTTTTGAGCAAACAATGCAATACACCTCTAGTAGGTCAACCAACCCTTGAATCGGGTGAATACACTTATAGTAAAAAGTATGATAGTCATCTCAACACTGGTTTGGAGACCCTTTTCAATCAACAATAACATATCCAAATGACAATTACACTTGTTTCACAAAATATAGAACCAACACACTGTCCACTAGTAAAAGCCCTCAATTAGGTCTAATTAACAAACCAAGTGCCTCTTAATCAACACCAAAATTATTCTAAATCCTAAACAATCTTAGAATAGGTGTAAAAACTCACAAATAAACAAGTTTCAAGGTGGGAAACACCCAACAATACACAAAATTAGTAAACCCTTTTTTATAGGGTAAAAATACCAACAAACAATGAGGGTTCCATGAATATCACCCTTACACACCTCAATACCTCTAGCCAACAGTTGAAATATGTTAAAATATGTCTGCTTATACTTTTGAATCCATCTTCTACTCCATGCATGTGTTATTCCTTCAATACCCTTCTTGAAACTTCCATTGATCAAGAGGAAAACTCAGAAATTGGCTTTAAATCAGCAACACAACTTCATATTCTTGATACCCCTGCATTCAAAAACTTATCTACATTGAAAAGAAATTAAAATCAATCCATTCCACTGGCTCACTAACCCTACATCGGTGGAATGGCCATTGGATCTTTAATGGACTCTCAAAATTGTTGTGTAAGGAACTCTGCCCAGAACACAGGAAGTTGCTTTGCTTCTTTTATTTCTTACAAAATAACCTTCAAACTCTTTGAAAATGAAAACTAAATCTACCTTAAATGAGATCACACAAGGATTTAACTTTTTATGTTCCTAAATTACCAATACAAGGTAAAAACAATGGAGAAAAGTGCTACAAACTCAGAAACAAGGGGCTTTTATTTCAAAACTTGAATGCCAGAATACAGAGTTCTTCTCCTCCATGCCTTACAATGCTTTTTATAGATGCTTCCAAATTCAATAATTTCCTTTCCATCGATTCAAACTACCTTTTTCCTCTTGATTTCTTAATTTGTGCACTTTGTTTGCATAATTACAATTTGACAACAACATTGCATTATTTGCATTTTTTTTCGTTTTCACCTTATAGTAACTAATTTCATGACTTGAATACATTCAAATTATGCTTTTCATGGCCTTGATACACTAATTTTGACTTGAACATATAAATTTTACCAACTAGCCTTTTGAAGGCATTTACAAGATCTAGGTGCTCCTGCACCAATGTTCTTCCTAGATGTTTGGTTTCACATAGTTGAGTGTGAAGAACTTGGGAGAGCTATGGAGACTAATGGTGAGAGAGGTATCAAGTAGCATACTTGTTTGTAGGATGTACATATAATTGTGTGTTTCCTTCACACTATGTAATAGAGGAATCAACCACATTCTCTATGTGAAGTACTATAGGTAGACCTAGTATGCCTTGATCTATTTTTAGATTTGACATTACTCATGTAGTGGGAGTATCTAGATATATTTTTGGTTATCCTTTATGATATCTTGGTTTTTTGGTTATTGATGTGATGGTGAGTTTTCATATTTCATTAGATTTGGATTTATGAGTTATGTAGGTTGTGGATTAGCTACCCATTTTCTTGTAGTGGGATAACTCAGATGTGGGTTGTCTACATTTGCGAGATTATTTTAGTGTTAATGAAAAATTATTAGTTGGCCTTGTTTGTGATCATTTATTCATTGGTATATTGCATTGAGATAGGAAGATGAATATACAGATACTTAATTGTAGATGTTGAATTGATATGTTGATCCAATATGAAGTAAGTACTATCTATGTTTGGTACATACCATAGTTTGAGGCATGGTTAGCTTGAATGAGTTATAATTTGTTGACATGGTTTATATTCCAACTAAGGAAACTAATCAAAGTCTTTCTTATCATTTATATTTGATGCTTGTGTTCATGTAAACATTAGTGCAGGTTTGAATGATAGTTGATATAATTAACCTTGGCATGTTCCTTTTTCTTCCATAGGTGGCATGTTGGAGGATGTGAATGAGGTTTTTGCTTGATGGTGGTTATCATGGTTGCTTTCCTAGGTATCTTATTGGAGAATGAGAGCATGGTGAAGATTCAAATGGTACATTATTGGCTAAGGGATTTTTTCCCTTGTTGGTGATTCCTATGGGTGTATTTAAAATGTTGATGTTGTGTGGGAGAATGTTAGGATTAAGGTTTCATCCACCTTGTAAATCCTATATCATGGTTCCAACATCCTTGGAAAGTGTCTCTAGGCAATTAGTGTATTAGGAAAATATTTTTTAATATTAATTCTCATCATTGTTTGTAATATACTCATAAGGGGTGATGGGTCCGCTGGCAACAATAAAGGTGATGTATGGACATAAATATTTAATATTATTTTCCCCACATGTGGATACCTAGAATGGGATAATAAAATATAAAGGAAATGATAAATGAGCAACTATTGGGGTTCTCTAAGTGGGTTCTTGGAAAGAGGCAACGTGTATCACTTGGCTTTCCATCATTTATTGCATTTAGTGTAATGTTTATCTTCCAAGTTTGGGTGCCCAAGTTGGAGGTAAAGAATTGAAGCCAAAAAATAGGCATCCTTTCATATTCCATGGAGGATTTCCAAGTGTTGGGTCATTTTTATTGAAGAGACATCTTTGGAAGCCTTCTTTTGGGCTTAAGACCTCTTCACACATCTATAAAATCAGCTCTTTGGGTGTAGAAAGTATGAGGAGTTCAATTGAATGTACTGTTACTCTACAAGAATAAGGACAAGTTGAGGCATAAGGAGGTTTTTCATAGGTACATAAGTTTTGTCATGGTGGATGAAAAGAGGAGAATGGAAGTGATTGTATTGTAATCTCATTTATTTGATGATAATACATACTTGGCCTCTCTTCTTGGTGGAGTTTTTTCTTGCAATTTTTTCTCCATGTAAATATTGTGTTATGTGATTCTCTTGTGTTGCCGATTTATGCCTCTCTCTTTTTGTCGTATTGTGATGTTATTCTTCATATATTGTTATATGTTCACATAAGGTAGTGTTTATAATTATGTTATGTTGGCTGATTTTTTACATCATAAAAAGTATGGATATAATCATGGTAATTCCATATTAAAGCAACTTAATTTTTATATTTACATATAAGTTTCAAATTTTCATGTTGTTGTATTCCAAGCCTTGAATCTCATATTTTGAAGTCATATTTGGATAGAGATTAAATTTCCTAACAATTGGTATATGAACCTGCTTATTTCTCATCAAGAATGGGATGTACGTGAAATTTTGAGGTAAGTAAAGATTCATTTTAATAAGTTTAATATAATTTTTGCTGATAATTTCACCATCCTATACACCTAGCTAAGAGGAAGGTCCAAATTTATCATAGATGAGAATAAGAAGGACATTGTAAATGATGAGATAATTTGGTGGTTGCAAGGAATAGTGAGTTGTCATCCCCTATTTGATAGTGGAAATGAAACACCTCAAATTTCAAGTAAGAAATTTTATATCACCTAGAAGCTAGCTTGAAATATGATGTCTAAACTATGGAAAATACATGTGACATGGTGGTTGGTGGTAATTTTCAACAAATAGTTGTCATCTACATAAAATTCATGGTATTCTAAATACAACAATAATAGTTCTCTCCTTACATTTACTTTGATTTAGTTGATAGTATTGATGATGTTGACATGATATCCTCCACATGTAATGGGTTGAATTTATGTGGAAATTATAAGGGTAAGAAAGAGAAGGGTATTAAAAACTCAATGCACTTATAGTATCATGATCCACCATGTGTTCCCAAAGTTCAAGGATATAATTCATTAAATTCTTACTCAAATGATTCGAATTCTACACATGTTTGTAAATAAAAATGCTCAAACTATTATCAATATGGGAAAAAAATTAATATGGTAAATGTAAAAGGGTACATAGACCATTTTATGTAAATCTACCTATACATTATAATCCAAGACCTAAAGATATTTTCAAACATAAGGATGACAAGATGTTTTGTAAAATTGATATGGGTGGTAGACTTATATTTTTAGATATTTTTCAAACATAAGGATGACAAGATGTTTGGAAAAATTGGTATAGGTTGTAGACTCATCATTTCTTACATCTATAAACTAAATCTAATATAAGAATATGAAATACATATTGTGAATGTTGACAAGGCTATGTAAGTATTATGTCTAGAATTCATGAAACTACACTCTACACTAGAAGACAAAGTGATATTGTTTGAAATAATCTATGGTTTAATGGGATAAAACATATTTAAAAAAAAAATTCAAAAGAAGCATACAAACGAAACAACCAAAGAATTTAGTTTTGAAGGTGATAAGAAAGGTAAAATTCATTTTGATATTCTAGATTTCATGTATAATTGTAGCATGGTGTTTAGCCACTCATTCCCAAGATCACAATTAGGAAAAGGATTTTAATAAATCATAAGTTTTAGATTAAATTATAAAAATGAACATCACACTAGGATGCACAAACAAGAAATTTTAGTAGAGGGTACACTGTAGATTAATCTTGTAACTCCTTTGGTTGTAGAATTGGAAGTTATTCTTTGCAACAATGTGCACACTTGGGAGAAGATAAAATTTACAAATCTAGACATATACTAGAAAATATTTTGAAAAAATGTATTACTTTCCATATGAAGTCATAGTTAAAATCCTTGTATTTGATCAAGATTATTTGGTTTCAATGGTATCTCAAAGAATCGCAAGAGGAGTAGAGGTTATTGATCAAATTGAATATCACACAACCTTGACTCTTCCTAAAGAATACATTGGATAATTTGAACTTATCCTTAGTAATGAGAATAGAGTATCAAGATTAATGTTGTAACCAATAAAATATAGCAAATGGTAATGGAAGGAGATGTTACAAAGCTTTAAAAAATTCCTATTTTTGAGAGAAGTGAAGTTGGTACTAGAACAAACCATAAGTTTTGAGGAAATAAGAGCATGAAAAAGATAGGTATTGGTAATTATAAGGAGGGATCAACTTGCATAAAATTTGTAAGTGGTAAGATTGAAAACTTCAAGTGGTTCCTAATAATCATATATCAGACTCTTGCTCATAAGGTAATATTCTTCATGACCGACCCTCCTAAAGGTTTAGAGCTCCAAATTGTCGATGATGGATTCCAAAAGGAAATACACAACTATGTTTAAGAAAAGGTACAATCATCCATTAATCAATTCTTTTAGTTAAATTGGATCACTCATGGGACAATATTTTATAAGATTAAAAACATTTTTATAGGAAATTATGAATTTTTAAAAGAAGTTAAGGATTTTGATGTCCTTAAGAGTGAATTTGATAAATTATCTATGAAGGCTTCTATTTATCAACAATAATTTTTTTTGGGTAAACCCACAAAACCGGTTTACAATTTTGTTGAGGAAGGAAAAATGCATTTTCATATGGAAAACACTCTAGGGGTTTCGCTAGAACTAGGGGGGTTCACTAGAACCCCCTAAAGGGTTCATTAGAACTAGGGGGTTCGCTAGAATCCCCTAGTTCTAGCGAAACCCCCTTTAATGGTTTTTATTTTTTTATTTAATGTAAAGGGGGGTTTGCTAGAAGGTGGGGTTCTAGTGAACCCCCTAGTTCTAGCGAACCCCCATTCGCTAGAACCCCCCTTCTCCCCCTCTTCTACCAAATCTCTACAAAAATTTTCCCTTTGAAGCTTGGGTTGAGGATGAAAATGGAGGAGACTTCACAAACCCAACTAGATGATGGTAGTCCTTGGAATGAGCTATCCTTCAAATATAATTTTAATATATTTTGGCTTTATTTTGTATTTTTTTTAGTTTAATTTAACATAGGTTTTTCACCAAAAATCAAGCTCTTTGTTCTGCACATGTAGAAAAATAGTAGATTATCAAAATAAAATTCTAAAAAATATGTTTGTGCTAGGTATTGATGTCTTTGATCTAGTAAAAAAATAATAATTTTGATACATACAAAAAAATTTATGTTGTATATGGTCCACCTATATCTAAATCGTAATTGGTTTGACTTCGAAACTTGATTAAGAAAAAAATATTCAATAAAACACTATGAAACCAAATTAACTTGTTATATATCATAGTTACAAATCTAAATTCGAAAAAAATATAATTTTATCCTTCATAGAAAAAATGTTATATTGTATATAGTGAGCATCACTCCTTAAAAATTGTGTTTACTGATAAAAACTAGTTTTCGAAGGAGATGGAAAAAGAAATGCAATATAATTCAAAAAATTAAAAAATATATATATATTTAGAATCTGCAAACAAAATTTCACAAATTGCTAGTTCACATCATCTTCAAATTCTTCATGCTTTAGTAGTTATAGGTGCCCAAAAGTGAATATTTAGTTAAAACAACTCAGTTCAATGTCCAGTTTGGCCAAAATTTGTAAACTAGTATTGTGGGATCACCCTTATATAAGTGCAATATGTTCAAGTATAGTTTCCAACCAGTAGTGGCTGCATATCCACATTACAAAGTTGTTGATAATTACATAACCAAACATGAAAATTTTCAAACTTGTTAGTAAACCAATGATTGATGTGTGGAGGATCAAAAGAGGCTACAATAATACTTTCCTCATTGCTCATCAATAATTTTTACATAACATGTTTTAAATCAATAATAAAAATAGAGCGAGATGTCAATTTGCAACTTATGTTGAGTTATACACCAAATTTCATTAAGGATATGATTCATAATGAGTAGAAAAGTGAAGAAATTATTTTCCTCACCTCTCTTTATTCAAATTCACAACTTAAAGATAAATTATATCTTATGAAAGAAATAATTTTATTTGAATTTTCATGGTGGTAGAAATTTCTTTATGTGTAGGATTTTCAAAATCTAGTTATATGAGAGAAGTGTAGCATTTGAAACCAAGGAAGTGAGAACATTCAACACATAAAGTAGCCCAAGGAAATATTAAGAGTATGGGTAGAGGGAGAAACCATGTTGAATATGGTTGTAAATTATCTATAGAAAACTATGGAGTGACTAGTAGAATCGTTTAAAAATGAGAAAGTGGATGCATCCCATAAGGAGATAAAAGGGGTTTCAAAACCACATGAAATGACTCTCACAAAAGTCATTCGACTAAGAAATAATTTAAGAAAAAGGATTTTTAAGTTCTCAAGGATAAAATGGGTTATTGGATTTTCATTGCTTGAGGGAAAGAAAATTTGAACAAGGTTAACTTGTCATATTCCTTTTCCATGTAACTCATAAATGGTCTAAAATTCCCAAGTCGTGAATCCCTTTCTTTTTGTGATCCCATTTTATGTGTAGACTCTTCCCATTCACCTCCTATATGTCAGCCTAACTCTTCCATGGATTATGAGTGTGAAGGAAGAAGGATAATGAGTCTGTGTAAGTGCTCTAAGTGGAAATGTTATCCATCTCAACATTTGTTCCTTCTCAAGTTCTCTTATTTCTCTATTGTCATGAGGATTTCAGACTTCCCTCTACTTCCACACCTTCCAACCATCCCTCACTTCCATTGCACTCCTTACCAAAACTTAAAACTAATGTATTCCACCATGCCCCATTGTCCACCCTAACCTTTGAACCTCCACGTTCCTACAAATTTATATTTTCCTTCTCCACCTACCACCCTGCATAAGGAGAGTACCAATAATTTTACAAAATATTGATGTGACCCCTTGAATTCTTCCACCTAGTGTTGGCATTCATCTTAGCACCAATGAAATTGAACCATGTGGATGTCCAATGAGGAAATAAAAAAGGGATCCAATGACTTCCATTAATATGGTATATAGGGTTTCAAACCTAAAGGGACTCCTTGTCATAATTACTAAGGATATTTTTAGGTTGTAGGGGACCCACCTCCACACCTTCGAATCCTTTCCACATAGAAGGACTTAATGGTTGGTTTGATGTGAAAGAAAATAGTAACCAATTGGTATAGGAATTCATTCTCCTGTACCAGACCTAAGATAGATCCCACTATGGGGATTTTAATGCTCTCTAGGAATCTTAAGGTTACAAGGATGGATGGAAAAGGAATACATAAAAAAAAACCAAAACCCCAACCTAAAATTGTTCCAAACACTTGTTATTCCAATGTCCAAGTTTGAGAACAAAATATCAAATATCTAAGAGGTCATGGAATGAAAACACCCATAGATCTAACATTAGAGGATGAAACCCTTTTTATAGTTAGAATATACTCATATAGAGGACATGTTTGAGCTTTCATGGTGGTTGACAACAACAATAATGACTCTACATGACACTTATAGTTGTCATAAGTGTAAATTTTGTACTATAACCATCATTTAGGTAATAATTGGTTTGTAAAATACCAAATAGATTTGATCTCTTGAGGGGAATTTATAATCAAAGCCTTCTTATACTTAGGGTTTTTATTATCACCATTAATTCCCTCCACTATGATAACAATATTTTGTAAGGGTATCTCAAGCATTTTAATAAATATGTATTTACTATTTATCTATGCTTGTAAGTTGGGTCTATGATTTGATCTCTCTACATAAATGTATGAATGTAAAGAATGTATCATGGGTTTACTTTTTCATATGATTTTACTATACATTTTTAGGTGTATTAAATTTGATCAATAAATTAGGGTTTGTTGTTGTAGAATTTTATTAAGGAAACTTGAAGCATGTTTAGGGTGGATAATACTATTGTGTGAATATTAATATCTTGAAGGGTTTATAATGTTATGGTTATGATTAAACATTGTTACAAATTTTAGGGTTTGTATGGTTACCAGTTGATATGTTAAATCTATTAAAATTATTTTCCCTAAATATAGCAAAATTTATTATAGTACTACATATTGGGTGATTTTTTAGACTATATAATGACCATTTTAACTTATAAATCAAATTCTCCTTACCTTTCACAATAAAACTATTAGGAAATCACATATAAATCTCCTCCTCAAGACCCCTATGCAAAAAAAGTCAAACTAACAAGATCCTAGGTGTCATAATTATCCAAGGCCATTATATCCTCCTAAATGGTCTAAATTTAAGATTCACTATCCTCTATAGAGATACCCTCCCTAAAATATCTTAGTGAACATAATAAATATATAACAAAGAAAATACATGATAGAAATATGCCAAGTTATACCTATCGGCTATATTTCATTGTCTTGTGAATCATCTTAAGGTAAGAATAAGGGGTTTCTCTTCTTCTTATACATGCTCATCCTAAAAATATTACTCATAAATATCATCTTAACCATTTTCTTCCTCTTTGTCTTCTAATCCATTATGTTGTTCATCCGCATATTTATCTTCTCACTTCTCAATCATAGGATTAAATGTATTATTTTCTTCCTTTTTCCTTTTTCTTTAAGAACAAAAAAAATCCCTAAAAAAAAATCTTTAAAATAAATCCTTCTTATGTTGGTAGATTCTAAAGATCATAACATTTTACATTCGCAGGACATATCCTAGAAACTTGCATTTCTAAGCTTTTACATCCAATTTAGACCACATTCCTTAGGAAAGTGAACATGAGAATCACAACCAAATATACTTCAAATTTAAATAGAAGGATTATTAACTATCCACAATTCATAACATGTTTATCAATAAGAGATAACTAAGGAGATATATTAATCAAATAACAAGTAATACTTATAGGCTCAACCCAATAGTGCCAATCTAGTTGTGAACCATTCAACATACTTTTGTCCATTTCCATTAGAGTTAGGTTCATTCTCTTTGAAAACCTACTTTGTTGAGGTTTATATAGTTTATTCTTCTATCGAATGATATATTCATGCTTACATAACTCATGAAATTCCCTAGAGTAATATTCACCACCATTATTAGATCTCAACATGCAATATTCATCACCATTATCAAATCTCAACATCATTATTCTATAATATATTTTATTTTCAACCAAGGCATTAAATTCCTTAAACTTATTGAAAAATCATATTTATAACATAAAAAATAGATCGAGGTGTATCTAAAATAATCATCAATGAATGAAACATAATAACAAGATTTTTTACATAAAACTTACATCCACTACACCAAACACATCCAAATGAAATAACTTTTAATAATCTCTTTCCTCTATAGATTCCAACTAGAAATGAAGATCCATTCTATTTACCAAACACATAGTGATCAATAAATCAATTTAATCATCAAAGTAATAAAAAAACCATCAACCATTTTTTATTAATAATGTTTCTAATACCTTCTTTACTTATGTGACTTAAACATTGGTGCCCCAATGTACATGCAATTTTAGTATGACTAGATAAATTTGTGAAGTTGCAAAAAATGGATGCATTCATCCTAAAAAAAATTCCTAATTGAGATCTTTTAGCTACCACCAAGTTTATTTCACCAACTTGCAATGAAAACCACCAAATGTCACATGCACTCCAAAATTATTTAATTTGAATACAAAGAGTAAGTTTCTTGCAAGTCCTATTATGTGTAAATAGTGTTAAGGGCTTCAATCATCCTATCACTAGAAAAAAATTACACCTTTCCTTTCCTCCATCATAAGTCGCATGTGATGAAAAACACTCCTTGTGGGGAGTCATGTAGTAGGAGCTACTTGAATCAATGAACCAAGAATCATCACTGATAGTGTTAACATAAATAATTAATGCATCATTATCACCATCATTAGAATATTTTTTCTATGGAGGAACCACTAGTTTTTTTTCTATATTTCTTATTCATGTCCTCTCTTCCTATATTTTTCTTTCTTGAGGTTTTTGATCATCCTTTTAAATTGGATATATCTTTCTTTTTATCCCTTTTAGACCTACTTTTATCTTTTGGCCTTCCATAAAATATAGGGTGTTTTTGAGTCATATTTTATATGTTTACTTCTCATCTCTTCTAAAATCAAAGAAATGATAAGACCATTTTTAACTCTACACTACTACCATTGATAGAAAAAAATAAATTTTCTAATGTATTGGATAAAGAACAAAGTAAAAATATACATTTATCCTCTTCCATCTTAATATCTATAGAAACTAGATGAATCATAATAAAATTGAAAGCATTTAAATGATCTACTTTCAAAATATCATCTTTCATCATTATAGAACACAACCCTATTTTAAGATACATTTTATTGATCACAATTTTAGTTTGATAAATATCACCTATCCTCTTCCATTGATTTTATGCAGTGGTCTCCAAGTAGAGACATTTAAGAGTCCATGGAGTTTGCAAAACATAGTTGAATGGTTCCTTGTGCCTTTTTGTCTAGGGAGTGATCTCACAGTGGTGTGTCCCAAATTTTGACCTAAGTGAAATGCTTAAAATCAATATTTTTTAATTTGTGTCAATTATAGGGAGAAAATGATGAAGAATTTAAGGATGATATAAATAATGAGTTGTTATATTTTCTATCTAGATTCAAACTACAATTTTTTTAATTTAAAGAATTATCTTTATCATTTTTTATTTTATTTTTCAATTAATTTATTTTTCTTATATTACTTTTATTTAGCAGTATTATGCCATAGTGCATAACTTTCACTATAAATAAATTTTTTCTTTGTTTTATTATAATTAGATCATTAACTCCAATGTCTAATGTATGAATATTTTTAGCAATTTTTTTGGTATTTTTTTTTAGCCAAAGTAAAAAACCCTATAGATTATATTAATAATAATATGTAATTACAATAAGTAGAGCATAGTCTAAATGGATATAGACCACAAAATTTCCATTACTTCTACTACCTGTAAACCATCCCCTATACTGCTACTGATGAAGTTTATATAATACCAGCCTAGATCAAAATTTAAAGTTTACAATGTAAGACTTGAAATTTGTAGAACTAAGAAAGATCAATCAATACACCCCTACACGGACCGTAAACCGAATTATCCCCTTGGTCTTCATGCAGTGCTACATTCATGTCTGGAACTTGTCCCTACGCCTTTTGTGCTCTTTGACCTGCTACTAACTCCCTTGGATCCGAACTTTGATGACATACATATGACCTCAGGTATGAAATGGCATGAAATTTCTTCTTAAATTTGTTCACTATCTCCTCTCTTATTTCAAGCTAATAGCGATAGAAATACCCATAGAGATAGCTCGATGAATCATTCATAATAGATTTCTTAAAGTTCTCATACATGTCCACATAACATTGCTTGTAGAGACAGTGTTTTGGGAAAAAACCACCTACGTAACCCTCACCTTGGCTAAATTCATACTACTACAAATTAAAGAGCAGTCAATTATTCTCCAAATATATTTCTGTCACCACCTTCACTGCAATATTTTGCACTATTTGCATATTTTGTACCAAGTCCACAACATTCGAAATGAAAATGGATAGAAGGTTGGAGGGAAATATTAATCTCTAATATTTTGTATGCAACACTTCCTCCCCTATAAAAGTCTTGACATAGCTTAAGACAGTGGAACAGTTTACCTTGAAAACTTGTTGTAGTTGTTCTTCTTCTATACACCCTAAAAATGGCTTCTCCCATGGATGGACTACAAACTTGACCCTATAATTCCATATATAGAACTCCATTTTGATGCACCCACCTTTTCACCCTTTTTTTGAAATCAGATGAAACACTAAGTACAACCACCTTTCCACAAAACACTAGCTAACTACACCCTCACATTTTCTTTTGTAGAGGCCCTTGTCATTTCCAAAGCAGTGAGGAGAAAGATTAAGAAACATCTTTAAATCCCATTGTTCACACATTTGAAACTGGGAGACCTTAATGCGGAATAATTACCCAAAACTACATACACATGTAATCCCAATTTTGATCCCACTTGACATGTTGTAGGGATATTGATGCTTCCCAATAGATTTGATAGGATAGTATCCCACTAACCAATGCACTCTTTGCTAAATTAGTAGTTTACTAATTTACATTCTCGGTAACTACTACCATGAGGAAGGCATGCTTCCAAAAATAGGTGATCATCTCTCAGAAAATATGACAAGATGAACATTAAATTTCCCACATGAGAAGAGTATAGAATTCATGTGAATCCTTGAGCAATAATGACAAGAAATTTGGCATCATACCCGCAAAAGAAAACACAGTATGTTAGAATAAAATCAACGCTCTATTGAGGACAACACCACTGCTTGATTGTCGAGCCTGTCATGTGCCTTGTACCATTGATGTCATGTTTGACATCAACCGCCAACTGACTTCTTATATTTACGCATTATTCAATATTTATAAACACATTCTAGCTTCCCCTTCCATGAACATTTTAATTCTTTACTTCATCCATGCTCAAATTTTTCACTTCGATCTTAGCTATTTCAAATATTTTTGGGTGTGCTTGCATTTGAATATCATCAAATAAGGAAATTTCCTTTCCCTCACATACCATGTTTTCCAATTTATCCACCATTCCATTATGCTCCCGCTAGGTATGCAAAATGATGAATGAATGAAATATATCCAATAAGACCCAAACTCTTTGTAAAATATATTTTAAGCTCCAACACTGAACCTTCTTCTCCTTGCAAGCATTTACAATTATTAAGGAATCGCCTTCAACATGTATTTTCAAAATTCTCAATTTCAGAGCAATTTCTAACCCAAGAAATATTGCCTAAGCTTCAACTATATTGTTAGTGCCTACTGAAATTTGGTATGAACTTGTTGCAATTACATTTCCTAATGAGCCTTGAATGTAAATACTTGCCCCTAAAACTCTTGGATTTCCCCTCGATGCACCATCAAAATTGAGCTTTAAAAAATTAGAATATGGAGGTTTCCATTTGATTTCTTTTCTATTCACCTTCATTTTTCTAGTTTGATGCAAACTCCCTGCAAAAGGAAATACTATGTGTAACATCTAGAAAATGTAGAAAGAAATAGATCAGAGCAAACATGCAATGCAAATCTAAATGCAATCTAATGCTAAGTAACAAAGAACAAAGGAAGTCAAAAACGTAAATAAAACTTGAACAATCTCACCAAATGTACGTATTTCCATGATTCATTTTGATTGTTCTTCTCCATTTTGTTGTTGTAGTATAATTACCCTCAGATTTCTCGTAAGTTCTTGCAAGTATAGCCTATGATAGTGATTTAGCAAAACATCGAAGATTCAAGATAAGTGCTCTCAAAAGTAATAAGATTTCGCGAGTTTTCGAGAGAGATTGGAATGAAGAATGATAGATCAATTTATAGAAAATTGATTATTTGAACGACATGCCAGGATTGAAAGATCAACGGACGGTTGAGATTGACTGATTAGCCATGCATTCTGATAACAATTAGTAATGACATGAGTGATATAAATTAGAAATAGAATTAAAGATTAAATAAATGATTTAATCTTCAAGTTTGGTATTTGAAAATAGAAGAATTATCTTTGCATGACAAAAATAAAGATGGATTAAAGCAACTCTTGTTCGAATGCATGCACAAGGTTTAATTAATTAAATAGGAATATTTAATTAATCCGCATGTACACACAAATGAGTTAGAACTGGACGATTGAATGATTTGACGAAGAGATTACTCGAGAATGCCACTCAAACATTAAATCAAGAGTTAACTGAGTGATTAAAATAGATGTCGAGTCAAGTCAAAGTGAATACTTAGATAACTCACACAATTATCTAAATATAGAGGAATGCGTTAAAATAGAATTCATGAATTAAATAATTCATTTAATTCAAGATTTGATATTTGAAGAATATTTAAATAAATAAGATTTATTTAATTAAGTGATGAAGGCATTTAAATGAATAATTAAATAAATAAAGAATTTATTTAATTATAGTTGAAGTATGATAAAGAGTAAATTAAATAAGAATTTATTTAATTTGACAAGAAGGATAAGGTTAATTAGTAACATAATTAAATAAAAATCGTTTATTTAATTAATCAGATAGAATAAAGAAAAGTGTGAATTAATTAAATAATTAATATTATTTAATTAATAGAAGAAATAATAGAGGATGAATTAATTAAATAATTAAGATTATTTAATTAATAGAAGAATTAAAGTTAAAGTGAATAATTAAAATAATTGACATTATTTAATCATGACCATGAAGAATAGGAATTATGAAGAATATTGATGTCGCAGGCTTAAACCAGATTTCAGTGTCTACATTTGCCCCTCTTTGATACAATGTCATTTCGGCGTTGTGTCAAAGAAAATTGATAACAAATATGCCCCAGTAATGCCCCAATGTAAAATAGGTGAAGGTATGCCCCCTCGGGAGGACATGCGGGTTCAAAGAACATGAGTGTGCTCTCGAAATCGATGAGAGAACTAGAAGATGAAAGAAAGAAAAAAGGATAGAGGAAAATAGATAATGGTGGTGAAGATGTAGAAAAGAAGAAATGTTAGTGCAAAAAGAAAGATGAATAATAAAAGACATAGATGTTAGTATTAGCAATCTTCGATGTTTCGCTGTATCACAAAAGGTATTGCACTTTATCATCATTGGGCAGGACTAATACAAATGGAGAAAAACACCATGATATGACATAGATCAAGGTGTGCAAGGTCATCCACTTGCTAATAACAAACAGTCGTAGACAAAGATTGTCGTTAACTCATACTAAGGGCACAAGTTGCGCCAGTCCTTTTTTCAAGACAAACCACAGACAGCAAACAAAAAAAATAGATGGGTCATGAGACGTCATTGCTCCTCTAAATCCTTCATGGGACATCCTTGAGGAAACTAGTAACATGACTCAAAATCAAATTTAAAAGACAGTCGACAGACAACAGTCAAAGAAAATAGAATTCTAATACATCGTTGCTTCTCTAAATCCTTCATGGGACATCCTTGAGAAAGCTAGTAACATAATTCCCATCATAAAGTCAAATGAAAAGATAAGATAAATAAGTCAAAAAGTCAAAAAGTCAGTAAAATATTTGCCAAAACTTGATCTTGTTTGTTTGATTCATGTTGATTAATAGAAGGATTGATTGATAGAGCCTGATGTCAAGAAATACACATACCAGATAAGACTATGAGTCTGGTTTCGATGTTATGACTATCTGTATAAGGCATGACAAAGCTTGGTTCCAGAAAGACATGTATTGTATAAGACGTTGAGTCAGATGTCGTTGATGTGATAACCTGTGTAAGGCTATGTTTGATTGTTTGACAATGTCGATTATGTAGGAAGGACTCATCCTATATAAGACAGATTGTTTTACTGATATCAATATTCAAGAAGGACTCATCCTGAACAAGATACATGTTGATTGTTTTGATGATGTTTGTTTCCAGGAAGGACACATCATGTAGCAGACATTAGTTTATCTGTTTTGATTATTTTGTTTGGCAAGTTGTTTGATTTGACTTAGCAAAATTATTGACTTGATCACCAAATTGATGCATGACTTGATATGATGTGTGGACAAATGATTGTGTGTGATGAAAAACCCTAAAGGACTGACCTAGTGCAGCCTCGGGGGGTCATCGATTGATGGCCTTGCCTATGTTATACACACAGAGACCTCATAGTTCGACTTGACTTTGACTGACAAGACTGACTACAAATAGAAGACGTGTGTGAAAGTGAATGTGACGAACCCTAATAGACTGACCTAGTGTGGCCTCAGGGGCTCGTCGATTGATGGCTTTTCCTACATTATACACATAACCACCTCGTAGTTCGACATGACCAATGACCTTGTCATATAGACATATGGATTGAATCATGATTTTATACAGACTAACCTAAATGAACTAACGTAATGCCTCGGGGGCACATCGGCAGATGGCCTTGCCTACATCCAGTCTTAGAGGCAAGGTGGTTCGACAAATGACAAAGACTGACAAGTGCGACTGACTCTGACTCTATTTTTGGATTTTTGAAATGTTTTGATTTTTTTGTCTTTTTGAAGTTTTCTGATGTTTTTGTGTTTTCTCAGGTCACTTTGCAATGTTTGCGGATCTTTCTATGGTTTTACATCTTCAATACAACCAATGGAAGAATCAATATGACACGCATCAAGTGTTTGCCCCTAGTCGAGTATAAGACCAATTGATTATGAATAGGATAAAATGGGGGATATGAAATGCACTCGATGTCAATCATTCCAAGTTATGGGAAAGACTACCACTTATTACGAATGGTATATACAGGTGATGGATATGAAATATAAGGACTATGTATAGGGATAAGGACTATGTATAGGGATAGATAGTATGTACAGGGATAGTGATTCGTACAAGCAAGCGAGCAAGCATGGACAAGAATCCAAGGACAACCATGATCTTGCCCCTAGTCAAGCTGAAAACCAATTGACAGGTGATGAGGATGGTGACAATGTTGTTTGATGTAGGAAGGACACATCCTGAAACAACATGAGGATGATGATAATGTGACTAAAGGATCAAGGTTTGCAGCCAGGCTGGAAACAAATCCAATGAATGTTTTGAATGATGCACTAGGATGCATAGAAAGATTGTATGGATTGGGCTTGTTGCATTTGGAATGACTTTTCAGGATTAGATGGTATGATGGAAGATCCTTAGACCATTGACAAAAGAAAAGCCAAGGCATACGATAGGATTATGAATAGGGATATCTCATTTCGAAAAATGCTATTGAGGCTATGACATGATATTTCATGGATAGTGTATGACCAAAGGATAGACATGTCAAGAGTTTTTCCAAAGCATGATTTATGATTGTACCCCAGTCCTTATCAAGATCAAAGTAGGTGGGAAAATTGGCATGAGTGGTAGGGCTTAGATGGATAGGGGTAAATGCCATAATAAATGTCATACAAAGGGTATGGGAGATGAGATAACTTGCCTCCAAGTGTAATAGTCCACATAGACAATTTCTTACACATGATTCTTGTTTGCCAGGTTTTCATCATGGTACTTATCCAAAGCACCATAAGAATGGTTTTCACTATTGGATGAAATTTTTCTCTTCACTTTTTTTTTCTTTTTGGTGTCACCAAGATGCCTGTTTGCTAGGTTTTCATCAAAGTGATTTTTTTTTTTGGATGGCCTTGATGCTTTAGATGATCACTGATTGTGCCGAATCCATTGATGGTGTTGATGTAGAGACTGGTGCCATTATATGCCAATAATAACCTTGATGAAGTAGTTGCCTTGTCAGGATCATAGCACTTGCATACAATTGATTGATGTCATTGTAATCCTTGTTGACACTAGAGTTGGCCTTATCAAAATACGCACATCGCCATAGAGTGCCATGGGAGTCCTTACAATAAAGAGTTGTTGCCAAGATGCGATGGATTTGTGACATAGGATTTTTAGACTTTAGGCAAGATGTACAATTATGACAGATGTTGGTAGACATGTTTGGCAATTTAGATGTAGGAATTTTTATTTGCCAAACTTGGGGTGATGGATGATGGAGACTGGGTTTCATATTGGGATAATGTTTGGAACCATGACTTTTATATGCCTTGTATGATGACCATCTTGAAGGAGGTGGAAATTTATTATATGTGGGAGTCCTCTTTTCTTGTGGCTCCACATTTTGATTGACTTTTACTTTTGAACTATTTTCTTTGCTTGATCCATTTTTCTTTGGGATCCATTTTAACTTTATTTGTCCACTTGGATTTTTGATTGATTCAATGGCCTTTGATATTTGATTTTGAACTTTGAATTTGTAAGACTTTTGTTTTTGTTTGTTCCAAATGGAAGGTTTATTCATTTTGGAATGACAATTTATGGTATGGACGGAAGGAGTGTTGGCAACAACCTTATGGTAAGAACTACTCATGGCCTCCATTTTGATGTTTGTATCAGATAAAATTGCCCCCAATATTGAGGAGGTACCATTAACATCATTAGATTTACTGATTGAAGGATAGCAAGCCCTTGATGTCTAGGATTTTCCTGAAACTGTACTGGTTCTAGAATTCCTTGCTCGTGTATGCCTAGTCCTTTTCCTTGATACTACATGCTCTAACAAATTATGTTTGCAATGGGGTATTTCTCATTTTGGAAGCAAGATGCTAACCCATCATTGTGTTTGTGGAAACTGTTACTTGGAATCTCCTCCTCTTCAAGAAAGCCTGATTTGATAAAAGTGGATGATCCTAGTTGATAGGATGTCTTATTTTCATTGACATGTTGAATATCTTTGGTGTGATTTTGTGACATATTAGATTCAGAGGATTCTACTGGTGCTTCCAAGTCAATGTTGAAATTGTCTTTATGGTCATTGTCATAGAGTCCAATGAACTTAGCTATAGCTTGATCATTTGCAAATATGTCTAGAATAGGAGACTCTCGTTCTAAGGGAATATCATTTATGTGTCCAAAGGAGGCAAGTATCTCATTTTGGGAAATGGATGTGTTTTTTACTTGGATAGGTTCATCTTCAAATGTTTGATCATGAATGGCATAAAAGTCAAGGAGTGGATCATTTTGGACTTCTTGCTCAATAGTAGTGTCTTGATCAAAGACGGGTTTGTCTTGAATGATATGGTTGGGAATGGAATCTTGATCAAGGATAGGTGTATTTTGGATGCCATGATTATCTAGAAGGACTTCTTGGCTAGACTTAAAGATAGGGTCATGGGATAGATTACTTTAATTTTGACATGAAGGTCGAGCCATGAAGTCATGCTTTGGACTTTCCATTTGACATGTATCCTTAAGTTTAGTAGATGGGATGTGACTTTGGAGACCATGAATAGATGCATTTTCATGACTAAATGTAGACTGAGATGGAGTGGCTTGGAAGGGATTAGTGGATGAAGGACTAGGATAGGAAATGGAGGCTTGGAAGGAATTAGTGGATGAAGGACTAGGGTAGGACATGGAGGCTTGGAAGGGATTAGTGGAAGGTTGGTTTCCCTTGTCAAGGTTAGGATAAGGGTGATAAGTGGAGGTTTATTGTGGATTCATGGCATGGATTATGCTAAGGGACTCTTGATAATGAGGGTAGATGGATGGAGGACTAGTACTTATGGATTGTTGGTAGGAAGGGTATGTGGGTAGTTGAAAATGGGTTGATGTTGATTGGCATTTGGATTGGATAAATTGTCTTTTGAAGTCTAGGGCCTATTGGCATTGACCATTACAGAGTAACTGGTATTCAACTTGACTAGCAAGCATATCAAGGTAAATTGCAGACATGGTGGTGAGGTTATGACGAAAGGTGGAGTATGACTAAGGTATGTGATATGAGGCCTAAGGTATGCAACCTAAGCTATGTTTTGGATTTTCTAAATATAAGGAATGAATGCAACTATTTTTTTTTATATTTTTCTCTACAAATAAGGTATGTCTAAAATGATGTTATCCTAGGATGACAGTGTCTAAGTATGCAAATTCTAAGCAAACTTTTAAGGTAATCAATTTTGTGAACTTGAGACGAGGTTACCAACTACCTAAAGTCTAACCAAGGCATCAATTTAGTTAAGTCAAGGAACCAATGTAGGATGAGGATCAAAGACAAGTTAATTTTCCTAACTAGACTGATGAACTAGGATGGACTCTCTGTAGGACAAAGGATAAAATGATAGGACTAGCTTCAATGATAGATTTCGTTGACACTATGATTTTTCTAGAGTGTAGTTGGTGCACCTATCCTAAAGTTTGTAAAACTGACCTTCCTAGAAGTTTACTCTAAAGGAAAAATGTATTCTAAAATGAGACCCAACTCTGAATTAGGACAACTATGGTAATGACTGAATAAACCTAAAGGATGCAAAATTGAGCAAATCGTTGTAGGTTTCTATTCAAGGACTGCTTGTGGAAAGACAAATGAGAAACTGGTATAACTGTGTTGACTGGACAGTGACCATGAATTCTGACTTTCTGATAATCAGGCAAATGCGTCATAGAATTTCACATATGCGGTTAAGTTTACCAGTTGTGGTTAAATTTGACAATTATGGTTTTATGATGATCAATTGCATGTCCCTGATAAAGTCTAAAGTCTGACTCTAACAGATGCGGTTAACCTTCTAATAGATGCGACTCGTAATGACAGTTGTGACTCAGAATATAACATATGTGGTTTTTCGCAAAACAATTGTGAATTGATCTAGCAGATGCGACTCTATGCTAAACAGATGCAACCCTAAATGATAGATGTGACTCGAAGTTAAACAAATGTAACTCTAAAAATCAATTGCGACTTTCTGGTGAATAGTTGCAACTCTCTGTGAATTTTCAGTGATCTGAGATTTAAAACTGACTCTGTTTTTCGTGATCAAATTCTGGCAAACAAGAACAATCATAAGACAAAGTGTTTTCAGTTGATTTTGGACTCAAAGAATGTTTAAGTTGACAATAGACAAGCACATCCTAATAGGCCAAAAGGCCTAGAGTTTGTATACTTGGTATAGCCCACCAAAATACCCCAGATTGGTGATAAATACCTTTCCTTCTTGAGAGCAGATAGCTTAGAAATTTGGTGGCATTGGCTCCCCTCCATGGCTCATTAACGTCTTTCGAGCACACCAATTTTGAATTCTTTGGGAAATGACCTCCCAAGAGCTGCTATCTCTACTCAAGGGGATCAGTAGTGAGTGTCTTCGGGCATGATACTATACCCTACACTATACCAACCAACAACCAAAAATGGTTGGTCTCTAAAACAAAAGGTGTTTAATACGGGCATTCCGTTCGTGGGGCATGATTCATGTAGCGAGAGTCCCCTTTCAGATCCATCTCATCGGAACCACACTCATGATTCTTGGGTTTTCCCAAGAATCCACTTTTATATACTGGCTAGAAGTCCCTCGGGTTCAGGGTGTTACCAGTCTGAGTCGTCTTGGGGTGAGTACTTTTTCCCACCAGAACAAGCCCAAGTTCTAGAGTTGGTAACCATTTCTCTTACACCCAGGATCGCACAGACATGGAAGGGGAGAGGATACTTCGATGTACCAAATCGTGAGGGTAATTACACAGTTGTGCTTTTGCACCAAACACAGTAGACACTTGTTAATTTTAAACCAAATGAAAGATTTGCTACACTACCAAACAATCTATTTTCAGAAAATTAACTAGGGTCTTTGACATGCATTCTATAGAAAGATTCATTAGTAGTTTTCAATATTGTCTTCATCAATCGTCCTGCAAAAACTCGTTAACTCCTCAAGACACACGCTAAAAATAGAAGATTAGTACAAAAAACTTAAATGAAAACAACAAACTAAAATAGTGATAACTTCCTCAAAACTAAACAAAAATTTAAATCGTTGATATCTATGGAAAGCTAAAAAATAGACCTTCAAAACTTAGAAAACGTTTTGCAAAATCCTACAAGACAAAAGTGTTATAAACAAAAAAAAATTCGTGTTTTAATAGTTAAAGCTTAAAAAATGGCGATCACTAAAATAGCCATAACTTTCTCAAATCTTAATGAAATTTTAAACCATTTGAAGTTATGGAAAGCCAAGAATAGAATCAACAAAACCCAGAAAAATTTTTAAAATATTTTATTCGCCCATTTTTCTGTACTCAAAAGAAGGTGACGGGATTTCGTATGAATTCTTGACTGTAACCTGCAAAACAACGAAAATAAACAAGAAAACACAAATTTCTCTACAATTCACGTTAGGTTCACAAATGTAACATCTAAAAAATTCATAAAGAAATAGATCAGAGCAAACATGCAATGCAAATCTAAATGCAATCTAATGCTAAGCAACAAAGAACAAAGGAAGTCAAAAACGTAAATAAAACTTGAACTATCTTACCAAATGTACGTATTTCCATGATTCATTTCGATTGCCCTTAGATTTCTCATAAGTTCATGCAAGTATAGCCTATGATAGTGATTTAGCAAAACATCGAAGATTCAAGATAAGTGCTCTCAAAAGTCATAAGATTTCGCGAGTTTTTGAGAGAGATTGGAATGAAGAATGATATATCAATTTATAGAAAATTGATTATTCGAATGACAAGCCAGGATTGAAAGATCAACGGACAGTTGAGATTGACTGATTAGTCATGCATTCTGATAACACTTAGTAATGACACGAGTGATATAAATTAGAAATAGAATTAAAGATTAAATAAATGATTTAATCTTCAAGTTTGGTATTCGAAAATAGAAGAATTATCTTTGCATGACAAAGATAAAGATGGATTAAAGCAACTCTTGTTTGAATGCATGCACAAGGTTTAATTAATTAAATAGGAATATTTAATTAATCCGCATGTACACACAAATGAGTTAGAACTGGATGATTGAATGATTTGACGAAGAGATTACTCGAGAACGCCACTTAGACATTAAATCAAGAGTTAACTGAGTGATTAAAATAGATGTCGAGTCGAGTTAAAGTGAATACTTAGATAACTCACACAATTATCTAAATATAGAGGAATGTGTTAAAATAGAATTCATGAATTAAATCATTCATTTAATTCAAGATTTGATATTTGAAGAATAATTAAATAAATAAGATATATTTAATTAAGTGATGAAGGGATTTAAATGAATAATTAAATAAATAAAGAATTTATTTAATTATAGTTGAAGTATGATAAAGAGTAAATTAAATAAGAATTTATTTAATTTGACAAGAAGGATAAGGTTAATTAGTAACATAATTAAATAAAAAGCGTTTATTTAATTAATCGGATAGAATAAAGAAAAGTGTGAATTAATTAAATAATTAATATTATTTAATTAATAGAAGAAATAACAGAGGATGAGTTAATTAAATAATTAAGATTATTTAATTAATAGAATAATTAAAGTTAAAGTGAATAATTAAATAATTGACATTATTTAATCATGACCATGAAGAATACAAATTATGAAGAATATTGATGTCACAGGCTTAAACCAGATTTCGGTGTCTACACTATGTTTCTCCAGTTTTTCAAAATGGAGTCATCCCAACTTGTGTAAAGAGAAGAAATATTCTTATACTTCAGAACATATGTGTTAACAACTTCTGAGATTGCTTTTTCAATTTTAACTTTGGTGACCTCTATTGAACAAGATGTTTTCCTAAAGATATGCAAATTGCATTCCCACCATATATTCCATATTACAAGGGATGGAATAACCTGCCAAATAGAAGTAAAGAAAGATGATTTAAACAAGAGTGGCCAACTCTGAAACATATCCCAAATTGTATTTGGAAAAGGATTATATAGATTTAATTTTCCCTTTATAAACATCCAACACTCTTGTGCAAAGCTGCATTGTACAAGCAAATGATCTTCATTCTCCAACTCTTCATCACACAACAGACATTTAAAAGGATCAACTATCTTTAGTTTTGCTAATTGGCCACTTGTGAAAATCCTCTTTCTCAATGCTAACCATGCAAAACCCTTAGCTTTTAGAAGGATTTTATTATTCCAACACAACGAGTAAGCCCTCTATGCTACCATCTAATTCCTTTGTTGACTTAACACTTTATATCATTCCTTCATTAAATAAGAACCCACTTTCGATGGAGCCCAAAAAATCCTATCTGACTTCCCTGAAAGGAACATGTTGATAACGATGTTAGTCACAACAATAGTGTAGATAAAATTCTCACAAGAATATGAAGAACCTATCTTTACTTGAAAGATTGAACCAAGGAAACCTAAAAAGAAAGGAATTTCCCGAGGAAAAGGTTTATTTAGCTTAATCCCAAGGCTCTGGTAGTCAGGTCTTAACCATACTAGGTTCGCTTCAGGGTATGATGTGATATTGTTGTTAATCATGAGGGGCATATGGTTATATTTAGTTCTTAAAGGAATCATAGGCATCAAATGGAAATTTTTTAATCCAATCATTAAACAATTTCATGAAATCAATAGATTTACAATAATATTTCATGAATATCAAACAACTTTGCTATCACTTATGTAGATTTAGCTTTAAGCATTCAGAAATTTCATTGAAATGAAAGATTTGAAATAATATTTCCATTCATTCATCTCTTTTTTGGAAAATTTTATAAAATTTAACATCTAATCTAAAATAAAGCATTAAAAATACTTGAAATGTAAAATTACTCCTGGGTATTCTCCACGCATGCCCCAAGATTTAATCAAATCAAAGAAAAAAAATCTATACTTCACCATATTGCTTCAAAGCTAGGAATAGAATGGTGTGAGCTTTTAAAGAGAGGGGGTTTAGTTTGGACACCAAATAGGTTCTATATGCACCCTTAAACGACACATCATACAGTCTTGTCTGGCTGAACGAACAAACTAGCTACAAAAGATATATGAGATAGGTAGCTTTCAAATTGGATTTGATATTGATTAAGTTCTATGTGCATACAAGTTTTTAGACTAGAATGATTCAGAAAACAAGAAAAAAGAAAAAAACTTAAAGAATTTTTGGCTCTTCCAACATCCACAAATTTTGAACTTAAAATAAAAGTAAAGCAATAAATGGCCTTTTATAGGAACAAGGCCTGAAGATTTTAAAACTTAAAGTATATCAAGAGAATCAGAAACACCAAATCAAAAGATAGCACATGGCGGATGCTAGTTGTCATTAGAATCTTCCAAACAAAGTCAAAGCTTTGACTTCCTCAATAGTAATAATCTTCAACTCCAACCTTCGGTATGCAATACTCCACACAAAACAAGGTTGATGGTATTCCTTAGAATACCGAACGGGAAAATTCTACTAGGATTGGGAACAACCTACAAAATTAACTCCAATATATATCCTTGTGATATTTTTGGTATCCAATATCCGGTGATTCATTGCATCATCTCGAGTTCCGGTTCCAGGAACCCTTCTCCGCCTTTCTTCAACTAATACTGTCAAAAATCAGTTAATATCTGATGCATACATTTTTTTGAAATTCCTTGGATTGCCTTCCAACTATACTTGAGCTTGATATATTCTTCTGATATCTAGAGGATGTTTGCATTCCTCTACATTTTCTTTGTTTCACACTTAACCATAGTATTTCTGCAATGTATGATCTCATCAATGACTTCCTAGTTTAATGACTAAATAGGGTCTTTATCTATTCTTTCAATCCATTCTTTAAAATATTTTACTTCTTTACCCTCTTATCCTAGTGTCTAGGGATCATAATCCTACCATGCTAGCATTTCAATGAAATTTTGATCTTTATCAATCAATTTATTGCACTTTTCGGTGACCTTTTCAAATCATTCTATACATTGTACCAAAGTGTCATCTTCCCAACTTAATTATTTCTTTCATTTTTCACATACTAGAACTTCTTGTTCTGAAATTATCTTTTCTCTTATCAATTCTTGGACATTTGCTTAAATGAAAGCTTCTATGTTTCACCTCTTAGCATCAACCTGTTCTCGGTGAAATATGCATTCTCCTTCCAATCTTTTGGACTTCTCAAACCAATGGTATGTGTCCCAATCACATATGTGATGATTTCTTCTCCTTTCTTACCCAATACTCAATCCATTCTTTAAATACATTCATTTTGTGGTGAAGTGTTGTGATAGCATCCACTTGCTCCTGTGACATGAGTACTGGATTATGAGTCAATTCAGTTTGTGCTTGACCAAATTGGGTTAATGATTTTATAAAATTCTCTAAGCTGGAAATCTGTACTTTTAGCTCTCTTTTCTTTTGTTTACTTTTATACACCTTGGAAGTAGTTGTATCCAAATTCATCTTCATTTCTTCTAATTCTTGCATCCAGGATGAATGTCCAACATTGATACTTGTTATTCTATACTCCTTATGCATTATTTCATGTCTTTTTTATCCACTAGTGAAGTAGCTATATGGAGTGTTTGGCCTCCATTTGCATTCTTGTGCATGACATGTTTTATTTTATCTCTTTGCCTAGGCTTAGGAGTCTCTACTTCCTGCATTAAACTTTTGAGATCCAGAGGTACTAATTCTACTTCCAATGGGGAAGCTAATTCTTTGATTAACCAATCAGGTGTATCATCATTATGCTCTACCTCTGTAACATTTCTCTATTCCTGGTTTTTAGTATGCTCAGGAAATTCTTCTCTTAAATTTCCAACTTTATCTGTCACATCCTCTAAACTGGAACATCTTCAGCATTCTTTGACATGGATTCTAGATTACTAGGATTCAACACTATCTCTTCAATTCCAAGACTTGTATTTTCCTGTCTAGTCAAGTGCTCAATATTAGTTCCTAGGACATCACCTTCTTCATATCCTGTCACATCAGGATTCTCTTCATCTCTGACCCTATCACCTAAGATTTGTGAAGGTTCTTTATTTTCAATTTCAACTTGGTCTTCTTTTGAATTTTCAAAAACTTGTGGTTGTTCAACATCATTTTGATCATTCCATAGTGAAGGATGGGAATCAAAGGTATCTTCAATAACAATATCATTAGTAGGAATCTATCCTACAATTTCCCCTATTTCCATTTCAAGAAGTTTAGGGTTCCCTGCCTCTGAGGTGAGTGTTCCTCTTATGAATTCTTCAACATTCATAGGAATTGACCCTGTATCTGGAATCTCTTCCACCACTAGCTGTACCATGGGCTTATTCTTAGATTTATTTTCTTTTACTCATTCCCACATGGCTACCAATTTATCCATTTGTTCCTTGATTAGAGCTTTGAACATCTATCTCAAAAATTTCATCTAAAACCATAGGAGTTTTTCTCAGTGTCTATTTTACTGTAGCCATATTGACTAAAGGGGAAGAAGTAAATAATGTTGTAACTCTCTAAGATGTAGATTTGTATGTGCCATTATTCTCTATCATTCTTGCCTCTTCATCAGTCATAGGCCTAGTCTTTAGTTTTGTTGTGGAAGAAGATGCCACTTTTGATTTCACTTTTGTTTGAACATTACCCGGTTCGGCTTCTTTATGTTGACCATATGGTTTTAATGAAACTCCCTGACTTGGAGCCTCAGGGGTTCTTTCTTCAATATGTACAGTAGTAGCTAGTTTACTATCTTTTCTCTTTTTCTTAGCAAGATCCTCATGCTCAAGGTCATTTTCTTCTCTTTGTTTCTTTCTTGTATCTAGTGAGTATGTGGGCCTTATTCCAACTTCTCTCAAATCTTTACAAAAATAATTTATCCAATGTTGATTCTACAATAAAATTGGTTTAGAGAATTCCTCAATAGATTTTATTTCTCTACTTTCATAATTTGGATCTAGGATAGGTTCATCATAGACCATATTTTCATCATAAGCTGAATTCAATACTTCACCATCATATTCCTCCAAATGATCTAGAATGTCATGAATCTTAAGAATCCGTGTAGATTGTAATGACAACCTTTCATATTTTATTTTCCTTACTCTATGCCTATCATCACAATTGAGCTAGTAATCTTCTAAATGTTGAACATCAACACATTTACTAGCTATATTCTTGGCAATATTCCCTTCTGGGTCATAATTCTTTCTTTAGAGTGAAAGTAATCCAAATTATACATATTTAACTCTTCTTCACATAGATTGGCTACTTTAACTACATTGCATTTGTAGTTCCCTATTACAATAGGAAATTTGAGGGAAACCTTCTTATGTGACATGCTATAAAGAGCTTGAGACAACTTCAACTGTCTTACCAATTCCAATAATACTATTTTATTTGTAGGGTACCTGGGCAACATGAAAGGATATCCTTCAAAACCTTCCACCCCAATGTAGGTGAAAGTGGGAAACTGAATTTACCATCCTCCAACATGTTTAACAATACTTTTTTCTTCCAGAGACAATCTTTTAGCTTTGTCACCTTCCATTATTCTAATTAGGTTCATGGAAAACACATCATTGACTCTCCCATAATGCTCCCTATATTCATGAATAGTAATTTGGGGTAAATGAGCATATATCAGACTATTTCCTACTTCTTTTCCCAGAGTACCAACTCTTTTCAAATCTTGCTTATTTTCCCTTAAGGTGCATGAATAAATCACATATGAGGACATAGAAAAACATCTTGACTTTGGAAATGCCTTTATCTGGTCATGCAATTTGTCACTGATAAAACCTCCCCAATGCATTTGTTGGAAAGAGACACTACAAATGTCTTCTAGTGTTATCATTAATGGCAAACCTGGTCGGTAATTAGATCCAAGTGACACCATTTGGTCACACTAGTGGGCGGATTGAGGATAGTGATGAGGAACAGAGCATTTGACAGTTTGGTGTTCAATGATTCACGTGCAGATTTCCAGTTGTTATTTTGAGTTGTGGATCTCTCAAAAGACGCATCAGTGTATTTATTGTGTTATCTAGAAATCTTAGTGCCTCATACCAAGTCATGTGTAAGTTTGGAGATCTGATTGATACTTTTTTGTTTATCAGTATTTTGGGGCTGACTCAGTTGATAAAATATGGTGTGTGTAAGCCAAGAAAGTGCATAAAGAAAAGATTAAAAGCAAGCATACAATACAAATCTAAATGCAATCTAATGCTAAGCAACAAATAATAAAGGAACGTAAAAACGTAAATAAAAACTTGAACAATCTCACCAAATTTGTACGTATTTCCATGATTCATCTCGATTGCCCTTCTCCATTTTGTTGTTGTAGTATAATTGCCCTCAGATTTTCAAGAGTTCGTGCAATTATAGCCTATGATAGTGGTTTAGCAAAACATTGAAGATTCAAGATAACTGCTCCAAAAATTCATAAGATTTCGAGAGAGATTAGAATGATGAAGACCAGATCAATTTATAGAAAATTGATTATTCGAACGATAGGCCAGGATTGAAAGATCAACAGACGGTTGATATTGACTGATTAGTCATGCATTATGATAATTGTCAGTAGTGACATGAGTGATACAAATTAGAAATAGAATTAAAGATTAAATAAATGATTTAATCTTCAAGTTTGGTATTAAAAAACAAAAGAATTATCTTTGCATGACAAAGATAAAGATGGATTAAAGCAACTCTTGTTCGAATGCACACACAAGGTTTAATTAAGTAAATAATAATATTTAATTAATATGCATGTACATGCAATTTAGTTAGCACTCGACGATTGAATGATTTGACAAAGAGATTACTCGAGAAAGCCACTCAGACATTAAATCCTAAGTTAACTAAGCGATTTAAATAGATCTTTGAGTTGAGTAAAAGTGAATACTTAGATAACTCACACAATTATCTAAATATAGAGGAATGCGTTAAAATAGAATTCATGAATTAAATAATTCATTTAATTCAAGATTTGATATTTGAAGAATAATTACACCGAAGGCGTGTCCCTATTTGAGCTTTTAGAGCTCAATTTATCCATCAATGGCTTAAAAGCAAGGAGAGGGGGTGGTTGACACTCTGATCATTAGCAGCCATTGATTGCTTTCCCACCTATTTTTTTGTCCTTCATCGTAGAAATCAATTCCGATGGCATTGATTGCCAGTAGATTTTGTGTGACCGACAGAGTGGTTCGATGGAAACGCTATCCACTACCATTTAAAACTAATCTATAACAAATTACACGTGTCTCCACTAAAATTTAGTAGATTATGAATTCTGATAACTAAGTGTATAATTTTATAATAGTGTTTGTTCTTGCAGTTAAGCCGAGAAAAGTATGGTTGCATGGAGAATAACGATGGAAACATATGTAAACTACATCACCAGTTCTACAAACTGGGAGACCCATGCATCTTTTCTTCTTATTTCCATTGCAAATTTCCTTCACTCTTTTATTCAAGTCTTTAATTGAAGCTTTTTTATGCATTTTTTGTTTGATAGCTCCGCAAGGGAAATCTGTCTTCACACAGGAAATAAAATAGGGGTTTGCAAATCCGATTAGGTAAGGTTTTTTTTATAACTTAGGAATAATTTTTTTGTTACATTATGAAATTAGAGAGACAAAAGTTTTGTCAACAAGGAGGGTAAATTTTTAATGGCTCTATGCCTATTTTTGTTAAGAATATGTATGATGATTTTGAAGGGTTCTAAAGGGTTTTATATTTCTATGATTTGGGTTCTAAGGTGATCTAGATCTTGCGGCTCTATATTGGCCTAATACAAGTTGAATGTTTCATTAATGGCTTCTGTAATGCTACTTGGGATAATGAATGATTGAGGGTTTATAGTTGTTCTCATTTGGCTACCATAATTCAAGAATCGATAGTGGTTTGTTGATCACACAGACCGGATCCAAGGAACCCGGTAACACAGATTTTTAGTCAAATGGAATTTAAAAATAAAATAAATGAAGCCATGGGGAGCTAAAGATAGCTTGAGATGTTTAAATTACAAGTAGATGATTTCTTTCTCTATATAAGTTTGGCAAGGGTCATAAAGAGGAATTGTTCCATTTTGTAAATGTGTGTAAAAATATATAACCTTGAAGACAGACATTTTCATAAATTTGTAGTGGGTCATCTGAACATCTAAGCTTTGGCTGTTTGATATTATAATAGAGACAATATATTGTTTTTAAATTTCTAGATTTCTGTTTTCCAATATTTCAATAATAAAAGTTCACAGCCTTTCATTTTCACATCTCAAATATCTTGTTATATGTTTAGTTTTAGATTTGCTTTCAGTTTTAGTTTCAATTCCATTTCTTGTCTCAATTCTTAGATTTATGCAATCCTAATGTTTCTAGCCAGGGGTTTTACAACTCTTGTTTAAAAATTTAGGTAATAATAGAGTACATATGGAAAGTGTGTAGGTCATCATTCACATTGAGAGTATAATAGAAGCAAAAATTATTATATTACAAAAGTTGAAGATGATGCCAAATGAGGGATGCTTGTTGTGAAGCCTGGCAAGCCATTTAGCTAAAGTAGTCAAAGTTGTTTGATGATAATCTATTATATACTTCAAAAACACTATTTTCAAGATATTTTCCTCCATATAATGCAAATGAAATTTCACCAAAAGAATATCAAATTAATGCTAAAAAAATGACAGCAATAAGTTAGCAATAAATTCCAAATCATATTATCATTCTTAATTGTTGCCAATGATGTAGAAATTCAAAGGTCTTCATACTTTCTTGACTGAGATAAATAAATAAAAAGCAACTAACACACACCTCTGAACCTCAAGGTGAAGTATGCAAAATCAATTTTTAAGGAATAAAGAGCTCTTTGGACCATCACCACAAAATTTATTGTTTTTGTTATCACTTTCTCATCAACTGCAGTGTAGACATCCTTGAAGGTGAGCATCAAAGATCTAACCACAATATTTAGATCCATAAATTTTTGGGTGGGTGTTAATTTGTCTACAAAATTTGACAGATGCATTTGGTAGCTCAAATTATTGTCTGGAGGGTTTTTCAAATGTGGCAAACTCATCCATAATCATGCCATTCAAATCACCCATCATGAACATAAAGACAAACTATAGCCTTAGCACTGAGAAACATTTGTCCTTACCAAGATTTTTCTCTAATAATTTATACACTTATAGTTTTAAATTGATCCGATTGACTACATAACTACACTGAGGTTATATAACATGGTATACAATTCTTAACACATTCCTATAACTCATGACACTATAGGGATATAGAAAAGTGCACTATTGGTTGATGTTGTTTAGTCATCATGACATGATGGGATGAAATATTGGTTGCTTATAGTATTGGAAAATATTTTGTTCTAACCAAGCCTACACCATATTGCTTTGAAGATATCCTCAATGATATGTATCCACAGTTTCAGTATTCAAATTTATTCAATTGACTAGTTAACTACATGGAAGATCTATAGCATTGTATACTAGTTATCAACACATTCCTGTAATTCATTGCACCATGGTATTATTATATTATACAAAGATGCAAAAATGGCTAATGTGATAACTCATTATAATCTGACAAGAGCAATTTCTATGGTGGTTGTGTCAAGTTTAGTAGCCATTAAGGGGTCTATACATTTTATATGTGGTTCTCATTTCTTGAATGATTATCTTCTTTGAATCCAAGTTACACGGTTATACAGATGCACTAGCTTCAGGAAATAACATGCCAAATAATGGTCAATCTCAACTCCATTTGTCAGGTGTTGCTCATTTTTCTGCTATTTCAACTCCCTCTTCTGCTAGCACATTAGCAAATACTGCTCTAATGAATCAGGGTGTTGCATCAAGTTTTCTTGGATCACACCTTATAAGCCATGCTTATAGCTCATCGAGGAATGGTGGGAACGAAGCCACCTTCCTCCAACCTACAAATTTGTTATCCAACAATCATTCTCTGTGTGGACAGACAAATAATTCAGTACATATGGGTCATCAATCAGATTAGCATTGCAACCAAAGTAGTCACATTGTTCCAGGGAACACAGTCATGGTCAAGGTTTATCCCTCAGCTTATCTCCTAAGTAGATTTCAACAGTTCAGTTGCTCTCTTGTCAAAACCAGCCTAATGATCTAGATATACATCATACAACTACTTCTCTAGTCACTTCAAAAGAAAATGGAGTAATGGATGATAAAACTATAGACAAGTGGGGCAGGAAATATTGGTCCTTTCCAATCTCCCTCAACAGGTGAGGTATATGGAACTCAATTTGCAAATATTCTTCATTTCCCTAGGCCAACCAAACAAGTCCAACCAGATTTTAGTCCAGCTGGAGCATTGGGAGTCCCCAATATCCTGATGCATCCCAAATACCTCAAAGCAGCACAACAATTGCTCGTTGAATTTGTCAAAGTGGGCAAGGGTATGAAGCCCAATTCATCCAAGCATCTGGAAAATAGTGAAAATAATGAAGAAGCTGATGGAAATAATTGTTTAACAACTGCCACAGAAGAGATTTCTATGAATTGTGGTTTTGAATGGTTGCTCATCCCAACTGGAGGTGGGAGATGGCACATAATAAGTTTAGAATTGGTTTATCCATAAATTTTAGAACCACCTAACATGGTTTCAGATCCGTTCACTACTCTTTTGCCTCCAAGTTATGGTTTGTAGGACAAGGATTCTATGTATTATTATTTATTGCAGTCTGCTATAAATGGAATACCCTACTGTGAAATCTACTTGCATCTTCTTCAGATATTGTCTTCTAACAAGAGAAAAAAAATTTGGGCAGCACAAGACACAAGGAACTCCAGACCTTTTAATTTTCTTGAGACCCTAAAAACGCTTCTTGGAGCCAAGACTCCATTGTAATTGTTAGGGAAAACAAAAATTATTAGCTAATTGTGATTCTATGTAGTCTATTCTTTAACTTGAGAAATTGAGAAAGTGCAATGCAAGATATGGATGGTGGCAAAATTACTCTGCGAATTTTAATGTTCATCTTTCTTTTTAATTTCTCTAACATGTTCATTTATTTTGTTATGGCTATGTGATTTATTTTTAGCTTTAGATCTGATAAGAACAAAGAAAATGTCTCACTTTTGGAATATGAAGGTTAATTTTGAATACTAATTTGCACATATAATATTTCATTTTTCGATGGGAACTTAATTCTATGCAATAAAAATACTGTCCATTTTTAGAAATGATTTTTTATCAAATGTTAGATAACACGAATACCATCATTATATTGCATCATAGGGATTGTTATTTTATGCTATATTATGATTATATTTATTAGTATATATTATGTTTAATATTAAAAATTATTAAATATAAATATAATATAATGTATATTAATTATAATAAAATTTAAAATATATATAATTATATTATATTTAATATAATAAAAAATAAATTATATATAATATAATTATATTTAATATAATAATAAATAAATTATATATAAAATAATTATATATATATATATTTTAACGAGGGGAATCGGGTGTAGCACGGCCCCCCATATAACCCCTCACCGCCGGTAAACTTTTTACCGTGACCGGCAGTGCTGGCGGGACACACCAACCGGTACCACGAGAGCGACGGAGAGTCGAACCCATGGTGGGCGCCCTGCGACAGGGAACACCTTAACCAACTGGGCTCGGACCGACGCCCCATATAAAATAATTATATTTAATATAATAAAAAAAATTATATATAATAAAATCTATTAAATACAAATATCAAAAAATAATATTATGATTATATTTATTATTATATATTATATTTAATATTAAAATTTGTTAAATATAAATATAATACAATATATATTTAATATAATAAAATTTAAATTATATATAATATAATTGTATTTAATATAATATAAAAAAAGTTATACTCTCTCTCTGCTTGCATCTCTACCTATATTTTCCTCTCTCACACTCTATCTTCATCTCTATCTATATTATCCTCTCTCCCCCTCTATCTCTAGACATGTCTCCCTCTCTCTATCCATCCATCTCTCCCTCTCTCTTTCCCGCACCCTCTTCCTAAACCCCTATATCTATATCTCTTTGCCTCTATATCTACTCTCCATATTTCTTCTTCCATCTCTCCCTCTATATCTATCTTGTTATCTCTCCATCTCTCTCTACCGCTTTATCTCTACCTCTCTTTATATATCACTTCCTATCTCTCACTCTTTCCCTCTCTCCCTCTGTATATATTTCTCTTCCATCTCTATCTATCCCTCTCCCTTGTCCCTCTTTATCTCTCCATCTCCTCTCCTTCTCCTCCTCCTTCATCTCCATCTTTATCTTTATCTTCCTCTTTATCTCTCTCCTTACTGTCCTCTCTCACTCTTCTCCTATATATCTCCCTCTTGTTATCCCTATATCTCTCTTGCTCTTCCTCTGTCCCTATTGCAAACATAACATGAGCCTCTTAATAATAGAGCATAATTGTCTTCCTAATTTAGAGGTTTTGTTTGTCATGTTTGAATCCCTATAAGTGGATGAATAGTTGATTTGAAGCTATCACTTCTTCATTAAGACTTTTTTTACACAAATAACATTATTTGATATATGGTCTACCAATTCACCTCATATACTATGCAAATGTATGAAAAAAAGAGAGAAGAGAACAGAAGACCACAATTTTCTCTAATTGACCTTCCACATCTCTTCGGCGTACCCATTGCACACCAAGGTACAATTGCTAGTTAAATAAATAAGATTTATTTAATTAAGTGATGAAGGGATTTAAATGAATAATTAAATAAATAAAGAATTTATTTAATTATAGTTGAAGTATGATAAAGAGTAAATTAAATAAGAATTTATTTAATTTGACAAGAAGGATAAGGTTAATTAGTAACATAATTAAATAAAAAGTATTTATTTAATTAATCAGATAGAATAAAGAAAAGTGTGAATTAATTAAATAATTAAGATTATTTAATTAATAGAAGAAATAATAGAAGTTAAAGTGAATAATTAAATAATTGACATTATTTAATCATGACCATGGAAGAAATACGGATTATTAAGAATATTGAAGTCGCTGGCTTAAACCAGATTTTGGTGTCTACATTTGCCCCTCTTTGATACAATGTCATTTCGATGTTGTGTCAAAGAAAATTGATAAGAAATATGCCCCAGTAATGCCCTAGTTTGAACAGGTGAAGGTATGCCCCCTCGAGAAAATTGACAAATTTTTAGAAAAAATTCAGAAAATTTTGGAAATGATCCCGATTAGTCCATTGGATAGCCAGAAATGCAGTGGAGTTGACGGAATTGAAGTTGGAAGTGGTACAAATGGGTACAGGTCGATTGAAGTTGGAAGTTGACGCGGCCAGTAGAAAAGAATGCCACCAAAACCCTAGGTATAAATAGAAATTGGGGTAAAAACCAATTCATTTTCACCCACCTAGCTTTAGAATTGAGATTTTTCTCTGCACCCACAGCGACGATGTCTCCTGTTCTGAACACCCACCATTGAGCTTACAGGATCCAGACCTTTAGGTAGCCAGCCGACGCAGACCCCCCAGTATGTACCCCAAACTTGACTTTTGAAAATTTTAATTTGCACATGTTTTTATGCATTTAATTTGAATTTTTATTTGCGTCATTTTGTTAAAACGCCGCATGTGAATGCGCAAACGACAAATTTGCATGTGGATCAACGCATATACAATAACATGTAGGTAGGTTAGCATAGATGTTGTGTGGTTCGATGCATTTGTGGTTTACTTCAATGCATTTGATAAATAGCATCGCATGTGCATTTAAAGTAGCTGCATTTGTTTATGTTGCAACGCATATGTATGTAACTCAACGCATTTGCATTTATTTAAATGCATTTGCATTTATTTCAACGCATTTGCATTTGATAGGTAATTGTTCGCGGTCATTTTTTATTATTCACGCATATGCATTGTAAAGTTACGCATTTGAAAAAGAATGATGCATATGTCTAATAAAATGACGCATTTGATTTGCATGCAACACATATGTCAAATAATGACGCATGTGCAATAGAATGACGCATTGTTGAAATAACGATGCATTTGAATAGCAGTCAATTTAGTCATTTTCCACTAGGATAGATGTTTGATGCTGACATGAGGCATGTATAATGCCATTGCAGGTTGTGTTGGACAATGTATACATGCGAGAGTCGAGACTGATGACTTTTTGATTTAGAGATAGCTTGTGGAGTGCAGAGCGATGGTTTCTATGGCACCTAGGTCTTCTACACGTTACAGACATGCCCCAGATTCAGGTGAATCAGGGTTTATTGACAGCACTGTGCGAGTGGTGGCACTCGGAGACATCATCCTTTCACCTGCCTACTAGAGAGGCTACAGTGACATTGGAGGATGTGTACAAGATCCTTAGACTTCCTATCAGAGGCACACAGGTGAGCTACGATACCCAGAGGGGTATTGTTGAGATGTGTCGATACTACCCACATGCAGACATTAGGCAGTTAGGGTTTGACCATTATGAGATTAGATGGCACATATTAGCGCAGAGGTATAGGTAGTTGGACTATCTATTATGCGCATTAATAGGTGGGATAGTACTTCCTGACCGTCGAGGTCATGGTTTTCCTATGGGGTGGGGTGAGATGCTCATAGGCATGTTAGAGTGTCAAGTGGTATATGCTTGGGGTCCCTGTCTCCTTGGTATGTTGTATTTTCATTTGCATGATATAGCCTATCGAGAGTCATAGTCTATGAGTTGTGGTACCACGCTCCTGATGGTATGGGCGTGGGAACACATTGTGATCTTTCAGCCACCAGTGACAGTAGATGTACCGCACGAAGCTCCTTACACCTTCTATTATCTGAGGGTGAACACTCAGCACCACATAGGAGATACAGGATATTTCAGGCATGCCATAGACATGATGGTTCAATTTACACGGAGGCCATATTTGGGATGCGCAAACTGGTCTAATGAGGATGAGCACTTGCCTTTTTCTGACAGACACAGTACTTGATTGGGCGGACAATGTCACATGTCCACATCATAGAGCATCACTTGCCAGATTGTGTCCTATGGCAGTTTGGAGAGATACAGGACGTGCCGAGAGGACGGGCTGAGTTTTCGAGGTCATCATGAGAGGTTCGCCTATGGGGTCCAGAGATTCCAGTGGCCACAGTTGAGGTAGACATTGATGCATTACAGGTAGTTCCCTAGGGGTGGAGAGATGGTACAGTAGACCCAGGTACCACAGAGGAGTATGATTAGTGGTGGGCCGTGCATAGGCTGATTCCTTTGACAGATCCAGATTAGCCAGCATCGGTAGAGTGGCGAGAGACAAGACCACGAGGCAAGTGTGGCAGAGGTAGAGGTCAGGGAGGTAGAGGAGGCCGTGGTGATGATGGAGATGATGGTGGAGGTGGTCAGCGAGGTGGTAGGAGAGGGAGACGTGGAAGGAGGGGACGAGGGCCACCACTGTCACCAATTTGTGAGGAGAGACAGGGAGAGGAGGATGTGGCCATGCCCGATATTGACAGAGGTGGGGAGGAGGTTCATGTAGAGATTGGCAGGGAGGAGGAGCATCTCAGAGAGGAGGCCATTCCAGATGTTCCTACAAAGGGGGAGGTAAAGCGAGAGGAGGCAGAGCTAGAGGAGGTAGAGATTAATGCCCTAGGCTTGTTGGGTGCCTATCAGGAGGATGATGAGGAGGATGATGATCATGAGAGAGAGATTCGAGACTAGATTTTGGAGGAGTTGGATGAGGAGGAGGATGGTGTACCGAGGGCCAAACAGGATGACATAGGGGTAGTGGATCCCGATACAGCTACATTACGTGCTCAGGTTGCATCCTTGGAGGAGTAGATGAGAGTCCTGATGTCTGAGAGGGATGTGTTACAGATGGAGAGGGACAAAGCTGTCATGGACAGAGATCAGGCCATAGCTCAGAGACAAGAGACTAAGTAGAGATTTACAGAGCTTAGAGCTTTATGTATTGGACCATCAATTGCCTTTGCCAAAGAGTTAGTCAGAGCTTGGGAGAGGGAGACTTATTAACATGATTTATATGAGGTAGAGGTTCCTCTAGAGAGACGGGCTCCCAGCTTTTCACAGGCACGTAGTAGTAGGTCACAGACCAGGACCCACACTAGGACAGTTAGCACAGAGGGTGTGGAGCAGCCACATAGAGCAGGTCCATATGACAAGCCTCACTCAGCTCATAGGTCATCAAGTTCCCAACATCATTCATCCACGCACTCCAGCCATGATAGCAGTGGCAGTTCAGGATAGGGGCACTTCTTGACATGTACCAAGACATTATTTTATGATTATATGGCCTGCGGACTTCCATATTTATATGATACATTATGACATTGTGATGTGGCACTGTTGAGCGATATATATATATATATGATTTTGGCAGAGATTCTCATGATATGCATTTCTATTTATTGATTATGCAGTTGTTTATGTATACATGTTATGTTTATATGATATGCCTATGTGATGGATGATCATATCTATTTTATGATGTGTTGATGCAGCTAATGATATAATGTTGATTCTATGTGATGTTGATTCTATATGATGTATGCAGTTTATAGTTATGAGATGTAATATGAAGTTATATGTACAATGCATGCTACATGTGATGCTATACAAATGTAATGTGATGCATGTATTTACATTTTTTGGTACATGGAATGCTTATGATATGTATTGTATGATGATAAATGTATATTATGCCATGATGTCCTAAATATGATAAATGCTTATACGTATGTATTTTTCTAACATGTATGTGTATGCAGGATGACTTATATTGTTGTGTGTCACAGGACTCTATCATAATGCAAGAAAGAACTATTAGTGCGGAAAGAAAGATTGAGAAATAATAAAGGAAATTAGATAGATGTTAGTATTAGCAATCTTTGATGTTTTGTTGTATCACAAAAGGTATTTCACTTTATCATCATTGGGCGGGACTAATACAAATGGAGAAAAACACCATGATATGACATAGATCAAGGTGTGCAAGGTCATCCACTTGCTCACAACAGTCAGTCACAGACAAGGATTGTTGTTAACTCATACTAAGGGCACAAGTTACCCCAGTCTTTTTGTTAGGACAAACCACAAACAACAAACAAAGTAAAAGATGGGTCATGAGACATCATCGCTCCTCTAAATCCTTCATGGGACATCCTTGAGGAAACTAGTAACATGACTCAAAAATCAAAGTTAAAAGACAATTGATAGACATCAGTCAAAGAAAACAAAATTATGATACATCGTTGCTTCTCTAAATCCTTCATGGGACATCCTTGAGAAAGCTAGTAACATAATTCCTAGTCATCAATTCAAGATAAATGATAAGATAAATAAGCCATAAAGTCAAAAATCCAGTGAAGTATTTGCCAAAAATTGATCTGTTTGTTTGATTCATTTTGATTGATAGAAGGATTGATTGATAGTGCCTAATGTTAGGAGATACACATGCCGGATAAGACTGTGAGTCTGGTTTTGATGTTATGACTATCTGTATAAGGCATGACAAAGCCTAGTTTTAGAAAGACATGTATTGTATAAGACGTTGAGTCTGATGTCATTGATGTGATAACCTGTGTAAGGCTATGTTTGATTTTTTGACAATGTCGATTATGCAGGAAGGACTCATCCTGTATAAGACATAGATTGCTTTGCCGATAGCTGTATTCAAGAAGGACTCATCCTGAATAAGATACAAGATGCTTGTTGTGATGATGTCTGTTTCCAGGAAGGACACATCTTATAGAAGACATTTGTTGATCTATTTTGATTGTTTTGTTTGGCAAGTTGTTTGATTTGACTTACAAACATTGCTGACTTGTTCACCAGATTGATGCATGATTTAATATGATGTGTTGAAAATTGACTATGTGTGACGACAAACCCTAAAGGACTAATCTAGTGCAGCCTCAGGGGCTCATTGATTGATGGCCTTGCCTACGTTATACACACAGAGACCTCGTAGTTCAACTTGACTTTGACTGACAAGACTAACTACAATAGAAGACATGTGTGAAAGTGAATATGACAAACCCTAATGGACTAATCTAGTGCGGCCTCAAGGGCTCATCGATTGATGGTCTTGCCTATGTTATACATGCAGAGACCTCATAGTTCGACATGACCAATGACCTTGTCATATAGACATATGGATTGAAGCATGATTTTATACAGACAAACCTAAACGGACTGACCTAATGCCTCGGGGGCACATCGGCAGATGACCTTGCCTACGTCCAGTCATAGAGGCAACATAGTTCGACAAACGACAAAGACTAACAAGTGCGACTGACTTTGACTCTATTTTTGGATTTTTGAAATGTTTTGATTTTTTTTGTCTTTTTCAAGTGTTTTGATGTTTTTGTGTTTTCTCGGGTCATTTTGTGATGTTTGTGGATTTTTCTATGGTTTTACGTCATCAACACAGCCAATGGAAGAATCAATATGACACACGTCAAGTGTTTTCCCCTAGTCGAGTATAAGACCAATTGATTATGAATAGGGTAAAATGGGGGATATGAAATGCACTTGATGTCAATCATTCCAGGTTATGGGAAAGACTACCACTTACTATGAATGGTATATACAAGCAATGGATATGAAAGATAAGGGATATGTACAGGGATAGGTAGTATGTATACGGATAAGGACTATGTACAGGGTAGTGGACTATGTACAGGGATAGGTAGTATGTATAGGGATGAGGACTATGTATAGGGTAGTGGACTATGTATAGGGAAGTGGACTATGTACAGGGTATGTGCTAGATTAGAATAATAGTAGACAAAGGAGAAAAGTCAACTACACATGGTGCCTGTTTGCCAAGTTTTCACTATGGTACCTATCCAAAGCACCACTGAAGTGGTTTTCACTATTGGACGAATTATTTTTCTTTATTGTTTTCTAGATTATATAATTTTTTTGGTGTTACCAAGACGTCTGTTTGCCAAGTTTTCACCTTGGTAACGATTTTTGTGATTTTTGTGATTTTTTTTTTTTAAAGACAAGGCTCTCAGAAGCTATGCATAGAACTTCTTCAAATGTAGACTACTAATTGGAGAGGACAATGGTTCCCCTTCAGGATTAGAGAGTCAGTACACTCCTAATCCAAAAGCTTATGTAACAATATAAGGTCCTAACCAGTTTGGTTCAAACTTTCCTAGTTTGTCTCTTTCTGCTTGGTTCTTTGGGTTCTCCATTAAAACCGAGCCACCAATGTCAAATTTTTTGTTTAAGACCTTCTTGTTATAGCTACAATGAAGGTGATTCTAGTATGCTTGGAGATGGTCTAGTGCCTTCTATTTTCGCTCATCCAGAAATTATAGCTCATGGATTCTCGATACTCAGTACTCTTCATCATCAATGTGGCCCTTCAAGGATACCCTTAGGGAAGGAATCTCGACCTAAATAGGAAGAATAGCTTCAAAACCAAATACTAGTGAATAGGGAGTGGCACCAGTGGGAGTATGAATACTTGTGCGATAAGCCCATAGGGCAAGGTTAAGCTGTAAATGCTAGTCATGACCAGCATCGTTGACAGTCTTCTTGAGGATTCTAATGATGGTTTTGTTAGATGCCTCTGCTTGGCCATTACCTTGTGAGTAGTATGGAGTGGAATAGTGATGTTGAATATGGAATTCATCACACAGATGGTGGACTTCTTGATTCTTAAAGGGGCATCCATTATCGGTAATTATGGACTGAGGGACACCATACTAACAGATGATATAATTCAGGATAAATTTAGAAATTTGTGTACCGGTAATGTATGTCATAGGAATGGCTTCAATCCACTTTGTAAAATACTCAGTGTCAGTGATAATAATTTTTTTTCCATTAGATGATGTGGGGTGGATCTTACCTATGAGGTCGAGTCCCCATTGGGCAAAGGGCCATGGTGACGTTATAGGATGGAGCTCATGTGCTAGCGGATGTATCAAGTCTCCGTGAACTTGGCATTGGCAGAATTTCATTAAAAAGACATATAAGTCTTTTTCCATAGTAGGCCAATAATAACCCAGTCTCATAATCTTTTTGGCTAAGGTAGGACCACTAGAATGGGAACCACATATACCCTCATGCACCCCACACAAGGTTGCTTGTGCTTTAGTAGAATCAAGACATCTCAGTAGGGTATTATCTAAGGCACGTCTATATAGGGTGTCTCCGACGATGGTGTATTTGGCTGACTTGTGGAGGAATTTCTTACGTTGGTTATTTGATAGGCCAATGGATATGACTTCGGCATGAAGCTAGTCATATATTTCTTTGTACCATGGGGAATGAGGACCAACAATGTCACACACCATTTCAGAATCTAGGATATCATAGGTTGGGACAAAAATTTGTTCTACCAAGAACTCAAACTTAGGCACATTGTTAGGAATGTCAAGAAGTGATGCAATTGTAGCCACAGTGTCTGCTACCATGTTTAAAACTTGAGGTATCTGATGAAATTTGATTTTGTCAAAGTACTCTTTAAATCTATCAGCCATGCGTTTGTAGGGAGCAAGCTTCTCATCCTTAGTCTCATAATTATCATTTACCTATCTGATTACTAGTTGAGAATTTCCATATACCTGTAGATTCTTAATTTTCCACTTGACTGCCATGCGTAACCCTATCACTAGAGCTTCATACTCTGCTATGTTGTTAGTACATGGAAATGCAATCCTGAATGACTTAGGGATGGAATCACCCTATGGTGTGATAAACAGTATACCAACCCCTGAGCCATGATTTGTATGTGAGCCATCAAAGTATAGTTTCCATGTTATGTTTGTGTCACTAATACATTTGACTGCAAAATACGATGAAACTATCTAACGAAATATGTAAAATTTGATGTTCATCAGGTGCTTGTAAAATTTGATGTGTAATTTCCAATTTTTTGAAATTTTATCCCTGACGTTCATCGAAATTTTGACGAACCTGGGGTTCGTCGAAATGTCGGCTATTATTTTCGTCGAATTTTCAACAAACATGAAAAATTAAAAAAAAAATTGTGGCCGACATAAAGAAAAGTGAGTTCGTGCCTGATTTATTGCGACAGTGTTTTTCTCTAGTTGAGATAGTTTGTGGAGAACTAAGGACGATTTTCTTGGGAAAAATAAAAAAAATTCAAGAAGATATCACCAAGTTGAGGGTAGTCATTGTCTTTTTGCAGAATTCAGTTGTGAAGTCAGATTTGTAGTTCCAGGTTTGAAAATCATATCTTAAAGCAACATCTCATTAGATTTCATTTTTAGAGGTTAAGGGTTTTTGGAATTTCATGTCCATATTTTGTTGTGTGGAATCACCATAAGATCACAACCGATGAATAGATTCTTGTGACTGTAATTATGTGATCCATAACTGTATTGGTCATGTGGCACAGTTGTGCTATAACAAATATAGGATGCATTCATGTGTGACCCAAGTTTAATGTGGCTATGTTGTGATAGAAATGGAGGCACTCATAATGTAGTTAATCCAGGTTGTATAATGTAGGTGTCAATCATCATTGGGTGCATTCAAGTTGTCTCAGTTTAAGCGGTTAGGATGTAATTATAAAGATAATGAGGGATTACCTCTCGCAATAAAGAGCCTATAACTCGGGTTGATATGCAGAGTGGTTGTGTTATATCAATTATGTAGTGCATTCAAGCACAACTGTTTAATGGGCTATTCTAGAGAGTGATCAAGATTTTCTAAACCTTATGAATGTTACTTACATATATTTGCATAATCTCAAATTCCTTCAGAGGCTTTTGAAGTATCAATGTATCCTATATAGGGTTTAGAATGATTTTTTCAATTAAAAAAATAAATAAATGATGTATTTCCATAATTAGATAATGTGGAGATCTCCTAAATCTGCCCCAGCACACTATCCTCTTTGGCACTGTATTCATTACTCCAGCTACTAAGTTTTTGCATGTGACATCTTTAATATCTTCATGACCGTGGCTTTTAAATAGATCTCAGTCTTTGCTTTAATCCTTTTCATGGTAACCTTTGAGTTCCATAATCCAACTTCAATCTCTTCTAAGAATGTGTCTTAAGCTAGACTGCATAGTATGCATATAAAGCAAGTCCTTCATACCTGCCATTGTTCCAAACCACCACTCACTGCCTTGCTTAAAATGTTGCCTCCATAAGCACAATAGCATGTTTTAAAATCATGGTTGCCAGTGATTGACCATTAAGGTCACCACTTTCATCATGAAGATACAATGAGATTTTTGTCTTCAAACTCAAGGAATTATGGAAGAAAACATTGTGAATTGTTTGTTGTGTACGATTCAATTTTCTTGCACATTTACTGCTTTGCTAACTTCCTTTAAGACTGGGTATTGCACCCTCAGCTGCAATCTCAAATAGCTCACTCACTATCACTTGAAGATTCCTTTCATGAGCATCCTTCTATAAAATCAAACTATGCCCTATAGACTGCCTACTTACTACAGGGGACTCATTGTTTCATGGTATTGTAGTTCTTAAGATCCTTAACCTTATTGACACTACTTCACAATTCCACAAGGTATTATTCACTATTCTCCCATCTTTGTGAGTCTCAAAACACTGCTCAAACATGCAATCCACTACCTCCATTATACAATATTAATATTAAGAAGAAACATTGAACCCATGATTACCACCGCATTTCCATTTGGACAGTCATTCCTTGATTGCATTTGCCTTGTCTAACACTACCAAAAGCATTTGAAAACCCTTAAGGTCAGCAAGGGGGTAAGGAAACTCACTGTTAAAATCTCCACTTTACTATGCAAGGTTTGAGCTTTATTATCTTGTCACTACTTAGCCTATTTTTGACTGTCACATCTCAAGTGACTGTCATTCTTCTTACCGTAGATTGCATTTACAAATGTCACTAAGCTACATAGTGTGCTTGTTATTGGCTACAATATTTAGATTTCAAGATTTTTTATTACCTACAATGTCTCAATCTTTCTGGTATTGCAACCTCACTAATCCGCTATAGTTATTGTTTATGTTTCTATGGAGGCCTAGGGTTTGTACCCTAATCATGCTCTTACCAATGCTTTTGTTTTTTTTTATTAGGGATCTCTCAATGTTGAGGGCCCTAGGGATAAGCTCATCATAAGAAGTGACACATTGCATCTTTAACTAAAAGGATAAATCCTTATTGACATTATCAATGATGATTCTGACTCGTTGCTCCTTAGGAATGGGTCACTTGCTCTTACTAGCTCGCTACCTCCATTGTTGTAGGAATTTTGTAATCAAGTTCAATATTCTGATTTTAGGAGTCTTAACGGTTGGAAATCATAGTAAAATCAGAATTTAATAAGTTTTGGAATTAGCATTGTAAAGTGTTTTTTGGAGTCATTAACTTCATAGTATCTTCTCTTTTGCAGGGGTGGTTGCATGCCAAATTTTTTTGGTGTAAAATATCATAATTATTAGATTACGTTACCTATCTATGAATAAAAATTATTGGAGTGTGAGTTTGATATTTTTTGAAGATCTAAATAGTCAAGTTTGGTAAAGAAAAATCATGTCAGATAATATTAGTCCAAAACAAAATGAAGAGACACTTGATAGATTGTGGGCTAGATTGAAAAGAAAGGGTGATGAGAAATTTCATTGTCCTTGCAATAATTGCAAGGACTTAAAGACGAGATGACTTTTAATCACAATAGATAAGAAACATTGTAGGTAGCATGGTCACGTTGAAGGGGGGCATGATTATCGTCCATTGGTAAGTTGTTCATTATATGTGTTTATATTGATTGAATTTGTAAATATTTATATTGTTTTAACATTTTATATATATATATAATCACTTGATCATGATCATGGTTTATTTGTGTCTATCATTATTATAAAGGTGTGGTGCCCTAAGGTAGATGATATGGATTATCACGGCCCGAAGAATGTGGTTTTGCAAGCAGATGAATATGGCGCTGTGAATATCGAAGATGAAGTTAATGATCCTATGGAAGAAGATGATCATTCACCAGAAAACACAATTAAAGATGATGGTACAAATACATTGATCCATGACACATTTAGTGGCAGAGCTAATCATGATGATCGAGATGACTTTGATGATGTTCATGATTTATCTATACTTGAGAAGGGATACGAGACCCTTTATGAAGGCTCCCAAACAACTCTTCTCTTTGTTGTATTGTTGTTGTTGAAATTGAAGGTTGCGAATGGTTTATCAAACATAGAAATCTCATTGCATGTTAAGGTATGTCATATATGTCATATTTTTTCATCTATTTTAATTGTTGTTAGTTCATCACTAGTAAATAAAGGATGAAATATGTACCATTAATATTCTTTATATGAACAAATTATTTTTTGTTGTAGATTGATTGGTGAATTTTTGTTACCACCATCAAATATTTTACCTCACTCATACCGAGATTTATGTGTCATTATGAAACATATCATAATGGAGTATCAAGCAATAGATGCATGTCCCAATGATCATATTATATATCATAAACAATAGAAATTTGTAACAGAATGTCCGGAATGTCATATCAATAGATATTGAACAGATCAAGTAACAAAAAAGGTGCCTCGCAAGGTTCTTCGTTATATTCCCATTATTCCACGTATGCAACGATTATTTAGGTGCAAAAGCTTAGCGCAATTGATGGATTACCATGTACGGAATAGAAGTGGAGATGACATTCTTCGAATGCCTACAGATGGTTCTGCATTTAGGGACATGAAGAAAAAATGGCCACACTTTAAAGAAGAACCTCATAATCTCAGGCTTTCATTGGGAGCGAACAGTGTCAATCCATTTGGAGAGCTGAGATCTATTTACTTAGTATGGCCTGTTTTTGTTATCAACAATAACATTCCTCCATGGATGCCAATAAAGAGGGAGCACATAATGTTGTCAATGATTGTTCCAAGTATTTGTTTACATCAATTTTTTTTAATGTAGTAGCATCTCATTTGTCTTATTTATTCTATATTGACTTATATTTTTTTCATTCAATAGTCATGTACATTAATTTATATATATTGCAGTAAAATAGTTATAATAATTATGTAATGTTTATGTTCATTCAACTAGGCAAGTACTAAGTTAAAGATATGAATGTATATATCGAGTCTCTTATCAATGAGTTACTAAAGTTATGGAATGGCATCACTATGTATGACGTCTCCAAACCAATAGGACAAAGACAATTTCAATTCCATGCAATGCTTGTATGGACAATTCATGATGCCCCAGGGCTAACACATTTTTGTGGTATGTTATAACATTCGACTGCACTTTAACAATACTTAATTTGATGAAGCAGATATCATGCATGTTTTTAAAATAATCTATTCATTATATATAATTATAAAAATTGACATATTTAATCCAATTATATATGATCTTGCAGGTCTTCAAACAAAGGGAAAATTTACATGTCCAATTTGTGGTCCAAAGATGAAATCTCGTCGCTCAACAAGTTTAAGAAAGTAGGTGTTTGATGAGTATAGGAACTTCCTCCATAGAAACTGCGGGCATCAAACTACTAAAAAATATCGCTTCAATGGGGAAAGAGGAGACTACATCAAAACCACGAAGAATGCCTCACCCCACCTATGTAGTTGGAATATAATAGAATTAATCAGTCAAGGTTATAAGATCGATCAAATTGTTTATCTATCATATATGATATGTTTTGAATTTATATTTTTATATTGTGTTGTGTTTACTCATGTTGTAATTGACAATGATTGTCGTTGTTAATTTGTTTAACTTATATGCTTCATGAAGGTCATCAAGGCATTAATGGCTGGCTTCCACAGGGACTGAAAAGTTATCACAGACAATTTAGTAGGTTTCCCTAGTATGAGTAGTGAAAAATTGTGCATTTGTTTGATACAATGCATATCAGAAAGAATATAACAAAAATGTTATGGAAAATATTGGATGGAAGGCATGACAAAGAAAAAATTGTCAAAATTTGTAGTGACATTCAAGAAGCCAATCATGTAATGAAAAATGTCATTCAATTGAATAGTGATGGAGACCAAATTAATATAAGTGCCCTTACTTGGTTAATAACAGAGTAGCAAAGCAATGCTATAAAAGAAGTCATACAAAAAATTCAATTTCCCATAGGATTTGCTACGAACATAAACTATATAATAACAAAAAAAGGTGAATTTGGGTCAGGGATGAAAATGCATGATTGGCATACCTTCATTAAGGTAATTATTCTAGTATATTATATACAATTGTATAATGCATGTACTTTTCAGAGTATTGTGTTTACTACTTTTGGAAAAATAATGAAAAGATCATTTTATAATTGTTGCAGTACGTTCTACCTCTATCTCTCCCAGACAACTTTGACAACAATTTCAAGTAAGTTATATATGATCTTGGAAAATACATGAGGTAAGTAGCGAGATTTATTTAATTCATTGTATACATCTTATAATTGCCATTTGTTTTACTTGTTATGTAATATACTATATATTTTTGTTAAATATCGTTAATATATTTGTGCCTTGAATCACTTGTAGATGGATATCATCTAAAGAAATCCATAAAGAAGATATAAATTATTGGAAGAGAAAAATTCCTCGTCTAATGTGTGAAATGCAAAAGTATCTACCTTCAACATTTTTCAATGCACAAGAACACTACCTCATACACCAAGTTGAGGAGATTGAATTGTGTGGACCTGTACACACAAGGTCAATGTGGATGGTTGAGAGGCACTTGAAATTTTTGAATATCCTAAGGGTTCTATGGTGGAGGGATATATGGTATACCAGACCATGGTGTACATTAGTGAATATCCTCCTAAGTTTGCAAGAAAGACTCATTTAGATCGCATTTGAGATCCCAACTCCATTAACAAATTTGAAGGGGAGTACCTGTTGGGGAAAGGTAGATTGAGGAAAGTGAGAGGTAATTATAAGATGGTCATGGAGATTAATTGGAATGCATTTTACATATGGTTTTTATGTATATTGTACTTATTTAATTTTTAATCTTTAATATACATCAATTATAAATTAAGGTCGTATACTGTGGTATTTAACTAATTATATGTCGTTTGTGAATTTCAATTTATTTTGGTACAGTTGGTCAAGAGTGGGATGCACTATATTTGTACGTCACCAACAATCTTGATTGGATGACGGTATGGATTGAACGATGTCAACAATATAGTCACACATTAACATGGGAAGGTGTGGCTTCATTGGTTAAAGAAGCTCATCGTAATGGAGATTCCAATGTTACACAAAGAGAAATTGATTTAGCATATGGTTTAAGAGATGAGCAGGTACGTATAAATATATTAATCAACCATATTATTTAATTATTTTCAAGTATATTGATGTATATGTATCTTGAGGTTGTTTTCTTTGCATACATTCGGCCAAGAATAAATATGTTTATCAACTGACGATATTGCAATAATTTGACATATTGCAGGTGAAACACCACAAGGCTATGTGGTGCAATGGTTATAAATTTTGAATCAAAATGTTGGATGACATGAAGAAAAATTGTGATTCTGGTATAACTGCAGTCTTTCAGGTGACTAATGTTTCATCTAGAAGCGACATACATCCAGCAGTCTCAGAAAATCGATACTATGGGATTTTGGATGATATACTTGAGTGTGACTTTATGTCTTTCAGATTAATTTTGTTCCTCGTCCTATGGTACAAGCTACGATTGAATGAAAATAATCCTAAGAGAACTGTTATTGAACATGGTAATGGATTTACCATGGTTAATACAAGGTTGATTGAGCAAGCTAGAAATGAGCCCTATGTTCTTCCAAGCCAATGTGAGCAGGTATTTTACTAAGAGGTTCCAGGTAAACCGGGTTGGTCATTTGTTGTTAGACATGATCCAAGAGGAAGGCCGGTAAAGTATAATGTGGTGGAAGAAGAAGATACTGAAGAACTAGAAGATGATGTAGATGATGATCAGGATCAACAGTTAGTTGATGATATCCCTCATGAAGATGTTGAAGAGGAGGAACTAGATGATGATGATGTAGGAGTTAATGTTCATGAAGATGACATCTCGTGCATACGACATTATCAAACTGATATTACGACAATGATGATGATAATCAACTCACAATGTCAAATTTGGATCTACGATACAGACAAAGAGTTGGATGAAGAAGAAGATCAATGACATTGAAATGTATAATTTATGATTATATTATCTATTTGATATTAATTCTTTGATAGAATTATATTTGACTTATATGGTTACATAATTAATTCATGATATTTTTAATTTTTATGCCATTACATAATTAATTTAATGATGTACTTTTTAATGTTTGAAAGGTCAAAAAATTAAAACATTTCAATAGTGATGTTAACAACCTTGAAATTAGTGTGTTTTATGTTTCATGTGATCATAAAAGATTAAAAAGTCAGCTGTAGAGGTGGTTGTTCAGTGGTTGATGTATATGTTGGTTCTTTTTACAATGTAACTAGGTTTGTCTTCTAATATACCTATGGAATTGCCAATTCCAATTGAAGGCAGCTCAAAGGAGCTGAACCAATTGATGAGGACTTTAAAAGCCTTGTACACTTCAAATTTACAAGACCCGAGAGGGTGATCCCTATGTGTTTTACAACCTCAAGACCATTATTATAAATAACATTAATAAGAGTGTGATGATCTCACTTAATAGCTCAACACGATAAGATAATATCAACTAGAATTGGCTATTCATAGATAATATCAACTATTTGGAGTGTGAGATAACTAAACACAATCCATTGTATAAGATAGTCAATGATTTGCAATTTGTAGCAAGCTCTAGGCAAAGACAAACAAATACTGAACTACACTAATAATTACAACTTAGATCAATGCCATATATCCATTGCAGGAGTCAAATTCACAAGCATCTAGAGGTTTATAACAAATTTAATACATCACATATAAGATCCGTGACAATATTGCATTACAATTTCATCAGTATGCATTCTAACCCAAGACTACTTATCAAATCCTTATACAACACATATCCACCTATAATCCCATTCAAGCATTTTGATTAATTCCTTGAATTAAAGCTAAAATAGAATCATACACACCACAACAGTGAGATGGATAAAACAACCCTTAGTTATTTCATTGAAAGTTCAGATATGCATGTACAATGGAGAGACATGAGCTCGAATTTTTATTTCAACTCAAATGCTAGTACCGTTATACAACATTAAATCTCTATGAACTCAAAACCCGTTACATAATGACTCAAAACCTAAATTGCATTTCTCTAAAACCATCGGACTTTACAATTCGCTCTGCAACTTCACCTAGACTCACAAAGTTATCTATCCTATAACTGCATTCTAGCCTTGAAATCCTTCTTATAGAAAATGAAGGAGCAAACAAGCACCGGCAAAAAGTACACCGCCACCATTCAATTGAGCACTGGTGATATTCCAAAATTTGTTACAATAGCCACCACCTTGAAAAATATTCTTGTTCAAAAATCATTACAACAACAATCATCCTGGAGCATATTCTCGTTCATCATGTCAGGGGAGGAAGGTTGATGCAATAACAAAAAACCATGTGAAACCCATGCCAAGAAAGTCATCCATACAAAACTGGAAACCCTGTAATTACAGCATCTGATTTGCCACCTATCGGTAGCCCACTCTTTTTACTCATCATCATTCAAATACTTAGCCACCCACCTCTAGTATTCTTCATCAATTGGCCAGTCAAAATCAATCACCTCTTTTACCTTTGTACTATAAGGAAAATACTTTACCGCTACCTGATTAGCATCTCTTTCAAAAGATTCCAAAAATGAGCTCGTACCAATAATCTTATCCATGCAATTTACCAACAAATCATAATCTGAGTCATCGCAAATTATTTTAATTTGATTATTGATGACTTTACTTGCTTGATCCTGCCATTGTTGGAGTGTTCTGATTTCCCCCTACTCATCAGTTATATTAGGTAACAGTGTGTTACCCCAATCATTGAAGTTCTTTACCAATTCCCTAATCTTCCTACTTAGATCATCTGGTAAGCTCTGTAAACCTTGCAATGATTTAACTAATTTATAAGTAGGCTTCAATGATTGGGGCCTATTATTTACATCAAACCTTGAGGCTTTATTCATAACATCTAGATTATTTTCCCTAGGGATCCAATTTTGAATTATTGGAATCACTATCCCCTGATCCCTATAAATATTATTTATTACTTCGAATAGCAAAGAATACAAAGAATGTATAGAGAGTAGTTTATTATCCACCTTTTCATTTAAATGCTCCAAAACAATTGTAACAATTTATTTTTCTTTTGAAAGAAAACCCTCCTCTTTTACCCTAGTGATGTCTCAGAATTGATCAATTTCCTGCATGAGCTGCCTCTTTGTTTGATCAATAGAGCACTTTGTTTGTTCATCGACTTGTTCTAGAGGAGGGGTAAGAGCAGGATTTTGAATGGGAGACCCTGGTGTAGAAACATTTGGAGAAGCAGGAGGCATTGACCCTACTATGGGAGGTGATGCTAGTTCCCTGAGCATTGATGTTTCCCCAAGATGTCTACTTGAACCTTTCTACTCAAATAAGCCTCAACATTCCCCATTGCATCTTTACTATATCTCCTTCAATTAAAAATTTTATACTTCCATTAGGCTCTTCTTCAGCCTCCCTTTAGTAGTCTTTGGGCCAACTTCTGGCCACATTCACAGCTAAACTAGTGGCTTCGATTGTTGTAGTCTCTAAAGCCCTCTTTATTATTAATCCTCCTTTAAAATTTGGATTAATATCAACAGTGTCTAGCTTTCTTCCTTGTGGAGCCAATGCCCAAACTGCCAAGGTCTCATATTCTTCACTGAAGGTAGAGTTTTGTAATGCTGCCTTAACTTCTTCAGAATCCTAAAAAGGATTCTTGGACTTCATAATGGCACTCTAGTGCCACCGATCCGCTGAAGGTCCTATTCAAGAAAAATCAAACACCAACCCAATTCACTAGTTGTCTTCTTTAAGAGGATGTTTTTGAACCCATTCATTAGTTCAGCTTTCACTTCTTCATCATTCTCTGATCCTGACCGGTCAGCCTTAGTTCTCTCCCACATTTATATTTTGATATTCTCAAATTTCATCCTCCATGCCAATTCGTAAGGAATATAGAGCTCCTACAAATGCATTGTCATCTAAGAACTCCTTGCAAGCCTCCATTCTTGCATCCTGCACACTCTTACCCTTCATATCCAAATCGGATAGAACCAATTCAGCTAACCTAGGAGGGGATGGCATACCAACCTGCATGTCTTGATCAGTAACAATAAATTCATCTGTGAGATCCTTAGGTAGGTGATCAATTCTTTGCCTCTTAGGGCTTGGCTCAGGTGGTGGTGATGGGGGACTACGCTCTAGTGAATATTTTAATTCAATGATTTTGACAGCCCCAGGTACTTTAAATTTTGGGCCTGGTTGTGAAGGTGCCTTCATTATTTTATTCCCTTTTCTGTCTACTTCTTCCTCATCACTGCCAGTATCCCTTTTCCTCCTATAGATGGGTCGCCTTTCTGTAGGCTGACATATTGGCCTTATTTCAATTGGCATATCACTTTGTCCTTGCATATCCAAATTTAGCCTTAAATTTATCTTTTTGGTTGTCAAGGTGTCCATTATCTCCTTGAAATTCTTTATTAAAAAATCAATTCTCTTGTGGTATGGATTGAATTCCATCAATGGATCATACATCAAATCCATTTCATGCACAATATCTAGTAGCTTATTAGAAGCTATCCACTTTTCCTTGTTCAATTCTTGTCTATTTAAATCAAATTCATTCCTGATCAGGTCCTCAGGGAAATTGAACTCATGTGCAAATTTGCCACCTTTTATTCTTTGTCTGAAAAGAGCAAAGAAAAATTCAGGATCATATTGTCGCCTTGGACCAAATCTCAAATGGTAATCAACAAAAAATTTGTCAAAATGTGTCCACCCTCCCTTTGAAAATGTAAAGTCAGACACTACTGTATAATCAGGGAATAATGTTCCCTTCCCCTTTCCAATTAGGTTATCTTCATGAATACACCCCATCTGCCACATAACTTCTGCAAACCCTAGTCTTGGTGACACATTGTATGGCAGTATGTGAGGGGTTCCTTGAAATCCATATATTCTCAGGACAGTGTTGACTGGATATGGGATAATGTCACCCCAGTTATGTAAAACCCTCAATTCTAGTTTCCTCTCCTTCGACCTAAGGAAATCATGCAGTTCCTAAGGGATCCTAGGTACATTTACCATCAATCTAGCCCTCAATCTTGCAACAAAATAATTATCAAATTGCACATAACTGATGCTTTCCTTATTACAAGACAAATCTATAACCCATATATGTACTGGAAATCTTTCTCCATTAACTGATTGTCTTAAGTTCATCTTCTTAGCAAAGAAATCGGCATTCCTAAACAAGAACATATGCATCAAAATGGAATACCAAAATAATTGAGTACCAGTATCACCATTCTACAGCTTCAACAGTCCTTCATCTATCCTCTCCACCAAAAAAGAAGAAAAGTCATATGTTATAGAGAAGTTAGGGTGTTGTATTTGCACCCCCATGAACATGTATGCAATCGGCATTACTGCACCAGGGCTGAAACCCAAAATATGACATAGTGAATAGAAAGTAGCCAGGAAAGGCTTTCCAAAACAATTCAATCTGAAGGGTTCCTGGTCACTAGGGATGATGTGAAATTGTGAGCCCCCTGCCTTAACTAGATGAGGTGGAAGCAACTTAACCCTAAAAAGAGATTGGAATTTTGTATACTCCTGCTTCATTTCTTCAAGATTAATAGGAACCAAGTTATCACTTGGCTCACTCAAATCAAAAGTCTGTTGGATAATATCTCTATTAATTTCTAATAGAACCCCTCCATCATTATCTCTAATTACCCGTGTGATAGGGTCATATCTTTTGGCCACTACTCTAAGTAAGTCCACATCAGGGAACACATTTGGAACAACCAGCTTTCCCATATCGTACATCCATCCATTTGAAAAAGGATGAGGCAAATTCCTCTATCCATACCATAATCTAAATATTTCTAAGCCTATGAGTGGAACCCTAGCATCAGTAATGTTGGAATTAGTACACACCAACCCCTCCCCTAGGATTTTCCCTCGCATCAACACCAAACCTTTCCTTCTCTCATTTGTTGATAATGGAAATTGATCTAGGAAATCATCGTACAAGTTTCTTTTCAAATACTCAATGTGGTCAGAGTGCTGCTTGGTTGGCGCCATTTTAGACAAACTAGGGTCTCACTACAATGTTACACTTCAAGTGGCTATGACTAAGCAGAGATAGGAAATTACAGAGTAAAAATACTGCAATTCCTCACAATTTATAATTAAACAATAGCCCTAACAAAAGATTTTAATGAACTCAGTGACAAGCATAGTAGACCCCCCCTTTCCCAAATTTAGGTACAAAATGACTGGGAAACAGAGAAAACTAACTCATGGCTTTTTTCACACAAACTCCAATTTCTGGCAGCATCTGCTCGCAATTTCACCTTTGGCTCTAAAAATGTTTTCACGAAATACTTGGATGCTTTGTGATACAAATGAGATGAGTAAATTGATTTTATGTTGATCAAATTCCACCAGTGAATGTCTCAGCCGCCATTAAAGCTCACTCGTGGGCTACACGAACGGCTCCAACCATAATTTTATACATATTTAAATTTGAGTCATTGATCCTTCAGTTTGATCAAATCATCGATGGCCATCTTCAAAACAGGCTAACATAATCGCCAACATGGCAATAAAGGGGCCCACTATGTCATACGCCTTGAAGGAATGCCACGTGGCAGTTGCCTGCGATATCGCAATCCTTTGATTTATCATCGCGGGATGGCGAGCACCGTCGATCTTTTTACCATAAATCTTGCTACTTCAAAAATGGTCGTCGTCCTTTCCTTTAACTGTCAAGTAGATTTTCCCTTAAAATCATAACATTTGCATTGAAATAAAACACGTGCATCTTACAAGCGCATCAGTAATCTGCCCCGTAATACATTTAAAACCGGCGAATGCTTTCTTCACTCCTTAGGCTCCATTGGATGAGACATGTGGCAGGCACCCGCAACATTGCGATCCCAAAATTCCTAATCGCGGGATGGTGGGCACCATCAATCTTGAAGAGATAGCTCATCAATGGTTACGTAGATTCATCCTTTAGGAAGGGCACGTGGCACCTGACCATGATATCGCAATCCCTGTAATCCCTGATCGCGGGATAGCGGGCGCCATTGATCTCGTTCCTTTAACACAGTCACCAGCCATGTCGTTAACCTTCGAGTAGCTTTTCCAGTGAGATTATAACATATCCATGGATTTAGAACATGCGCATCTTGAGAACACTTTAGTAATCCACCCCTTAATACATTTAAAGCTGGCTAGTGTTTCCTTTACTCTTTAGGCTTCATTAGATGAGACACGTGGCGCCCGCCCGTGATTTCACAATCAACCCAACCACCATCGCGGGATGGCAGGGAACAGCTCAGATTAAATGGTAGTTGGTCAGCGATAGCTCAAATTTGATCCCCCGGATAGGACACGTGGTGCGCACCCGTGATTTCGGGATCCTTGAATTTTCGATCACAGTATGGCGGGCACCATTGATATTTGCAGGAAATAGATCAATGCCAACACTAAATCAACCCTTGCAAAATAAAACATTCATTAAAAGGAGAAGTGGGCATTACTAGGCGGACGATAAATAAAAAAATTATATTTATAGAAGAAAAATAAAATAAATTTACAATTTGTTTTATAATTTCACTTTTAACTTT
>VDFB02047144.1:20671849-20715290 GCA_007258455.2 Sequoia sempervirens | reverse complement strand
ATGATCTTAAATCCTAAATCTAACCGGATGATAAAGAAATAGCAAAAGATAAGGGTTAAATGATATGATAAGATCTAAACTATTCCTAGGATGAACAATGCAAATAATAGATATCTGGAATGGACCAACCTCAAATAACCAATTCTTGATCAACCCACAATGCAATCTCACAAGAACGGTGCAATCTTCTAAGGTATATAGATTTTCAAATCATAGACATTCATCCACAATCGAACTTAAGCACATGTGAATATATGGTCCAGGTTGACTTCACCAACCTACTACAATTAGATAGTTACTGGGAGTATAGACCAGAGATTGCTACAAACATTCCAAACATGAAATCATAAACATCATTCACCACACTAAAACTAATTTAATTTTGAACACTAAACCCTAAATCTTTAAGCAATGTGAAAGATAAAACAACAAGAATCATGCAAGATAAGCTAACACAAGAGATTTCACAAAGAAAACCACAATGTCTTCAATTGTATTAGATCATCAAAATGCTGCAACAATTCCATAGTTTTGTTTACAATACTTGCTTCAAGAAATTCACAAAATGCTCTAACTCTTACTCTAACTTAACTCTATTATCTCTTCTCTTTCCTCTAATGTCTAATGTCTTACAATGAGGAAAGAATTCCTTTTATAGCAAATTCTCAAGACATGTTGGCCTAGCCAAACATTTACAAAATAAAATAGCCAAAACAAGTTGGCCTTAGGAATCCAAGATAAGGCACGCATTAAATGCTGATACATCATCAAGGTTGGCCTGGACACAGTCCCCAATGTAGCCCGAATCAATACATGCCCCATAATAATAGGGAAGCACAAATCTCAAAATGGCATTAAATATTGCCTCCCTTATCTTTGTTCTGGGCCAACGATCCTTGAACCCTCAAAAATACCCCATCCAACTCAGCAATAGGTGGCGAAGGAAAAACCTTAAGTCTAAATTTAATGGAGTCAATCTCCTCCTTTGACTGCTCAATAGTCTTATTCCAATCATCCTTATGTGTTTGATATTTATCCATCACCGCTAGGTAGGTTGCTGCATCATCTAACTGATGTCCAGTTATGACATTCTCATAATCTGGAGCATAAACATCATGCCACCATTCCCTCAGTTGTTCCAGACTCAAGTACTTAGGAGCAATCTTTCTCCTGCCAGTCATGACCTCAAAAAATGCAATGCACCCCTCATAGACACAAGTCAGGTCACCATCCATCAGCTTCTTCCATTTCTGAATCTTCCTCATGGCCTTCTGTCAAATCTGTAGAGCCTCAAACCATTCCTAAGGTTCATTTAATCTGGAGGAAGGAAGGATCCCATCTGTAACCAACTGATCTTTACCATATTCTTTGATGACCTTGGATTTCTATAGTAGAAGGTCAATGTCTTCCTTGTCCTGGGATAGCACATGCTCCAATAATTCCTTGGCTCAGACTGCATCTTTCCTAACCGAAAGGATATCCTTGATTGCACTATCTCCCCTTACCTGCACATCCTTCAACCAATCCATTGTAGTTTGAGCAGAGGCCTTCATCTTTTCAATTTCGGAAATAGTTTCCTTGGGCAAGAAACCAGGAGTGGCAGAGGAAGATGGGTGGAGAGATTGCAGAGGTTTCATCACCTCTTCCAAGCATTTCCTAAGTCTCTCATTCTCCTTTCTTAGCTCACGCTTGGTCTAAGTCTCCTTCCTTAATCTATCAACTATCACAGTACTAGACCCTTCATACTCCTCTATATCCTACTCCATAGATGCTGGTCCAAGATTAATAGTTTGCACATTATAATCTTCACCAGTGACATCTTCTCTTGTCTTGTCTGTAGTAGGGGTGGCAATGTGGATAACTCTGTTATTTACCTCATCCCTTTCTATTCTTGAAACTACCCTGGCTTCCTTCTTCTTTTTACCTTTACCTATCTTATACAGCATCTCATCCCAATCCACAGGAGTATCCTCAACAACTACCTATTTCCTCCTTGTGATTTCCTTTTCAAGCCAATCTGGGACAGCAGGTTCTACCCAGATTTCCTCTGTTTTTCCTCTTCCTATTGTTCTTCCAGCATTTTCTCCTCTTCCTTTTCAGGTAGCTGCTCGCCTTGATCTTCTACTTCTGGCTCTACCTCTTGTACCGACGATGGGGTTCTAACCGGGATATTATCCTTCTTGGGTGATTCATGGCCCTTGCTACTTGCTGGAGAGTCTTCATATTGCACTAGAGGAGAAGGAAGTTTTCCCACCTCTTCTACCTCAAGCTTAGCTACCTCACAAAAGAGTGCCCCCTCCTTGAATGGCTCTGATTCCCCACCAGTCTCATGCTCCTTAAGAGTCTCTTGCTCATGCACGCTTCATGGAGGAGAAACAACCTTGGATGGCTCCACAACTGGTGACTTTGGAGGAGGATCCATCTTTTGCACAGTGTCCTTAGGAGAAGGAGTCCTAGACCTCCTCATATAAACCTTGGTCCTCTCTCCTGAACTTTCCACATCAACAATCGGAGGCTCCTCCTTGGAAGTATCTCGACCTTTCTTCTTTGAAACTCTAGCTGTCCTAACCTTCTTTGGCGGTGGAGGAACATCCTCTTCAACTGGATTTTCCAACTCTTCCTCATCGAAGGACCTACCAATCTTCAAAGCTTGACTTATTTTCTTTCCTTTTGGCTTCCTTTTTGGTTCAGGCTCACTTTCTTTAGGGCCTCTGATTTTGATCTTGAAAGGTGAGCTCTTTTGAGTTTTCCCTTTGGGGTCATCTTCCCCCGATTCTTCTGAAGTAGACATGGGATTAAGGTTTCCCATCAAATTAAAGGTACAAGGTACCTTCTCGCTCTCCAGCTCCCAAACCTTATGCTTTAACCAAGAAGTGGTGAATTTCATAACTGGGGCCATTAGGTCCTCCAACTTTGTGACCTCATCTTCATTCCAGTTGATTTCCCTGATTGACCTATCCTTAACGGCCTCATAGGCATGATCTTGTACTAGGTTTCCATCATCCTCCAGTTGGTCAGGGATCAACTTGACATTGTATTGTCTGATTGCATCAACATGAAGCCTGGAGTACCTCTTCTTCCTTACTTCAAAATCATCCTTGATGTTAGCTCAATAGTCCTCAAGATCATCCTTGTGGTGGTACTCCTTGGTAGCCTTCTTTTGTGCTTCCCCAGTGATATCAAAGTTTGTTCTTTTGGAATGGAAGGAGAAGCCATGAGCTGCCAACTCATCACCTGATGCATGTGCTAATTGGATAGAGGGGCACACCTCTACTACACCAATTCCAAGCGGGAAATCCCCACCAAAACCTGTTTTATGCTTCTCCTTCTTGACAACTGCATCAAATTCACATATTTGTCTAACAATTTCCAATAACGCAATATGATCGGTAGGGTACCTAGGTAACCTGTATGGAGCAGCCGGGCATCCATCAATTCTAATGTAAGAGAAGGTCGGAAACTGAATGAACTAGGGCCAATAATTCTTTATCAACCCCTTCACTCCATCTGACAGTCTCACATGCTCCGCATTCTGAAGCATCCTAGTGATATGCATTGTAAATGCACCATTGGCTCTTCTGTAGTTCTTGTGTCCTAGGTGCAACTCCAGATAAATCCCATAGACTATGTCTTGTCCGAATGTCCCCTGTGGATTCAAGCCCCTATATGGGTAGAATCTGGCTAGCACATACACCACATAAGAGGACATGGTGAACCTCTTGGTCTCTAGGACATCCCTTAGTTGTTTATCAATCATAGTGCTGACAAGTCCTGCCCAGTGGTAGTTGGTTCCCTGCTCAATTTTGGTGATCACATGGACCATCCAACTCTCTAACACTCTAGCAGTCTTCAAACCCATCACTCTGCTCAAAAATGTTATGGCATCATAAATGTCTGACCTAAATTTAACCCTGTGCAACTGCTTGGGCAGTTTGGAGTAATGTGATTTTGGCTTCTCCAACCAAGAGTTGATCATCTGTTGAGCTTTGGTTGGCTCATTCTCATAATATGTCTGGGCCATGTCCATGTTCAGAGCACACACAGAAGGAAAATCCGGCATGTCAAAGGCTTGTGTAATAGAAAAAGGACTAAAATTGGCCAAGACTCTCCCTTCAGTGCTGACAACCCTTTGGGTGTCGAAGTCATATTGTCGGGCACACTCAAGTATCAATTCATAGCATTGGATTGCTGGAGGAAACCCTGCCACATGCACTAGTCCGGACTTCATCATTCCCTTTCTAGGACCGACAGATCCTTCTGAGCTGTCCTCTTTTTAAACTCCTCATATCGCCATGCTACCACATTTGTGTCAGACACTTCAGACCACACTAAAGATATCTTGCTTTCAAGGAGCTGGCCCTTGGTGTCCAATCTTAACCTTTCTGCTTCTTAGATGGAGGACCCCTCTGTGTCACCCTTAGGTTTTCCTGTAGTGGCCTTGCTTGATTCAGCCTGCACTCACAAAGGATCATCATAAGTACCCAATTACCATGCATATTCCGACCAAAGGATTAGCACAAAATCATATAAGGCAATTAAAAGTTATCACAAATGGCCAATCCTTGAAAATTTAGAAAAATAAAGGAATCCAGGAAAACAGTGTAAACCGGGAAAATCTAGTTGGGGCGGAATTTCAGAGAAATCCGACCCAAACGGATTCCTACTGCCAAGACATCATTAGTCAAATAAATCATTATTATGGACCAAAAATTGTGAGATAATCATGAAATCCATCCATTAGCAACAAGAAATCAACATTTAGCACTTACTTCATAAATCCTATCTTCGAAAAATTGAAAGAAATAAAATCAGACAGGAAAAACTAGAAAAATCCGGACATGACGAATTTTCGCAGACAGTTCAAATACTCCGAAAATCATTACGCCCCGCGAAATCAGCTGAAACCGAGAAAATCCGAGTGCGCAGGAATTTCGCGGACACCTCGGAAACCCGATGAATGATGACATGCGAACCATCCAATCAAACGATCATGCAATCTTTTCTACCTGGATTCTAATGGTCTCAAAATCGATGCTAACCCATCAGGATTCAAAATGTGAAGGAATTTAAGCTCTCAAGGACCTCAAAATATCCAAACCTCATGGCAAAACAGTGATGCCCTAATTTCGATGAACAAGCCCCTGCCATAAAAACCAGGGTAAGCTCAAGGTTTAAAATACCATCTATAAGGATCAGTCTAAAGTGCTCCGATGTTTCCCAAGGCAGGGGTTAGTTTAATACAAATGCAAGATTGACAAATCATAATGAATTCACTATTCTGGGCCGAGCACCGAGAAAACCCTAACCTTGCACAATATGGCAAATTACGCACTAAGAAGGCAAACAATCTGACCCAGAATACCTTTCAAACGGATGCACCCATCGTCCAATGGATAAATACAAACTCACATGGCACAGGCGATGAGGTTTCATGAAAAGATGGGTCAAATCCTATCCCGATAAGAAAGAAAACGCGACTAAACATGGGCCAACCCGAAAAGACCACCAATCACCTCAGAAAAAACTCAATCATTGCATAAACAAATAGAAGGGCCACCGACAACCTACCATGGAATAACCCAGACGAAACTCGAACTCGAAGAAGCAACCTCAAAGCAAACATGCCCAAGCAACGAAAATCCAGACACCGGCACCCAACAATCCACACGCAAGCGGTTCAAGATCAATCTTCAAAGCTCAAATGAAAACTCTTAATCGCCAGAGCAGCAAGCAAGTGAATAGATAAAATCGAAATGATGCTTAAGAGGTTTTAAATCCACCCATTTACACGTCTGAGCAAAGGTACTGCAAGCATTAATGAGCGACAATACGTGTCTGAAAAAAAAATCTGGAAACCCGAGCCCAAGATGGAATTTCAGAAAATCCCCAGATACACGAAAAATCTGGATGAACACGAATTCCACAAAAATAGCAGAAACCGGGATTTTAATGAAGTTCGGGACTTTATCGCAGTCCGGGAAAATCCGCCGTAACCGGAAAATCCCGGATTTAAGCAAAAACCCAGATTCAGAAAGTTCAGCAATGAACAGACTATGAACCAGAGCCCGAGAAAATCCGCCGGAGCTGGAAAATCCCGGATTCAGGTCAAACCGATTTGGAAAACGGGCGATGACCGCATTAAATGAACCAGGGCCCGTAAAAACCAGAGTCGAAAAATCATGGATTCAGTCAAAACCTAGATTTGGAAAAATTCAAATGGGATGACTAGACAATGAACCAGGGCCCAGGAAAATCCACCGGAGCTGGAAAATCTTGGATTCAGGTCAAAACCTGAATTTTCACTGAAAGCCAATTTTAACCAATTCAAGCCTCAGGGAGGGATCAAATCTAGCAAGACCAACATGTCAAGACCTTAAAAAGGTAAATCCAATAAAACCAAAGGTCGTGAAAGCATTAATCAAAATAGGGTCCCTACTCCAGCATGGTGTGCAAACCGCACAACAAATGGTGACTCATTGGGGAAATGCTCCCGAGCATTTTGATGACAAACTGGAATCAAGAACCCAGAACTCATGGTTTCAACTCACCTAACCTGCCACCACCCATGGTAAAACAAAGAAGCCCCCCTAGTCATTCAAACTCTCCTACACCAGGGTCAAAGTGTGTGCATATGCATTCATTATCCCCCTTTAGTTGCAATAAGAACCAAACTTGGTATGAACAAGCTACATAAAGATTCATACTCTAAAAGTAACTTGGATAGAGCCTCGCTGCTAGTCAAGCGTCCATAGCCCCGATGAGGTTATCGATGTGATTCTCGTGAACATAGCTCTACTGCCAGACAGGCATCTATAGCCCTGGTAGAGATATTCAGATCCCCCTGATGAGTTGAATTTAAAACTTTTAATTTTCAATATGTATTTCCCTCCTTTTTTGTTTTATACTGCTTATCTTTTCATTTTTTGCTTCAACCTGTGAACAGTGAAGTTCACACTCAGGGATGAGAACCACAGTGGCACTAGAGCAGAAAAAGGATTTTTCACTTGTTCAAACTTCACAAGGACCTTTTGCAACTTTAGGTATCTTTAATTTAAAATATGAGACCCTAATGTATTCCTGTTCAAATTGACTAGAAAACCCTTTGCCTCAGCACAAGGATAAGTAACATTAGGCAGGGAATTCATACCATAATGCCCTGGAAGGATGATTAGAGTTTATAAAAGAAATACTAAGAACATCAGACCTACTTTGTCACCACTATCATACAAATGCACCCAAGGATCCCAAAAAAAGAAGGAACCAAGAGCAAGAGCAACGCAAACCAAAACAAACAAACCAAAGAAAACCTACTCTAACCAAAGCAGAACAAGCGAAGTAAAAGGAAACCTACTCTAACCAAAGCAGAACAACAGAAAGCAACCTAAACTAACTATATACAAAGCAGGGAGCTGAAAATAGCTCAGGACTGGAAATAATGCTTCAAATACTGCCCATTGATAGGCAGTGGAATATCTTCTCCCGTGAGAGTCTTCAGATGGAAGGCATTATCTCCAAGTATTTCAACAATCTGATATGGACCAAGCCACAATTTGTCGAACTTCCCATGGTTCCCCTTTTGATCATGAGGTTTATCCCAGTATAGGACTAGGTCAGAAATCCTAAAGGCTTTAATCTTAGCCCTCCTGTCAAACCACCTCTTAACTACCCCTTAATGTTTGGCAAAATTCTCAAGGGCATTGTCTCGTTTCTCCTCAAGGTGCAATAGTTATGTTAACCTAGCCTCCCTTCTGTCCCCTTCATCATAAAACTCATTTATAAACTGTAAAGTTGGGATCTTGAGTTGAATAGGGAATACTGGTTCTAGACCATATACTAAGTGGTAGGGAGATATTCCAATGGATGACTTAAGTCTTGTACGATCTGCCCAAAAGGAAAATCGAAGCTAGGTATGCCAATCCTTAGTGTTCCTCTCTAACAGCTTACGGATGACAGTCAATAAGTTCTTATTAGAGGACTCTGCTAGCCCATTACCCTGAGGATAATAATTGGATGCAAACTTCACAATAATTCCATGCTCAAAGGCCCAATTTGAAAATTTTAAAGACGCGAAAGCAGGACCATTATCACGTACAACAACAATAGGACATCCAAATCGATTAAGAATAGCAGATTCTAAGAAATCAATCACTACCTCGGATGTACATTGCCTACAAGCAAAAGCTTCAGTCTATCTTGTGAAGTAATCAGTAATAGTGAGAATGTACCTGTGTCCTGCAGAAGATGGTGGGTTGATGGGACCTATGAAATCCATACCCTACTAAGCAAAAGGCCTTACCTCAGTGACCGGTTGGAGTGGAAGCGCTGCATACCTTTCCCTTGTTGCTGCGGTCTAGCATGTGTGACAGGTCCTGACGTGATGGTGAACATCTTTGAACAATGTGGGCCAGTAGTAACCTGCCCTCAAAATCTTATTTGCAGTGGCAATCGCAGAACCATGGCCAGTGCCATACTTTTTGTGAAATTTGTTTATCACCCTTTCAGCTTCCTGTTTCCCAAGACACCTCAAATAAATGCCTTCATGATTTTTCTTGTACAAGACAGCTCCCTTCAACATGAAACCATCACTCTTTAATTTTAGGGCTCTCCTCTGAACAGGATTAAGGTGACCTGGAGATCGTTGGTTCAGCAAATAATAAACTATGTCATCATACCAGCCATCTGGTGAAAGCTCCTCAACGTTATAATTCTGAATAGTCAATTCAGGGCCTATTTCAGCCATGGTCTGAGTGAGTCCCTATCCTCTTACCAACTTCATGGGCTGGATCTCAATATCATACTCTTGTAGCATTGTCACCCACTTAGCTCTACGCTCTCCTAGCTCGTTTTGCATAAGAAGTAACTTGACTGCGGAGTCTGGGACAACCGCATAAACCTTATTCCTGAGGATATAATGTCTGAATTTTTTCACTGTCCTAACCAAAGTGTATGCCTGCTTTTCTACACTTGGGTATCTCAACTCGGCATCTTTTAATGGGGTACTCATAAAATCAATGGGATGCTCATTTCCCTCATCTGACTTTTGAGTTAGCATTCCTGCGCTTGAATGGTCTGAAGCAAATGAATAGATGTGAAAAGGCTTGTTGTAGTTAGGACTTACCAATACTAGAGCATTAGCGATGGCTCTTTTGATTTCTGCAAAGGCTTCCTTGGCTTCTATAGTCCATTCGATCTTAGCATCCTGCTTCAACATTGCATTTAGTGGCTTAACAATTTCAGAAAATCTAGTAATGAATTTTCTGACGAAGTTAATCTTGCCAAAGAAATATTTCATTTCCTTTTTGCTAGCGGGTGGTTGAATCTTCAGGATGGCCTCCACTCTTTTTGGATCAATAGCAATTCCCTTTTCTGAAATCACATGTCTTAGTAGCTTTCCCTCTATTACTCCGAAAATACACTTTTTAGGATTCAAGGATATTGCAAATTCCCTGCACCTTTGAAACACTTTGTGCAAATCTGAGATGTGATCCCCTTTGTTTTTTGAAAAAACAGTCAGATCGTCCATATAAATAATGATGCATTTTCCTATGATATCTTTAAAAGCAATATCCATAGCCCTTTGAAATGTAGCTCCTGCATTAATGAGTCCAAATTGCATCCTCCTGTAGGCAAAGGTACCCCATTTAGTTGTGAAGGCAGTCTTATGCCTATCCTCATATTGAACCATTACTTGATTGTATCCTGAATAGCCGTCCAGAAAAGACATCATCTGAGATCCATTAACCACTTGAAGTACTTCGTCCAATGAAGGGACTGGATAATTGTCTTTTTCTGATGATCTGTTTAAATTCCTGAAATCAACACAGAGTCTAATTTCTCCATTCTTTTTCCTCACTGGAACCAGGTTTGCCACCCATGTTGAATGCCTGATAGGAAATATGATTCTGGCAGATAGTAATTTTTGAACTTTTTTTCTGTATGACTGGTTCTAGTAATGCATTAATTGGTCTATGCCTCTGTCTGAATGGCTTGGCATCTGGTTTCAGGGGTATAGTATGAGTTATGATTGATGTATCATAAGTTTTCAAATCTTCATAACTCCAGGCTACTATATCAGGAAAGCTACGCAATGCTACAATTATTCCTTGTCTTTCTTTTGGAGTGCATACTTTGCCAATAAAAATGTTCTTGGCGTTATCTTTGGTTCCCATATTGTAAGTATCACACTGTCCATTGATAGACTCCTTCTTTGATTCTTGTTCCTGATCCTTGATTTTATCCATATCAAAAATTCATTCCAACTGCACCATTCCCCTTGGAATGGTATTAGACTTTAGGTTCATCACTCCCTCTAAATCCAGTTCTACTTCCTAAAGCTCTATTTCATCAATGATTTGAGAGGCAAAAACGTCTGTGTTTGTGATAAAATCCAGAATATGTTTGTCATCTTCAAATACCTGGAAGTTGGTAACATTGTCCGGGACTGATGGCACAGGAGTCAATTCCACAGTGAACTTCTTCAAACCTGACAAAGATAAAGGCTGCAGAGTGCTTGCTGCCTAAGCCAGAGAATCGGTAGTTTGATTCTTCCGCCGTGGTATTAGTTGAATATTGAAGGCATCAAATCCCTCAATGAGGTCCCACACTCTATGCCTATAATTAGTCATTCTTCTATCGTGGTATGAATATTGTCTCCTTACTTGCTTAACTACTAACTCAGAATCACCAAAAACTTGCAAAATCTTAACCTTTTTCTTAAGTGCCATAAGAAGTCCATGAATTAACGCTTCGTATTCTGCCACATTATTTGTACAATGAAATTGGAGTCTATGGGCTGCAAAGAAATTCTTACCTTCCGGACTGATCAATTCAAACCCTGCCCTAGCTCCATATTTGGATTTGGATCCATGAAATCTAAGAGTCCAACATTCAGCAGTGGTAGTTCTCTTCATCACATCTTTCGGCTTAATATTGTTGGATAGTTTTTTAGATAACATGGACTTCTTTTCTTGATACTCTTCCTGAGGGTTCTGTATATCTGTTTCAACTATCGGGGTTGGACTCATGCACTTCTGTACTTGTTCTACTACGGTCTGGGATAAACAACACTCCAACTCTGAATGAGAAGCATCATGAACTCTACACCAATTTGGTAAGAGTAATTCTTTAAAGCTTGTCTTTCTTTCTAGGTGCAATTGATTTTCAACACACTGCTTGATGAACTCTTGAAAGCTGCCTAATAGGCTGATCTGATTATCTTCAGTTTCCTCTTCTTCCTCCACTGATTTTGTTAGAACAGTAACATGGCCGAATCCTATTTTTGCGTCGATAGGCATCGTGTGTAGCATCAACACCTCCTCTGAGTCTGACTCCTCAGGCTGTGTTGACAACATATAACTTCCCATGCCAACTTTCAATATCAAAACTTCTGTCGAAGTCTTTTGGTATTCTGTAATCATGTATTTCATTCTTAGCTGTCTCTCAATTCTGATCTAATTTGGCACCCCTTTCCAGGGAAGCCACATGTGAGAGTGATCAGTAGACACATAACCATTCAAGGCCTTAGTAAAATCTCTTCCTAGAATCAAACCATACGCATCTGGGATATCAGCTACTTGAATATTGATAACCTGTTGAATCCTTGGGTCCGAAGCTATCTGCATGTGAATCATGTTTAATTCTCCCACCACATTTACTTCATTTCTATCCAATTGAGTTACTTTCTTCTGGGAATCAGCAGGTGTAATCCCTAGAGCTCTACAAACTCCAAATGGCATCACATTGGTGGAAGCACCAGAATCTAGTAAACAATTATGTAAATTCTTACCGAATATGCGCACAGAAATCAGAAATGGTGGGGTTTTTGTCTTCCCTTGGAACAAAGTTGGCTGAGTATCTACTTGAGCCACCTGAGTCTTATCCTTCTCCTTTCCTTTATCTCCAGGAGGCAAATTAGTCTGACCATGAGCCTGACTTTGTGTCCTCATAGGCTGAGAACTAGAAAAATTACTGATACCCTCGCCAGAATGTTTATCCAAAGACACTGAACGTGCATCATAAGTACCTAAAACTGCCTTCCTAATTGCAGGGAATCTTAATAACTCAAATGTTGAAAGATTTACCTTTAATTTCTTGAACTCCTCAGCAACATAGGAAGCCATTTTCTCCTCATTCATATTAGTGGAAGCTTCCCTAGAAGGTTCCTCCGCCATGTCCTTGCATGTTTGAACAGCCTTCTCCTTCTGCGGGTTAGTTTGAACTTGTCTTTCCTTCGAAAGGTATTGTCTGGAAACATGTGGGAAAGATGGATTATTGCTAGCATTAGGATCTGGGGGAGTACTAAAGTTGTTAGGAGGGATAGAGGTAGTGAAAGGTCCCCCAGCTTGTGGGCGCCTATGAGGCATATCTCTTAGACCTTGTCTCTGGAACATCTGTACTTCTTCAACATAAGCTTCCTCCTGATGAAGGGGGCCATTATCATTCATTGTCTCTTCATTGAATAGCTAAACCACTTCATCTCCATTGTAGATTTGATCTGTTTTCCCTTCCTGAAACCCAGATTCCTCCTCTGGTACATTTTCCTTACTTGCTCAAAAGGGAGCGTGATTTAATACTAGCACAGGAGAATCATAGGGGGTAGAAGGTACCATCTCCTACCCATTTGCATTATTCTCCACCTCATACTGGAAAATAGAAGCAGCAGTTTGGAATTCTAGACATTCTAACTCTGAATGCTGACTTGTCTTATGAAGCCTACACCATCCTGACAGGGCTTCTTCAGCCAAATATACACCGCTGGGAGGCTTGTCTTGGCTGACTGGCTGGTTTGTTGATTAGTTGACAGGTTGATCCAAGGGAGTAGGGACTCCTCCATTGTTAGGTCCTGTATTCCATGTTTTTTTCTATCCCTGTGATGGCCTCTTATCAAATCCTGATCCACTACCTTGTCCTCTATCAAAATTTTGTCTCCTATCATTATTGTAGCCTCTATCACTGTTGTAACCCCTATCCTGATTATATCCTCTGTCATTGTGGAATCCTCTCTCATTACGCTATTCTCTGTCAAAATTCTGCCCTTGTGGAAATTCTCTATTCTGATTGGATTGTATATTCTTCTGAGTGGCTTGTAATTAGTTGTTTTGATTCCTCAAGTAGGTCACCTCTAGGTTCAACTTCTTTATCTGCTCATCCATTTCATCAATCCTTTCTTTATTTGGATCTACATAAGGGGGTCAGCTTGGGTTATTCTGAGGAGGGACAGGCATTGTAGCAAATCCCATAGACTGATACAACACTTCAGAGTTTTGCAAATAGGTAGGGAAACTATTCGGCTGTGGCTAATACATGGGCTGGTTAACCTATTGTTGGAGAAAATTCATCACAGGAGAGACCTGGCTCATGGGAAGACCAGGATGTGGCACCAAAGGTAATTGAGGTACTGGATTCATGATTGGAGTATGATTGGTAAGTGCTTGATTTACTACCTGAACCTGATTGGGATGTGCAACTAGCCCTAGAGAAGGCAACGGTCCAGTCACATGTTGCCTCAGATCTGTGCTAAGCTTAACAGCTTCTGTATAGGCATTAGTTAGGTTAGCTGGAGGGTTGGGTCTCCACTTTAGAAAGGTTGATGTAAGGCTATCCAATGCTTCGTAATAGACTCCCAGGGCTATATTGTTATCCAAAACATAAGGATTTTTTAGTCTGGTGTACGCACGGTGAAACTTATTATTGAAACTAGATATGGGTTCATTGACCTCTCTCTTGACTCTAGTAAATTGCAGGTATAATTCATTGGCACTAATGGGTATTCTAAACTTATGTAAAAAGGCAGTTTCAAGATCATTCCAATTAAGAATAAAGCCAGATGGGAGGTGATTGTACCAGTAAAAATCCTTTTCTCCTAGTGAATAAGGAAACAACCTACAGGCAACATCCTCATGAACAATCCCTCTATCTTTGAGACAGGTTTGGAAAATCCTTATATGCTCTTCTGCAGTCATGTTTGGGTCATTAACATGGAACTTTGAATAGAAGTGTTCAGGGTTTTTGAGCATTACATTGTAAGCATTGAAAGACAAAGGGGATGGATTATTAGCTAGGAAAGCCACTGGCAAAAGCGGGGGTGGTCATTGTGGTTGATTAACGATAGGCTGAGGTTGTTGAATGGGGACTGCTTCAGGGATGGGTATGGCCTCAACCTCTGGATGTGAAGATATGGATGATGCTGGTGAAGGGATGGGTGATGATGATTCTCCCCTTTCTCGAGTCCTTCTTGACCTAGTGGGGAACTGTAATTCCTGTAAATCTTCTTCTCCTGTGGTAGATTTGGTGTTTCTCCTATATCTCTCTGGAGAGATGGTGTTCAAGAAATGATTGAGTGTTCTCATTCAGGCCCTCCTAGCGCCAATCTGTTGATGGTGTTTTCTGCACAGCAACAACTTAGACAGAAAATGATATTCTATCTCTCTTGAAAGATAATTTTCAACAATAAATCGCTAAAGATCACCCCAAGGTCTCTCAGGTGTCAGGTCATGACAATGCATAAACAACTCAGATAAAATGTGAAATACTGGTAATCACAATCGGACCTTACTATAAACAAACTGTATCTTTCCAATTTATCAGATTTTGCAATATGATGATTTCAAATCCTAAATCTAACCAGATGATAAAGAAATAGCAAAAGATAAGGGTGCAAGGATATGATAAGATCTAAACTATTCCTAGAATGAGCCATGCAAATGACAGATATCTAGAATGGACCAATCTCAATTAACCAATTCTTGATCAACCCACAATGCAATATCACAAGAACAGTGCAATCTTCTAAGGTATATAGAATTTCAAATCATAGACATTCATCCACAATCGAACTTAAGCACATGTAAATATATGGTCCAGATTGACTTCACCAGCCTACTACAATCAAATAGTTACTGGGAGTATAGACCAGACATTGCTACAAACATTCCAAATATGAAATCATAAACATCATTCACCAAACTAAAACTAATTCTAAACTCTAAACCCTAAATCTTTAAGCAATGTGAAAGATGAGATAATAGGAACCATGCAAGATAAAATAACACAAGAGATTTCACCAGGAAAACCACAATGTCTTCAATTGTATTAGATCATCAAAATGCTACAACAATCCCGCAGTTTTGTTTACAATACTTGCTTCAAGAAATTCACAAAATGCCTTAACTCTTACTCTAACTTAACTCTATTATCTCTTCTCTTTCCTCTAATGTCTAATGTCTTATAATGAGGCAAGAATGCCTTTCATAGCAAATTCCCAAGACATGTCGGCCCAGCCAAACATTTACAAAATAAAATAGCCAAAACAAGTCGGCCTTAGGAATCCAAGATAAGGCACACATTAAATGTTGATACATCATCAAGGACGTCCTAGACACAATCCCTAATGCAGCCCGGATCAATACATGCCCCATAATAATAGGGAAGCACAAATCTCAAAATGGCATTAAATACCGCCTCCCTTATCCTTGTTCTGGTCCAACGATCCTTGGACCCTCAAAAACACCCTATCTAGCTCAGTGACAGGTGGCAAAGGCAAAACCTTAAGTCTACATTTAATGGAGTCAATCTCCCTTTTTTACTGCTCAACAGTCTTATTCCAATCACCCTTGTAGGCCTGATACTTATCCATAACCGCCAAATATGTTGCTCCATCATCCAGCTGGTGTCCTGTTATAAAACTCTCAGAATCTGGAGCATAAACATCATGCCACCATTCCCTGAGTTGCCCCAGACTTAGGTATTTAGGAGCAATCTTTCTTCTGCCAGTCATGATCTCAAAGAACGTGATGCACCCATCATAGACCCCAGTCAAGTCACCATCTATCAACTTCTTCCATTTCTAAATCTTCCTCATGGCCTTATGTCGAATCTGCAGAGCCTCAAACCATTCCCAAGGTTCATTTAATCTGGAGGAAGGAAGGATCCCATCTGTAACCAACTAATCTTTACCATATTCTATGATGACCTTGGATTTCTGTAGTAGAAGGTCAATGTCTTCCTTGTCCTAGGAAATCACATGCTCCAATAATTCCTTGGCTCAGACTGCATCTTTCCCAACTAAAAGGATATCCTTGATTGCACTATCTCCCCTTACCTATACATCCTTCAACCAATTCATTGTAGTTTGAGCAGACACCTTCATCTTTTCAATTTCAGAAATAGTTTCCTTGGGCAAGAAACCAGGAGTGGTAGAGGAAGATGGGTGGAGAGATTGTAGAGGTTTGATCACCTCTTCCAAGCATTTCCTAAGTCTCTCATTCTCCTTTCTAAGCTCATGTTTGGTTTGAGTCTCCTTCCTTAATCTATCAACTATCACAGCACTAGACCCTTCATACTCCTCTATATCCTGCTCCATAGATGTTGGTCCAAGGTTAATAGTTTGCACATTATAATCTTCACCAGTGACATCTTCTCTTGTCTTGTCTGCAATAGGGGTGGCAATGTGGATAACTCTTTTATTTACCTCATCCCTTTCTATTCTTGAAACTACCCTAGCTTCCTTCTTCTTTTTACCTTTACCTATCTTGGACAGCATCTCATCCCAATCCAAAGGAGTATCCTCAACAACTATTTGTTTCTTCCTTGTGATTTCCTTTTCAAGCCAATCTGGGACAGTAGGTTCTACCCAGATTTCCTCTATTTTTGCCTCTTCCTATTGTACTTCCAACATTTTCTCCTCTTCCTTTTTCAGGTAGTTGCTCGCCTTGATCTTCTACTTCTGGCTCTACCTCTTGTACCGATGATGGGGTTCTAACCGGGATATTCTCCTTCTCGGGTAATTCATGGCCCTTGCTACTTGCTGGAGAGTCTTCATATTGCACTAGAGGTGAAGGAAGTTTTCCCACCTCTTCTACCTCAAGCTCAGCTGCCTCACCAAAGAGTGCTCCTTCCTTGAATGGCTCTGCCTCTTCGCTGGTCTCATGTTCCTCAAGAGTCTCTTGCTCATGCACGCTTGGTGGAGGAGAAACAACCTTGGATGACTCCACAACTGGTGACTTTGGAGGAGGATCCAGCTTTTGCAAAGTGTCCTTAGGAGGAGTCCTTGATCTCCTCATGTAAACCTTAGTCTTCTCCCCTGAACTCTCCACATCAACAATCAGAGGCTCACCCTTTGAGGTATCTTGAACCTTCTTCTTTGAAACTCTAGCTGTTCTTGACTTCTTCGGCGGTGGAGGAGCATCCTCTTCTTCTGCTAATTGGATAGAAGGACACACCTCTAATACACCAATTCCGAGAGGGAAATCCCCACCAAAACTTGTTTTTTTCTTTTCCTTCTTGACAATTGCATCAAACTCACATATTTGTCTCACCAGTTCCAATAATGCAATATGATCTGTAGGCTACCTGGGTAGCCTATATGGAGCAGCTGGACATCCATCAATTCTAAGGTATGAGAAGGTAGGAAACTGAATGAACCAAGCCCCATATCTCTTTATCAAATCCTTTACTCCTTTTGACAACCTGACATGCTCATCATTTTGAAGCATCCGAGTGATATGCATAGTGAATGCATCATTGGCCCTCCGGTAATCCTGGTGTCCTAGGTACAATTCTAGATAGATCTCATAGACTATGTCCTGTCCAAAAGTCCCTCGTGGATTCAATCCCCTGTATGGGTAGAATCTTGCCAACACATACATGACATAGGAGGACATGGTGAACCTGTTGGTTTCTAGGACGTCCCTCAGCTGCTTGTCAATTATGGTGTTGATAAGTCTTGCCCAGTGGTAGTTAGTTCCTTGTTCAATTTTGGTGATCACATGGACCATCCAACTCTCCAACACTCTGGCACTCTTCTACCCCACCACCCTACTCAGGAATGTTATTGCAGCATAGATATCTAATCTGAATTTGATCCTATGCAATTGCTTGGGCAGTTTAGAGTAGTGTGACTTTGGCTTTTCCAACCAAGAATTGATCATTTGTTGAGCTTTAGTTGGCTCATTCTCATAATATGTCCAGGCCATGTCCATGTTCAGAGCACACACAGAAGGAAAATCCGGCATGTCAAAGGCTTGTGTAATAGAAACAGGACTTAAATTGGCCAAGACTCTCCCTTCAGTGCTGACAACCCTTTGGGTGTCGAAGTCATATTGCCGGGCACACTCAAGTATCAATTCATAGCATTGGATTGCTGGAGGGAACCCTGCCACATGAACAAGTCTGAACCTCATCATTCCCTATCTTAGGACTGACAAATCCTTCTGAGTTGTCCTCTCCTTGAACTCCTCATACCTCTAGGCTCCCACATTGGTGTCAGACACCTCGGACCACACAGAAGATATCTTGCTTTCCGGCAACTGACCCTTGGTGTCCAATCTCAACCTTTCTACTTCTGAGATGGAGGACCCCTCCGTGTCACCCTTAGGTTTTCCTGCAGCGGCCTTGCTTGACTAAGCCTGCACTCATGAAAGATCATCATAAGTACCTAATTACCTTGCATATTCGACCAAAGGATTAGCATAAAATCATATAAGGCAATTAAAAGTTATCACAAATGGCCAATCCTTGAAAATTCAAAAAAATAAAGGAATCTGGGAAAACAGTGTAAACTGGGAAAATCCAATCGGAGCGGAATTTCAGAGAAATCCGACCCAGACGAATTCCTGCTGCTAAGACATCATTAGTCAAGTAAATCGTTAGTATGGACCAAAAATTGTGAGATAATCATGAAATCCATCCATTAGTAACAAGAAATCAACATTTCGCACTAACTTCATAAATCCTATCTTCGAAAAATCAAAAGAAATAAAATCAGACAGGAAAAATCAGAAAAATACAGACAAGACATATTTTTGCGAAAAGTTCAAATACTCCAGAAATCATTACGCCCCACAGAATCAGCCGAAACCGAGAAAATCCGAGTGTGCAGGAATTTCGCGGACACCTCGGAAACCTGATGAACGATGACACGCGAACCATTAATCAAACGATCATGCAATTTTTTCTACCTGGGTTCTAATGGTCTCAAAATCGACACTAACCAATCAGGATTCAAAATGTAAAGGAATTTAAGCTCTCAAGGACCTCAAAATATCCAAACCTCATGGCGAAACAGTGATGCCCTAATTTCGATGAACAACCCCCCCACCACGAAAACCAGGGTAAGCTCAAGGTTTAAAATACCATCTATGAAGATCAGCCTAAAGTGCTCCGAGGTTTCCCAAGGCAGGGGTCAGTTTAATACAAATGCAAGAATGAAAAATCATAATGAATTCATTATTCTGGGCCGAGCACTGAGAAAACCCTAACCTTGCACAATATGGCAAATTACGCACTAAGAAGGAAAACAATCTGACCCAGAATACCTTTCAAACAGATGCACCCATCGTCAATGGATAAATACAAACTCACATGGCATGGGCGATGAGGTTTCATGAAAAGATGGGTCAAATCCTATCCCGATAAGAAGGAAAACATGACTAAACATGGGCCGACCCGAAAAGACCACCAATCACCTTAGAAAAAACTCAATTATTGCATAAACAGATAGAAGGGCCATCGATAACCTACCATGGAATAACCCAGATGAAACTCGAACTCGAAGAAGCGACCTCAAAGCAAACGCGCCCAATCAACGAAAATCTAGACACCGGCACCCAACAATCCACACGCAAGCGGTTCAAGATCAATCTTCAAAGCTCAAATGAAAAATCTTAATCGCCAGAGCAGTAAGCAAGTGAATAGATAAAATCAAAATGATGCTTAAGAGGTTTTAAATCTGCCCATTTACGCATATGAGCAAAGGTACTGCAAGCATTAATGAGCGACAAGATGTGTCTGAAAAAATCTAGAAACTCGAGCCCAAGACGGAATTTTGGAAAATCCCCAGATACGCAGAAAATCTGGATGAACTCGAATTCCATGGAAATAGTAGGAACCGGGATTTTAATGAAGTTCAGGAATTTAGCACAGTCCAGGAAAATCCGCTGGAGCTGGAAAATCCCAGATTCAAGTCAAAACCCAGATTTGGAAAAATCAGCGATGACTAGACAATGAACCAGGGCCCGGGAAAATCTGTTGGAGCTAGAAAATCCCGGATTGAGGTCAAAACCTGGATTTTCACTGAAAGCCAATTTTAACCAATTCAAGCCTCAGGGAGGGATCAAAGCTAGCAAGACCAACATGTCAAGACCTTAAAAAAGGTAAATCCAATAAAACCAAAGATTGAAAGACATCCGAAAAGAGGGTCCTTACTCCAAGTGGGGCGTGTGTACAAAACTGCACAACAAGTCCCACTTAGCTCAAAAATCAAAATTATTTCAAAATTCTAGCAAGATATTTTTTTCTAGACCTTGAGGTCAACCTGTGATGTGGTATTTTTGGGAAAAAATTTATAATGATGTATAAATATAGGGTTTTCCTCTCATTTTTCATCTCCTTAATCTCCAAATTTTCTAATCAAGCAATCAAGTGATTTTTGCATTGAAGCATTTTGTCTACAAGAGTATTCAAGCACTTTGGAGCCATTACTTACATATCTTCAGATTTCTACATCAAGGGTTTGGTGAGTTGTATCATTGCATGTTGTTCATTCATCATTCTCTTTTCATTTCATTTCATTCTCAAGGGTTTAATTACCAAACTTGGGTTTGACCAAGGCAAACCCCTATTCACTAACCCTTAACCCTTTTTCATGTCTTTGCATGTGTGTTTTGCAGGTCTTACATGCAGATTTTTCAAAGAGAAAGGTGTTAAAAGGTGTCATCAATCCATCAAAGTCATTCATAGTCAACAAAACCCTAAGAGAAGCTTGGAGATCACCTACAGAGCAGATTTTGGAGATTCGGATTTGAAATTTTGTCAAGAGTAGAAGTGTAGACTGAGAGCTAAAGATTGCATCTTCAAAATTCATGAAAGTTGGAGGTGGACTAAGTCACCATCAATGGTGAATTAGTCCCACTACCAGGCCTAAAAAATATTTTCTGTAGTTTTGGATACCCTTTTGGCTGAAACCTATTCCGATAAAATTTCCCTGAAACAAGATTAAGTCGCCCAGCTTGGCGTAAGTGTCCCAGTTGGCTTCAACAGCGAATTCTATAGGATTCTACAGCCTCTTTGCATCACATTCTATTTTCCAAGTGCACCTCTCCTGTCTCATTCATTTATGTTGCAGTTTGTTTGCATTCTTAGGTCATTTTACATATCACATTGTGTTTTCAAACATTCTACATTTCATTAGTTTTGCATTAATAATAAATATATTTCATTAATTTATTGCATTTAGGACATTACATTTAGGTAGATTTCATTCATATTTGCATTAGTCTTGAGTGGGGACATTGCAATTTTTGGCATACCTCTCTCCTTTTAGGTGAAAAACCCTAGAAGTGTTAGAGAGCCTTGTGGTGCCAAAATATTTGTCCACACACCCCTTAACATCCCCACACCTACTTGTGAATGCACCCAAGGATAGTGAGCAACCTTCAAACATTAATTTATGAACTATAAAATCTAAATGTTGCTCAAAAACTTGTGGCAATTTAGGTGGATATAGATTAAGAGAATATCCCATATACAATCACATCAAAAACTCTTTCTTATTTCGAATTTGTAAAGAAAATGAAATATTCTTCTTAGAATTATCATACACCACTAGCTCCACTTTATTTTTTTCTCTTGTCTCACTTCTATCCTCCTCAAGAACATGATCTACATATTCTAACAATGTTTGATCTGTAGAAATGCTTTTAGAATCTGTAATAATAACCTTATTATACTGCACACCCTCCACATTTTTGAAAACTTCCCTTGTTTGGCAGCTTGCAGCCTTGTGCCCTAGCATATGACAGTTTACACAAACATTATCTGGAGTTTCCACTATAATGCTCTAATACCATTTACCAAATTTAGAGGTCAAATGAATTTGGCTTGGTTTAAATGTCAATCAAAACACATAATCTAACTAGCTTTGAAGGGTCCCTAAAGAATGAATAATCATGCTTTAGAAAAATCCCTATATGATTCGCCATTATTTCTATCAAATTCAACTCCTTGTATTCTAAAGGAAAAGCATGCAATTGGACTTAAAAGGGAGCAAACTTAGACACAAAATTGTCAATCTTAAAATTCAAGACCCATGGCTACATACACAATCCTAAGCCTTTGAAGATCCAAGAGTTTGCTTTATAAATCACATCTCTTTGTTCCTTATTGTGAAATAACACCACAAAAATCCCTTTTGATTGATCTAAATAGAAAAATTTAACAACCCCTTCCCATTCTTCAAAATGAAAATTCATTAACCTTTCTAATTGAGGAGCTAAGTTTAAAAACTTACAAATTAGAGCTTTTCCTCTAAGATCTATAACTTGGGGTTGCAATAGATCCTCCAAGAATGTGATTGGCATAATACCCTTTTGAACTAATGGTTGTGTTTGTTGAACCTTTTGATATTCTCCTCCATCTATATTTTCCTTAGAATGATCTTGTGGGATTTCTTTGCAACTCCATACTTGTTTACACGCTTTCCTTCTTGTCGCCTTCTTATTTTTCTTCTCTTCGCACCCTTTTTTTTGTTATTTTTCTTGTGAAAAATCAGTGCATGAGCTTTCATGTTAACTTGGAAACCCTCCTTATCATTTTGCACCAACGATTCCTTTCTTTTATCTTGCAATTCCTTTTGAATCCTTTGATGCCACATACTTTAAATAGATTCATTCTTGTGATCATTCTACACAAACCCTTGTTGCTCTCACAGAGATGACTTAGTGTAGTGCCCTCCTTTAACACCTTGCCCATGATGCAAACCCTGATCCTTGAAACCTTGTTCTTGATAAAAACTTGAATGCCTTGGATTGAAGGGAACACCTCCATGATTCAAAACATGTCATCCTCCCACATCTGTTCCATTTCCCTACTACTTTGAAACCCTAGTAGATTTGAGGTCTAAGTCAATGGTTTCATACAGATGATTCAAAAAATTTGAATCCTTTTCATATGACCTTTGAAATGGTTCATTCCACCTATTATCTTCTAATCCCCTATCATCTTCACAGATATCTAAAATTGGTTGTTTGGTATGACCTAGCCGACAAGTAGGACAAAAAGGAATCCAGTTCGGCTTAGAAAACCTATGCCTTATTCCTGAAGGCCTACGGTCTGTATCTAGACGAATTTGACTTCTATTGGGTCCACCAAATCTTTGAGCCTGACCATCATAGCCTTGAGGGCCATGAAAAGGCTAAGATTTGACATTTTTTGAAAAATAGTCGTTACTGTACCACTCACTCAACATTTTCTTCTTTTTTGGTAAATTATTTTATTATTGTTGTTAATTTTTAAATTAGTAGTAACAAACAAATTATACCCATATTATTTCATAATATATTTCTCTTAATGCATATTTTAAATTTTATTTTTTTTTGTATTGAAACAATGACATCTATGTGGAGTGCAATACATTTAAACAAAATTCTAACCATTTTTTTCCAATTGCCTAAAAATAAAGGTCATTATTTTTGTAATGGAACTACATTCATTATATTGTTTAAAAAATACTTTAGAGAAGATATTATAATGTTTTAAAGCTAATCCTAAGCGTTATATACTCAAAAAATGACATTTCCAAATGAGTTTATTTGATCCCCCAAAAGGTGCAACAAATTAAATATTTTTTGTCAATTTTTTGACAGGTGCAAAGGAGAATCTATTGAGGGTTCTATTTAATCTTAAGGGGTTGTATTAAAGGGATTTTAATATAACCCTTCAATAAAACCCCCTTATATGGAACCCCTCTAGAATTAACTTATTATGACTTTAAAGAATCATTTTTATTTATATTATAAATATATTATATTTATATAATATAATAATTAAAATTTATTTATCATGTGGCATTGATGAATATAAAATATGACAACTCTTGCATTTTTATATTTTTATATTTTAAAAGAAGTTTTATTTTATTTAAAATGTAATTCATATTTTTTCATTTTGAGGGAAACAAATGTTCAATAATAAAAATTTATGAGTCATCCTCAAATGTCTTATTAAAGTTGGAAAAAGAAAATTAAAAAAGAGTTGTTTTATTAAAATTGGATAGTATGAAAAGAAAAAAACTGCCTTATTAAAGTTGGACAATACGAAAAGAAAAAAACTACCTTAAATTATGCTCCCTTACACCGAGAAATGTACCTTCGACAAAATACTTGCTTTTAAAAACTCACATGTTTGCATTTGAAACTAAACATATTTTGTCTAACCTTGAAAAATTTTAACTTTTGATTTGTTGGAAGGTACATGTTCTTATTAAAGATAAAGAAAACATTTAAAACTCCAATATTTTATTATTTGAAAATCAGTAAAAAAAATATTTAAACCTCTAGTATTTTATTACTTAAAAAACACTACATAATACATTTAAACAACTAATATTTTAATATTTGAAAAGTAATTGATATTTTGAATGAGTGAAAGTTACAAAAATGACAAAAACTTTCTTAACCAATCAAATCGTTAATTACACCAAGAGGCGTATTACAATGGCATCCATCAAAAAGAAAAATTCAATTTAAGGAAAAACTCTTTAGTTTGAATTTGAAGTTCAAATGACATGCAACTAGCATAACTACATTTATTATATGTAGACGTTTTTTCAAGTAGATTTAAAGGAGATTTAAAAATGGTTTTAAATTGATTTGATATCTTATTCACTCTGAAATACTTAATTTTTATATCATAATCAATTTTATAATGATTTCATTTTTATTATGATTAATACTAAAATTTAATATTAATAATTATACCTTGCAGTGTTAGCACAACAATGCAAATATACAAGTACACAAGCATACAATAAAAGGAACATAAAGTAATCGCACCAGCAAAATTAACAATGCATAGAATTGGGACTAAAATGCTTTCTCAATTTATTTCATCTACAACAACTGTACAAAAATAACAAAGCAAAAACCACACTACCCAAATTGGGCTCATCGGGCTCAGCCAAAAATGTTTGAGTAAAAGAATATTACTTACAAGGCATCCACGGGACAAAAAGGGCCTTCTCTCTGAGCTCAGAAGAACTCTTCACAGAGGATGCACCAAAAAACCAACTTGCTTCAAGTACCTAGTAAGATCCAATTCCATTTGCAATGCTACAATGCAATTATGTACAACAATGTATAAACCCTCAAAAAGACTCACAAGTCTTAGGGTTCAACGCTATACTAGAAATATCAAGCTCCTACTCATTTACAAAGAACTTGGATTATGCATTCCTAGCTCCACAAGAAAAAAAAGGCTAATGAATTCCCTTTCTTGTCTTTTCTTGAGCAACACCCCTTCTTATAGAATTTTAGGGTTCAGGTAGGAATCCATGTGGGCCAATCAAATTGTACCCAATTGCATCACATGGATCATAATCCAGCCATCCAATGAGAAGAGTCAAAAATCTGAGCTCAGCTAATGAGAAACTCACAACACAACACTTAGGCACAATTAGTGTCGAGGTTTCCGCAAAACCTTATCACTTATCGCCTTATCGGCTCGAAGCATCCAAAACATCCAACTCGTCTTATCCCCACTGACATATGGAGCGCATCCAAAATAACATGCATTTTCTTAGCCCCGCTTTGCAAACCAACATCAAATCAAACTCGAGCTTAGATCAAGCCGGTAACACTATGCTTTCGAAACCAACTTGGCTAGCACAAGACTAGCACTCAAAATGCACAACATTCTCCCCCACTTTCAATAGGCGATGCCCTCGATGCCGACACAACCTCCATGACCATGCGGGAGCACCAATACACTTGCTTATTTCTTGGCTAGGGCAGAGCGCCTCTCGAGGGACTCTACCACTTTCTCCTTAGCTTTCCATAATGCCTTGCCTCTTTCCTAGGTGGCATCTTGGTACGGCCTGTTCTTCTAGACCACCAGGAACTCTTGCAGCTTGTTTTTACCAATTCCCTGCTCTCTCATGTCGATGATCTCCTCAACTTCATATTTTGGTCTATTAATCACATTGGTAGGACCCCAAGTAAGAATATTACGCATGAGATCTTCCTCATCAGCAAGATGGAGTCTCAACTAACTAACATGAAAAACTGGGTGCACCTTCATGTGTAAAGGTAGCCTCAGCCTGTATGCAACTTTACCAACTTGCCCAATTACTTTAAAAGGCCCATCATGTTGGAAAAACAAGGACAGACAACTCAGGGGGGGTGAATCAGTTGTCACAGAATATTAAACTCTTTCAAACTTTACTTAACTTAATATTAGATCTGATGAATGAATAATAAACCATAAACAATCAGTACATTAGAAACACAGAGAACACCAAGATTTTTTATGTGGAAACCCTATTAGGGGAAAAACCATGATGGATGTTAGTCCACAATATTATACCCTATTAAAAGTATAATGAAAGATAATGGGAATGCACATTAAGGCACACTGCCTAGAGCTCACTGCTCAAATACAAGAGGGCTCACTTCCTAATAGTAATTTGGATTAGATCCATAGGGTGTGAACTGAGAAAATAGCTTCTACACAAGCCTGATTATAGTTCCAATTAAGCACAAAAAACCTTCTTCACACTTCGCTCAAACTTCTTCTCACTCTACTTCTACAATTGAATGATTAGAACATTATTCACACATCTACACTCTCTCTGGCATACATTTTCTCTTATGCACACTAAATTTTCTCAAACAATCGATCTTATATATCCGCAACATGAAATTACATCAACAACCTTGTCAGCTAAAAAATATAAAACATATTTACAATGTCAGCCCAAAATTTACAAATAAATTTTCAATGTGGATCAAACATCATCGGCTAATATTATGATGAGACCCAAAACAATATCCTCAATCATACCAAACATTCAAATTTAAACTTCAAGGATTCACATGTTACAACCATCATGTCGGCCAAGAACATGAAAACCTGAACATACCGAGAAAAATCTTTGACCACGAGCACACCGATCAATGTGGACGTACAACAAGGATAGAGAACGATCTAGAAGCATCCAAAAACAACAAGAACTAACAAAGAAATATCCGTAGCAACAAAAATTATCATAATCACATAAACTTCAATCAAGAACACTGACAGAACCCACATAAATATTGTCAGAACACAACTGTTCATGGCACGATCAAATCTTCACGCGGACCTCTGAAACTTCTAGTAGATGATCTAGATATTCTCAGCAATAAACCCTTTAGTCCACAACAACTGATCTTCAACGTACAAAACAAGACACCTTCATGACCTTCACTGTTCAACTGGCAACCTGTAACTTTTCCTTTAACAATTTTCTCAATATCCTCGACATATACAACCTTCAATACAATAATTCTAATAGTCCTGGCATCAATGATAACCACGTATCAGAAACATAACCACAACATCCAACAATCTCCCCCTTTGGCATTGATAGCAACACATGATGTGAAAAACACCATCAACACAACTCTCAATTAACACTTACTCCCCCTTAGATTCTGACTCTTCTTCCTTAACCTCTTCTACATGGTCTTCTTCCCACAAGGCTCTTCTCCCCAGATAAGCAACAATTTTTCACATGACTCTTCTCCCTCTTTGAAATCAATGGAAAAGATAAGCATTATCTTCCCACATACAAGCTTTGAACCACATATATGCACATCTGATTACTCCCCCTGAGTAGCAGCCATGGGAACATCAATCCAGATCAGGAAATATCTATTAATCGCATAGATTGATGCAAATAAATGCATCTCTAGTTCATATCAGGAGGGGTAATCACCCCTAGCATCCCTCTGAGATACTCAAAAGTATCCTTCGGCAATGACTTAGTGAAAATGTTTGCAATATGTTCTCTGGTAGGCACATACTCCATTCTAAATTCTTTCTCATTCACTTTCTCCCTCAAGAAGTGAAACTTGATTGATATATGCTTGGTCTTAGAGTGTAGCACCGGATTATTTGATATGTTAATTGCACTTGAGTTGTCATAGTATATGGCAATAGGTTCATCATATAATACTTTGATATCTTTCAGCATCTATTTCATCCACATCACTTGAGTACAATTATTTGTAGTAGCAATATACTTTGTCTCAGCAGTAGATAGAGAAATGGAATTCTACTTTTTGCTCAACCAAGACACCAACTTCTTCCTTGGGAAGAAGGCACCACCACTAGTACTCTTCCTGTCATCTACATCTCCTGCCCAATCCACATCAGTGTATGCATTCAAAGTAAGATCATCATCCTTAGGATACCAAAGCCCAAAATCAACTATTCTTTTTAGATACCTGAAGATTCTCTTTACAGCAGTCACATGAGACTCTTTTGGATCAGCCTAAAATCTAGCAACCATACATACAACATTCATAATGTCTGGTCTTGTCTAAGTTAAGTAGAGCAATCCACCAATCATTGAACTATATCTTGTTTTATTTGACTTAGGAGAATCATCATTTTGTGTTAACTTGCATCCGGTTACCATGGGACTACCAACAGGCTTTGAGTCTTCCATGCCAAATTTCTTCAATAGTTTCTCTCACATATTTGGACCAGGATATATGAAGATCCCCTTATTTAACTGAGTAACTTGCAATCCCATAAAGAACTTCAACTCTCCAATCATACTCATCTCAAAATCACTCTTCATTTCATCAGCAAACTTCATACATAGATTATCATCTCCTCCAAAAATAATGTCATCAACAAAGACCTCAATAATTAACTCTTTGTCATGATCCAATTTGAAATGCAAGTTGTTGTCAGCAGTACCTTTATTGAATCCAAGCTTTAGTAAGTATTTGTCCAGTCTATCATACCATGCTTTGGGGGCTTGCTTGAGTCCATATAGAGCTTTCTTCAATTAGCAAACCATTTTTTCCTTATCAATTAGTTGAAATCCATCTAGCTATTCAATATATACTTCTTCTTCTACCTCACCATTCAGAAAAGATGACTTCACATCCATTTGATAGACTTTATAGTTCTTATATACAACATAAGCAAGAAATAATATAACAGCTTCAACAGGGTCAAAGGTTTCTTCAAAATCAATACCTTCCATTTGTGAATACCATTTACATACCGGTCTTGCTTTATTCTGGACCACTTCACCTTGTTCATTCAGCTTATTCTGAAAGACCCATTTAGTACCAATCACATTTTTATCTTTAGGTCTGGGAACAAGTATCCATGTATCATTCTTTTCAATCTGCATCATTTCTTCTTTCATAGCTTCCATCCAATGTTCATCATTGTAGGATTCATTGACATCTTTAGGCTCAATCTTGGAAATCAGGCAATACTCTTATGCAATCTTTCTTCTAGTTTGCACACCTTTATTCTTGTCTCCTATAATTTGATTTTCAGAATGATTTAGCTTTACATACCTCAGAGTTTTAGGAATCTCTCAAACTTCTAGTTCTTTTGTTTCTTCTTCTGCACTTGCACTTGTCTCTGCTTCCTGACTACCTTGATTTACTAGAACAAATGGAAGTTGTTTTAACAGAACATATGGCACAATTTGAAGTTGATTCTATGTCTAAACATTCTTCCCTTTGTTTGTGTTATCTTCATAGTCATCTAAATCATATCCACAATATTTGGATGATCTAGCAAAATCCTCATCAACTCTGACATTTGCACTCTCAACCATTTTTCTTAATCTTCTGTTATAGCACCGGTAGCCCTTTCTTTTAGTAGAGTAACCTAGAAAGATTCCTTCATCACTTCTTGCATCAAACTTTCCTATATCCTCATCTCTCTTTCATCTGAGGGTGATCCCATAATAGTGGTTTACAATTTTTGGCCAAATTGGACACTAAAATTATTGTTTTTAACTAAATCTTCACATTCGGGCACCTATAGCGGCTAAACTGTGAGGAATTTGAAGATGGTACAAACTAGAGTCTCATCAAATTTTGTCTATAGATTCTAAAAATATTTTTTTCAAAATTTTGGAATCAAATTGCACTTCTTTTCCATCTCCCATGAAAATAGATTTTCTTCAAAAAACAACATTTTTAAAAAGTGACGCACACCGTATAATGCATAACTTTTTTTCCATGAAGGATAAAATTATAATTCTTTCAAATTTAGATTTGTAACTCTGATATCTAGTGCTTCCACTTGGTTAAATAGTTTTTTATTGAATATTTTTTCCTTAGTCAAGTTTCAAAGTCAAACGAATTACAATTCAGACACAACACGACTGTATAATGTGTAACTTTTTTTGTATATGTCAAAAAAAAATTTATTTTTTTTTGTTGGATCAAGGACTTCAATATCTAGTGCACTCATATTTTTCATTTTTTTTTTTGATAATCTTCTATTTTTCCACATGTGAAGAAGAAAGAAATTCATTTTTGATGAAAAACCTATGTTTAATAAAACTTAAAAAATAAATACATAACAAAACCAAAACATATTAAAATTATATTCATTAGATAGCTTGTTATGAGGAATACCATAATCATTTGAAATAAATTTTAAATGAATTCATTTGATCCCCCAAAATATAAATCAAAAGTGATTTTTTATCAGCATTTTGATAGGTGTAAAGGAAACGCATTTATAGGTATGGTTTAAAACTAGCGAGGTTCTATCCAAGGTGGTTTGATCTAAGGTGATTTGATCAAACTCTCGTCAATTGGAATCCTTAAAATGGAACTTTTTAAGGCTTAATTCATTATATTTTCTAAAAATATGTGATTTCAGCTAAAATTCATTCCTCTCAGGAATTGTAAACCACTATTATGACAGCACCATTGATATAACACTTGCTTCCAAAGATCTTGAAATATCTAACATTAGGCTTATAACCAAACCATAGTTCAAAAGGAGTCTTACCAGAATTACTATTTGTTGGCATATGGGTTTGGGAGATTTTTTTTTGGTTGCTAGTGTTGTCATTGATGGCAACTGGAGTCAATAGTATGGTCCACAGTTTGGAAGCAGTACCTACTAGCAAGGAAAGTAGAAGATAGTATTCTACCGGCAGAATGCATGAAGAACAGAGTATCTAATTGGTAAGTTGATCTGAATATTTCACTGGATCATTATTTTGTTGTGTGGATCCCCAGAGAAGCTTTTCAAGCATGTATGTTATCTTATTGATAAGTTTTATGATATTACATTGATCCATGTACGAGTTTGGAGATCCGATAGAATGATTTATTGCTTATTTTCTCATTATGGCCAACCTGTTGTGTATGGTGTGTTTTGGATGTATGAGGAGTATGTGCTTATCTATTTCTTATGTTGGGAATTTTCATTTGGTTCTAGACGACTCGTGTGGGTACACATTAATTCCAATTGGTGATTTGAGCCGACATATGGAAGAATATTATATTTTGTTTAAAGCTAACATATAGTAATAAAATCTTGTTAGCGGATATATAAAGGAGATTGGTAATTCATTTTAAGTAAGCATGAAGTAGTAAGAAGGCATGTGTGTGCGAAAAAGTGTAGAATAGCTATATGGTCCAATATCAAAAGATCTGTTGAGAAAATTTTGTTTGTGCTATAGAAGGGTTTTTGCAGAAGAGCAGAGCAAAAGTGTGAATTGGACAAAAGGTCTAGAATTTGTTCTATGTGCCTCATTGGAACTAAATACAGGCATTTGTAGATGCTATATTCTTAGTTCAACATTTTGTTGTATTCTCAAATACTTTGTAAGGCAGTGAGCCTTTCCTATTTTGAGCAGTGAGCTCTAGGTAGTGTGCCTGAATGCAAGTGCATTCCCTTTTTATCATACTTTTAACAGAGTATACTTTGTGGATTAATCTCCATCGTGGTTTTTCCCCTAACAGTGTTTCCATGTAAAAAAAATTGGTGTTATGATGTTCACATTGTCTTATTAATGTGAATGCATGTTTCCTTCTGTTTACTTGCTATGGATGCTATTAAAGGTTAAATATTGTTGTTGATAGCTTAAGATCTAATTTGAAATTCAAATATTGTGGAACACTTATTCACCCCCCTCTCAATGTTCCTAGTGTCCAACAATTGGTATCAGAGTAGGTTCCTCTTCTAAAGTTTAACAACTTGTGTTGGATCTTAGATTACAACAGACACAAGTGGTCTTCAACATTAGCTTATGGTGGCACTTTATGATCTTGATCAGTCTAAAGCAAAGGTCATGGAACTAAAAGGAAATCTTGTGGTTGTCAAAAAATTTAGTCAATCATTGAAGGATAAAATAAATGAGTCAAGGGAAAAGAGGAAAGAACTATGTGGTCAATTGAAGCAAAAAGAAAGCAAAGGCCCGAAAGATGTTCATCTAAATCAAACCCTAAAAGAAATAATAGAAGAGTGTGAAAAGCTTGCTAAGGATAATACTGCTCTAAAGCTTGAAATGGAATCTATGGCAATGAAGTTAACCAAAGAGATTGAAGAAAGAAAGAAGAAGGAGGATAATCTGGCCCAATCCTTGAAAGAGAGGTCTAAGGAATGTAATAGAGTTAATAGTGTGATTCATTTAGCTAGAGATTGAACTAAAATAATCCAGAAACAATGAACAAGAGCTTGAGAGACAGGTAGTTATTCTCGGAGATGAGCTTGCTACTGCAAATGAGTTTAAGGAGAAGTTCAAGATCAGTTCTGCTAGAATTGATGAGACAACTAAAGGTCAAAAGGATGCAAATGATAAGTGAGGTCTTGGCTATGTGAAGGATGTGATCTTCAGATCTGAACAGAAGGACCCTGAAAAGAAGAAAAAAGGTAGAAGATATCTGGTAAGGTAGCCCAATGCTCAGAAATTTAATGGATATTGCTTTGTTTGTAATAAATTTGGGCATATGGCTTGTTAGTGTAGAAGTAAGATAAGTTATGGCAGTCCATCATTTTCTAGTCAATGTTTTAACTGCAAAAAGTTTGGTCATAAGTCATTAGAATGCAAAAGTATGTATGTCAGTAAAAGGAATGTTAAATGTTACACCTATGGAAGATTTGGACATATTGCTAATCAGTGCAGATCAGGAGGAAATCAGTGGAATGGATGGTATAGACAAAAAAATGTGGTATGCTACAATTGTAACAAATTTGGGCACATTGCAAGAATCTATAGAAATAGAAACATGGATAAAAGAGGTCTGGAATATCAAGGAAGAAATTCACAGAAAGGTGATAAAGGAAAAGGAAAAGAATCCATGGAAGAGATAAGAGATCAGATGAAGAAAATGTGGGTAAAGAAGAATGGATCTAATGAATGTAATAAGGTTGTACTGGAAGCTCCCTCTAGTAGTTCATCCAGCAATTGATATCAAGACATTGCCCTAGGCAGAGTTTTCATGAAAATATTGTGTTCCCCTATGTGTAGTTGGTATGGGATCATAGGAAGTTTTTAGTTGGTGTGTTACTCATCCTCAAATGTTTTGGTGATCACTTCTTGAAGGTCTGTAGATGGATTTCTCTCTTGTTGTTTGAAAAAAGAGTAACCATAACTTCTAGGGAAAAGCATTTAATGTGACAAAGAAGTTAGGTGTACAAAGTTATAAAAAGGGCATTTGAAACCCTCATTTGTCACCATGCATTGAAGGAGATCAGTTGGAGGACCTTTTCAGCAAAATTTTGAAGGAGCAAAAGTCAATCTAGCAGCGAATTCTCTAGGTATTTTTGTTGATTATCAATTTCATATTTATTATGTGATTGGTAGAACCCAATTCGGTACAGAAAATGAAGCAAATCAAAGGAATAGTAGTTTTGGATGAATATAGTAGTCAAAAGGTCAGGGATGTAAGAAATTCATTGTTTGTCGTCGAATTAAAGAAGCTTGGAGGAGCGAAACACTAGAATCTAGACATCTGGAATGAATTCCCTCATTTCATCAACGTGGAGGTAGTTTGGTTTATCTTGAACAGATTGGATGGTGATATCCTTACTCTAGACAAACCCTATCAAATTTCTAAGGATGTAATCAGAAATATAACAGGTTTGTGCAATGTTGGTTTTGTCCTGAAAAAGAAATTGATTTGAAATGTTGAGGTCGAAGCCCTAACCAGTGTAAAAGGAGATCAGAGGGCTCTGATGATTACAACAATCAAAGATCCATTAACAAAGTATATTGCATATGGAATTTCATACAAGATTTTCTTTAGAAATAGGGAAGGTGCAACCTCTATAGGCGTAGTCTATATTGCGCACAAGATGATAATAGAAAATGAATACTTTGACCTATGTGGATTGTTGAAGGATAATGTGCAATTGATGAAGGATATAGATTACTCTTTTAGGTTTGGTAACCTGGCTATATGCATTATGATGTATTTCCTGAATTGCTTGCCTCAAAATGACAATGTGGTATGGAAGGAAAATATTTCAGTTTGTAAGAAAATTTTTGAGCATTTCAACTCTTTTGAAAATGGTGAACAAGTTTATGAAAACTTCTTTGGAAAGTTGTTAGAAAATTTTGGTATTCCTTTCCTAGTAAAAGCAATTGAAATTGGATCATACTCCAGTAAGACGGAGAAAAAGTAGAAGAGAGAAAGAGAGTTGGTTGGTGACACTCCTTTGGTGCCTAAGTCAGCAAAATTTGAAGGAAAAGGTAAAAAGCAGATAGTTGTGGATGTATTCGATGAATATTCTAAGGAATATACACCAAGAAATGAACCAAAACTAGTTGAACCAGTTGTGGTAATTGTAGAAGAAAGTGATGAAGAAGGTGCTTTATTCAAAGCAAAGATATTGCAGATTGTTCAGGATGAAGATGGAATGCAAAAGATAACTGACATATGGATAAATGGTCCATCGTATGAGCATGACTGCATTGAGGACACTCTAGGAAGGCACTTTGTTGATAACAACATTGAATTGAAGAGTTTGTATAATGTACTTCCAAAAGAATTTATTGAATGTATCAAGGAGGCTATGGACTCTGTGTCTTAGGACGGAAAAGAGGAAGAAATAATCTTACATCAGAAGATGTAGTTTAGGCTATCTCTCACCAAACTAAAAAAGAAAATGAATGTACTAAGAGAGTGTATTGACTCAGCAAACAAGATCTAGAATTATTGTCTCAAGTGGCCTCATGTGGTTGGAAAATACAAGGACAAGTTGGAACAAATTGAGAATGAGCTTGCCAAAATCAGACAGGACTACAGTATGGTCCAGGATAAGGATGGAAAAGTTAAGAAGAAGATTCGTGAGTTGCAAGTTGAGCATGCAAAGGTTCACTTTTCCAGAAACACTCTTATGGACACCTTTTGGAAAGTGAAAGGTCAGACTGAATGCAGATTAGAGCAAATTGTTGAAGTCCTAAAGAAAGGAGAAAAGCTGGAAGAAACCATTACCATTCCTAAATCCCTTGTCCAAGTCATCAATAGAACATCATAAAATAACAGTTTGATAATTGCTACTAGGATTGCAGTGGAATCTTGGAAGAAATTTCTCCCAGAAATGAAAGATAAGTATAAAATAATTTTTTGAATTTAGCAGTAGTTGCAACCTTTTTTTTTTAGGAGAGAATGTAGTGAGGAAGAATGCAATAAATAAGCTAAGGGGAAAATAAAATTAGTGTAAGTTTTTGTCATTGATGTCAAAGGGGGAGAGAATGCAATGAAAATTGCCTTAACATCCAAAGGGGGTGTAGTGTTCTATAGTGTTTTGTTGTGATGTGAAGTTTTGAATTTTGGTTTCGACACTTAGTCATTTTTCACTAAGTGTTGCCATCAATGCCAAAGGGGAGATTGTTGGCATATGGATTTGGGAGATTTTTTTTGGTTTCTAGTGTTGTCAAGGATGGCAACTGGAGTCAGTAGTATGTTCTGTAGTTTGGAAGTAGTTCCTACCAGCAAGGAAAGTAGAAGACAATATTCTACCAGTAGAATGCATGAAGAACAAAGTATCCAGTTGGTAAGTTGATCTGAATATTTCACCGGATCATTATTTTGTTGTGTGGATCCCTAGAGAAGCTTGTCAAGCATGTATGTTATCTTATTGATAAGTTTTACAATATTACATTGATCCATGTACAAGTTTGGAGATCCGGTAGAATGATTTATTGCTTATTTTCTCATTATGGCCGACCTATTGTGTATGGCATGTTCCATATGTATGAGGAGTATGTGTTTATCTATTTCTTATGTTGGGAATTTTCATTTGGGTCTAGCTAACTTGTGTGGGTACGCATTAATTCCAATTGGTGATTTGAGCTGACATATGGAAGAATATTATATTTTGTTTAAAGCCAACATATAGTAATAAAATATTGTTAGCGGATATATAAAAGAGATCGGTAATCCATTTTAAGTAAGCATGAAGTAGTAAGAAGGAATGTGTTTGCAAAAAAGTGTAGAACAACTATATGGGCTAATATCAAAAGATCTGTTGAGCAAATTTTGTTTGTGCTATAGAAGGGTTTTTGCAGAAGAGCGGAGTAGAGCACAACAGAAGTGCAAATTGGACAAAAGGTCCAAAATATGTTTTATGTGCCTCATTGGAACTAAATCTAGGAATTTGTAGATGCTATATTCTTAGTTCAACATTTTTTTGTATTCTCAAATACTTTGTAAGGTAGTGAGCCTTTCCTATTTTGAGCAGTGAGCTCTAGGCAGTGTGCCTGAATGCAAGTGTATTCCCTTTTTATCATACTTTTAACAGAGTATACTTTGTGGATTAATCTCCACTATGGTTTTTCCCCTAACAAGGTTTCCACATAAAAAATTCTAGTGTTATGGTGTTCACATTGTCTTATTAATGTGCATGCATGTTTCCTTATGTTTACTTGTTGCAAATGCTATTAAAGGTTAAATATTATTGTTGATAGTTTCAGATCTGATTTGAAATTCAAATATTGTGGAACATTGATTCACACCCCCCCCCTCTCAGTGTTCCTAGTGTCTAACACTATTTATATTTACTCAATCCAAAGTGGACACATCAATGCTTACAGTCTCACTCCAATAGATGTGAGACACATTTCCTTCTATCATCATTGTTCTAGCAGCATCCAAAAAAAATTTGTTCTTCCTCTCTGCAACTCCGTTCTATTGAGGGGTTCAGGGAGCAGATAACTATCTTTTGATTCCATGCTCTTCACAAAAAGAATTGAACTCCCTGGAGGTGAACTCACCACCTCTGTCTGACCTTAAGAATTTGATTTTTAGATCTTTCTCATTTTTTGCAATGGCCTTGAAACTTTTGAACTTTTCTAATGCTTCACATTTTTCTCTTAAGAAAGCAACCCATATCATCCTAGAATAATCATCAATAAGTAGCATAAAGTACCTTTCTCCATGAAGACTTCTGACTCTAGAGGTACCACATAGATCAGTATGTACCAACTCCAGTAATCCATTTGAATGATGATGTTTGTTGCAAAAAGAAACTCTAGTCTATTTTTGCATCTAACATTCCTTGCAAATTGTGTTAGCAGGCTTCACTAGCTTAGGTAGATCTCTTATTGCTTGAGTAGAACTTACTTTGACAATGTTATTAAAATTCACATGACACAACCTCATATGCCATAGCCAACTTTCATCTACTTGAGAAATTAAACAACTTCCACTAGCAACATTCACATGAAAAATATTACCTTTTATCTTTTTACCTGAAGCAATTTCCTTTCCAAATCTTCCAAGTATCCTGCATCTTCCATCTTTGAACTTAAGATCATAACCCTTTTCCACCATTTTTCCAACACTCAACAAGTTGTGCTTCAAGCCTTCAACATAAAGAAAATCATCAGTGTTATGCTTACCACCAAGACAAATAGATCCTCTACCACGAATCACACCAACATTGTTATCTCCAAATCTTACAACCCCATCATCATACTTCTCAAGACTTACAAATTTTCTTTTGTCACTATTCATATGATGTGAGCAACCATTGTCAATAACCCACTCATATTTTTCTTCAATTCAGGTTGCAAGAGCTTTCTCAACTTTAGCAGATTCAATAGCCACCAGACCATTTCCCTTAATAGCAAGGAACACCCATTCATCTTCATTTCCATTATCTTTATCAAACTCATCATCAGTCACTCCTTCAGCATAGTAACATTTCTTTTGAAATCTAGATTTGTAAGGCTTAGATCTAGGAACTCTTTCAAGACACCTTGATGCAAAATTACCTATTTTACTACAAGAAAAACATTTAATAGGAAACTTTCCTTTATACTTATCTTGTCCTCTACCTTATTTCTTCACAATCAGTGCTTCCAATTCTTCTACCTCTCTTTCTTCATCTTCAAGCTATTTCATTTCTTCCTCATACTTGAATGACTTTCTGGAACACTCTCCTAGATCATATCTTTGCTTGTTTCTTTTGGATATAGTAGCCTTAAATGTAGTTTCACTATTAGGAATAGATTCACCAAATTCTCTCAAATCAAAGGCAACAAGTTTACCAATCAATGTATCTCTTGTCATGTTTGTCAATGATCTAGTTTCTTCAATATCACGAGCCTTTTCTTTGTAAGAGGGAGGAAATGATCTGAGCACTTTAGCTACAATTTCTTCCTCATCTAGGGTACCATCGACACATCTAATACCTATCACTATTTCATTTACTCTTTGCATAAAAGAAGAAATATTTTCATCTTCACCCATTTTCAAATTTTCATACTTGCCTTTCAAACTCTGTAGCTTAGCCATCTTCACATGTGCATCTCCTTCATACAAATTTTCCAACTTCATCCACATCTCATGAGCTATCTTTAGACCTATCACATTTGTCATTTCTGAATTTGTTAGAGCACTCAACAAAGCTTCCATAGCCCTAACATTATTCTCAGCCTTTTTAATCTCATCAGCAGAGGAGGGACCATTCTAAGGAATAACATATGGATTCTTTGTAAACTTCCAGAAGAGTTCTCTAATGCACCTCAAATGAAATTCTATCCTAGCTTTTCATAATGAGTAGTTTGTTCCATCGAATCTAGGACTATCCTTCTTGTATGATGCCATCTTGGATCACCTCAATCTTTTAAACTTCTTCAGAGGAACCTGCTCTGATACCAATTGTTGGAAAAACAAGGACAAACAACTGAGAGGGGGGGTGAATCAGTTGTCACAGAATATTAAACTTTTTCAAACTTAACTTAATCTTAGATATGATGAATGAATAATAAACCATAAACAATCAACACATCAAAAACACAGAGAACACCAAGATTTTTTACGTGGAAACCCTATTAGGGGAAAAACCATGGTGGGTGTTAGTCCACAATATTATACCCTGTTAAAAGTATAATGAAAGATTTTTTATGTGGAAACCTTGTTAGGGGAAAAACCACGGTGGATGTTAGTCCACAATATTATACCCTGTTAAAAGTATAATGAAAGATAATGGGAATGCACATGCATTCAGGCACACTTCCTAGATCTCACTGCCTAACAGTAATTTGGATTAGATCCACATGATGTGAATTGAGAAAATAGCTTCTACACAATCCTGATTACAGTTCCAACTAAGCACATAAAACCTTCTTCACACTTCGCTCAAACTTCTTCTCACTCTGCTTCTGCAATCGAATGATTAGAACATTATTCACACATTTGCACTCTCTCTAGCATGCATTCGCTCTTATGCACACTAACTTCACTCAAACAATCGATCTTATATATTTGTAACATGAAATTACATCAACAACCTTGTCAGCTAAAAAATATAAAACATATTTACAATGTCGGCCCAAATTTACAAATAAAATTTTAATGTGGATCAAACATCGTCAGCTAATATTATGATGAGACCCAAAAAAATATCCTTCAGTGCACCAAAAATTAAAATTTAAACTTCAAGGATCCGCAACACGTTACAACCATCATGTCGGCCAAGAACATGAAAACTCGAACATACCGAGAAAAATCTTTGACCACGAGCACACTGATCAACGTAGATGTATACCAAGGATAAAGAATGATCTAGAAGCATCCACAAATAACAAGAACTAACAGAGAAATATCCACAACAACATAAATTATCAGAATCACATAAACTTCAATCAGGAACACTGACATAACCCACAAAAATACTGTTAGAACACAACTATTCATAGCACGATCAAATCTTCACGCGGACCTCTGAAACTTCTGGTAGATGATCTAGATACTCTCAACAATAAACTCTTTAGTCCACAACAATTTATCTTCAACATACAAAACAAGACACCTTCATGACCTTCACTATTCCACTGGCAACCTGTAACTCTTCCTTTAACAATTTTCTCAATATTCTCGACATATACAACCTTCAATACAATAATGCTAATAGTGTTGACATCAATGACAACCACATATCAGCAACACAACCACAACATCCAACACATCATACCTTCGAACCAAGTCATGGCTCATACCCTTCTATGGCTTAAAATGTTGAGGATCCATCCAAAGGAAAACCTTATCGCCAATCTAGAACTCAACTTCCCTTGGCTTAGAATTTGCACCTTTCTTCATCCTATCGCTTGCCTTAGTCAAGTAGTACCTTGCAAGGTCTACTCGCTCATTCCACTCCTTTAGATAATCACTAGCATCCATGCTACAAGCTCCATGGTAAGCACTCAACACTATGTGTAGGGTCAAGGGCTGTTGTCTAGTAGCCAACTGAAAAGGAGAAAACTAACTTGAACTTGACTTTTGCAAGTTGTAGCTAAATTGGGCCATGTCCAATAACATTGGCCAATTATTTTGATCCAAATTGACATAATGCCTAAGGTAATCCTCAAAAATTGTATTGATTTGCTCTATCTTCCCATCCATCTGTGGATGGTAGCTTGTAGACATTAATATTTTCATACCCATCAGCTTAAAGAGCTCACTCCAAAACCTGCTAGTAAACCTAGGATCTTAGTCAAAAAAAATTCTAAGGGGAACACCCCAATACTTTACCACAAACTTAAAGAAATATTTTTTTGCATCCTCAACTATGCAACCTTTCCGACAAGCAACAAAGATTCCATACTTGGAGAATCAGTCGAAAACCACCATAATGTTTGTGAACTCTTCCACTTCAAGGAGCTAGGTGATAAAATCCATACTCAAACTTGCCCAAGGATGGACCAGGACTGGTAGGGATTGCAACGATCCTCCTGGTAACCAACTCACAAATTTGTCTTCTTGATAGATCAAGCAAGTCTTTACATACTCTTCGATGTCCTCTTTGAGCTTCGTCCAAAAGAGACCCCACTTGAGAAGAGCAAATATCCTCCTTTGACCTAGATGACCTACCCAAACGGAGTCATGGCATTCCCTTATTAGATTACGTCTGAGGTCTTTCCACTTCAGGACATAGACTCGATCACCGGTGAACATCAAAATCCCATTCTCTAAATGAAACCTCTGAGTCATGCCCTACTTTACCTAATTCACCAAATAGTAAGCCTGTGAGTCCATCTCAAGACCTTCTTTAATCTTATCAAGGATCTCATCCAACAAACCCACTCTGCTTTCCAAATTGCTCACACCTTGCTACATTTGGATGGATTCCAGCTGAGTCTTTCTGCTCAATGCATCGACCACCACATTGTGCTTCCCCAGTGTGTGAACCAAGTCCATATCAAACTCAACAAGAAACTCCTGCCATCTAGCCTGCTTTAGAGTGATCTTAGTCTGAGTCTTGAAATAAGTCAAGCTGATGTTATCCATTTTGATAGTGAAAGGAACTCCCAACAAGTAATGCCTCCATACCCACTGTGATAGGTCGAATGTGAGTGTTAGAAAATAAGTAGCAAGTAAAAGAGTGCAAATAAACACCAAAACAACCTACACCTCAAGATTAGCCTAAGTTGGAAACAACACAAGATGAAAGCAACAAAATGGAACTCTATACCTTGCGTCAAATCGATCCTTTGGTTGGCCCTTCGATCTTTGATGTGTATGCTCCTTGGATGGCACAAGATGCAAGCTAAATGATGTTGTGAGGATGAGTGCAAGTGGGTGAAAACATGAAAATGGCTAAGTGTGGATTGAGAAACAAAACTGCAAGAGTTTGGCTAGCAAAATGATCTCCCCAAAATGAGAGAAAAGAGGGGGTATTTATAGAAATTTTGAGAATTCCTAAGGAAATAGATGGCCAAGATTGAGCCACCAAATATCAAGATGTAGGGCTAAGGTGAGTTGAGAACTCACAAGCCCTCACATCTTGACATGTGGTTGTGATATAGCCCTAAAAGGTGAAGTGGACATGAGGTAGAAGGAGAAGTACATGACATGGAGGGGGGTACAAAGTACCTTGGGATTGGACAAGATCTCCTCATAAAGGAGGTCCTTGTCCCCATGTGGGTGAGAGGACATGTGAGGAATTAAAAATTCCTCAAATATCCTCATGGGGAGATGGGAAAGAATAAAGAATAAAAGAAGGACATGTGGGAAGAAGTGAAGGAATTAAAAATTCCTTTTGGGTGCCTTGGGGGATTAAAAGGTGAATTAAAAATTCACATGGGGAAGTGGAGTGCCTTGTCCAAAAGGAGAAAGCCTTTAATAAGGTTGACTTAAGGACACATGCCATAAGTGGGAGGAGGATTAGGTTAGGCTAACCAAATGATTAAGGTTGTGCAAGTACTCAGTTAGATGGACTAATGACTCATTAGAAGCAAGTGGGAGATTATGGAAGATGTGACCTTAATGATGGTTAAGGGTGTGCACATGCTAACCCTAGTTAATTAGAAGAAGATGAAGTAATTGAGATGGATTAGGGACCAACTTGCAAAAGTTGGAGGATGTGACCATGAGAGAAAAGAGGAATTAAAAAATGAATTTTAATTCCAAAAGGGGAATATGACTAAATTAAATTAAATAGTTAATTTATTTAATTTAGAGGAGGAAAAGGGGTAAAGTATTTATTAAATTAAATACTTTAGGATCCTTATGTAAGATGCAAGGTATTAACTAAACAAATGGTTTAATTAATATTGACAGAGGGGATGAGCAATTGGATGAATAAGGAGGCACGTTTGATCATATGGAAGTGATCAAATTGGACATATACATTTTGCCCCTCTTTGAAATACTATTAGAATAATAGGGTTTCGAAGAAAAACATAATGCAGATGACTTTATACAAGAGATCAGAAAAAGAGATGCCCCAGCATGGGGGAATGTGCATGAGCTGCCCCAAACAGAGGGAATGCGGAAAGGATGCCCCAGTCCAGCGAAGGTAGGCTTAGATCGATGGGTTAGGAGAGAATGGTAGGGGATACCCCCTCGAGAAGGGGGACGGGGGAGGAAAATGGAGCCCTGGGCAACTTCTCGAAAGTAGGGAGTGGTACATGTTGTTGGAAAGAGCACGGAAAAACGAGAAGAATGGCACTTGAACAGAGTCAATCAGACAAATGGTGTGCAAATGGCGGCCCCAAGAAGAAATAGGCTGGATGAATTAGTTGGATGAATTTTTTGGTTAAAAAAAGAAGAAAAAAAAGACCTTAAGGTGAAAAAGGAGGGAAAATGTGAAAAGGGGATAAAAGGTAAGTGGAGAATTACCTTTGACTCATTGTGACAGCTGGCAAGTGGAGAAGGAGGAAAGGAAGAAGAGG
>VDFB02047144.1:20421398-20671749 GCA_007258455.2 Sequoia sempervirens | reverse complement strand
TGTTGTTGATTAGCTTGCAGATATTGGGGGTGTTGATATGACTGTTGCGATGCCACATAAGAGGGTTGTTGTTGATATTGTTGCTGGTTATAATAGTTGTAATGATGGGGTGGTTGTTGATGCACAGTTGGCGGCTGTGGTGGGCGAGATGGGATGTTTTGTGGTGGTTGCGCTTGCGGGCGTAAAATGGACGCAAGGAATGGAGATATGGTCGAGGCTGAAGGCCGAGGTTGATTTCCTTGGAGTTGATGCTGTGATGGTTGTGTTGAAAATAGGGGATTGACCAATGGTTGTTGTTGGGGTGGAGGTGCGATTGAGATGTTGTGCGAGGGAGGTTGTTGAGCGCTAGTGGGAGCATAGGCTTGGGGAGGTTGTTGAGATACGAATGACGATGAAGGAGGGATGTTGGATTGGGGCGGTTGTTGGGATATGAATGACGATGGTGGAGGATTGTTAGATTGGGGCAGTTGTTGGGGTATGAATGACGATGGTGGAGGATTGTTAGATTGGGGCAGTTGTTGGGGTATGAATGACAATGGTGGAGGATTGGTAGCCCCAGGAGGTGGGGGCAAGGTGGTGAAAGGGTTGCCCCTAGTGTTGACAGGAGGCAAATTTGAGGGGAGTGGTGCCAGTAGCGTTAATGGTTGCGGTTGCAGGATGTTTTGCGGCATGCCATAGGCAAAAGGATCATTGGGTTCAATGGTTTGGGGTGTTCCCATGACTGAGATGGTGGGATGTGTGGGATTTCCAATGGGATATAGGACAGCGTTGCCAAATTCAGGTTGGTGCCAACCTTCTATGGAAGGAACATTGGGGACATACGAGCTACTGGGGATGTTATGTGAACCTTGGGGTACATTAGATGTGGAGGTGCCATACTTGGATAAGTTGACACCTGACGGCAGCTTGACACCTTTGTCAATCAAGTGAGTCAAGATTTTGTCCCCATGTCTTTCGAGAAGGCGTTCTGTCATTTGTGCATTAACAGGGTTGCTGAAGTGTTCCTCGAATGTGAGCTTAGGTTGATCAGCCATGTTTTCCTCCCCAGGTGGTGACGTGTTTTGACCATCCACATTGGATTGCGATGAGGTACCGTTGTGGGGATCGTGAGGGATGTTCATTATGTTATTGGGATCTTGAGGATTGTTTGATTGGGCATTCAGGGCTTGTTGGTCAGCCATTTTCTTTGCCTGTGATCAAGTCTGAATGGGCATGCAAGATGATGAGAGGGATCAAGATATTAGAAGACCTTGATGATGAAACATTGATTCGATTTGATGGGAGATTGACTGATGACGATCGGTTAGACCAATGTGGATTGATTTGATGACACTGGATTAGTCCAGGTTTCGGATTTTGATTCAGATAGATTTGATGATGTGGGGGTTGGATTGGTCGAGTGATTAGGATTGATTTGATGATAAATATGATGAAGACCAAGATCCACAATCGAGTTTAAGAAGGATCCTTGGTAACACTAAGTATTGATTGAAAGGTGGATGTATGATAACGACACTGAATCCAAATTGAGATAGAAGCGGATTGATTGGGTCGGAAAGGATAACTAACTTAAGATGGATAGCGATCCTAAGCTAGTTACGATGATTATGATTAGGGATGAATACCTAGGTCAATGCGGATGACTACTCCAACGGGGTTTATATGGAACAACAGAGATCGGATACAAAGGCAGATTTAGGACGGAGGGGGAGCGTCTCAGGATAGATGAATGGCTCTTGAAACAAGCAAAAGAGTGTTCAAGATAAATGACCCTTAGGACGAAGGGATGGAGACTTAGAACGGATGTTCAGATGTTTGTTTTAGGATGGTGGATGATCGTGTCGATGTTCAAAACAAAGGGACAAGGGGTGCCAAGTGATAATATAGGCTAGTCAAAAGTCAAGTCTGCCACAGCATTAGGACAGGTCCGCCACAGCACAAGGACAGGTCCACCACTGTAATAGGACAGATCCGCCACAGCACAAGGATAGGTCTTCCACTGCATAGGGACAGGTCCGCCACAGCATAGGGACAGGTCTACCATAGGGTTAAGACAGGTCTGCCACAGCACAGGGACAGGTCCGCCAAAGGATAAGGACAGGTCTGCCAAAGCATAGGGACAGGTCTGCCAAAGGATAAGGACAGGTCCGCCAAAGGATAAGGACAGGTCCGCCAAAGGGTAAGTTTAAGCTTGATGTTTTGATGGATGGGTAAGGCAAAGGACCCAAAATATAGCAATCATAAAAAGACTTGGTCAAACTGATAATCACTGGTTTTCGCACAAGAAAGACAATGCAAACAGCACAACCCTAAGATTAGTAGAAACGGGTATGGTCAACAAAGTCTTCTACTCTAATATGCACATGGTTGCTAAGGATTCCTTGATATACACCCGGTACGTGAGGCCCAAACCGTGAACACCAACCCATTACAAGCGTGAGTCGGGAACCTTAGCGAGATACTAAAGGCTCAAACCAACTCTTCACGTCATCCCGACGCTTCGCCAATTACAACATGGTTGGATTGAGGTACAGCTTTCGCTCTCCCCCCTTTATATACCCCGCCGGCACGCGTGGTTGGAATCATCCCTTGGGGTGATGAAATCCCCAAGCAGGTCCCACTAAGAAAGTGAAAAAGGGGTGACTCAAAAGGACTTGGAAAGCTACGATTTCTTGTCACCTAGGATTTCCAAATGGCGCAAGGGGATTGGATACATCAAATAGCCTTCCCAAACACGCCAAACAAGGTTTTATTGACCCCTTTAATTAAACTACATGCCTAATTTACCAAAAAACAATCGGCAAAAACTTGAAATTTTACCTTCGGGAGGATAGGTCCGCCACTCTGCAGGGACAGATCTTCCACTCTATCAGGACAGGTCTTCCACTCTGTCAGGACAGGTCCACCACTTTAGGACAGGTCTGCCACTACATTAGGATAGGTCTGCCACTGAATTAGGATAGGTCTGCCACTGCACTAGGACAAGTCCGCCACTATAGGACAGGTCCACCACTCTAGGAAAGGTCTGCCACTCCAAGACAGATCCGCCACTCTGTCAGGACAGGTCTGCCACTTCAGGACAGGTCTGCCACTCTAGGACAGATCTGCCACTCTGTAACCTGGACCTGCAAAAATGCAAAAAATAGCAAACATGAAAGAAAGAGACCCATTTGTGGGTCCCACTAGGCATGCCAGAAATGTGATAGGTCGAATGTGAGCGTTAGAAAATGAGCAGCAAGTAAAAGAGTGCAAATAAACACCAAAACAACCTACACCTCAAGATTAGCCTAAATTCAAGAAGCAACAAAATGGAACTCTATACCTTGCGTCGATCGATCCTTTGGTTGGCCCTTCGATCTTGATGTGTATGCTCCTTGGATGGCACAAGATGCAAGCTAAATGATGTTGTGAGGATGAGTGCAAGTGGTGGAAACATGAAAATGGCTAAGTGTGGATTGAGAGAAATAAAATTGCAAGAGTTTTGCTAGCAAAATGATCTCCCAAAATGAGAGAAAAGAGGGGTATTTATAAGAATTTTGAGAATTCCTAGGGGAAATGGATGGCCAAGATTGAGCCACCAAATATCAAGATGTAGGGCTAAGGTGAGTTGAGAACTCACAAGCCCTCACATCTTGACATGTGGCATGTGATATAGCCCTAAAAGGTGAAGTGGACATGAGGTGGAAGGAGAAGTACATGACATGGAGGGGGGGTACAAAGTACCTTGGGATTGGACAAGATCTCCTCATAAAGGAGGTCCGTGTCCCCATGTGGGTGAGAGGACTGAGTGGAATTAAAATTCCTCAAATATTCTCATGGGGAGATGGGAAAGAATAAAGAATAAAGAAGGACATGTGGGAAGAAATGAAGGAATTAAAAATTCCTTTTGAGTGCATTGGGGGATTAAAAGGTGAATTAAAAATTCACATGGGAAGTGGAGTAGTCTTTAATAAGGTTGACTAAGGACACATGCCATAAGTGGGAGGAGGATTAGGTTAGGCTAACCAAATGATTAAGGTTGTGCAAGTACTAGTTAGATGGACTAATGACTCATTAGAAGCAAGTGGGAGATTATGGAGGATGTGACCTTAATGATGGTTAAGGGTGTGCACATGCTAACCCTAGTTAATTAGAAGAAGATGAAGTAATTGAGATGGATTAGGGACCAACTTGCAAAAGTTGGAGGATGTGACCATGAGAGAGAAAAGAGGAATTAAAAAATAAATTTTAATTCCAAAAGGGGAATATGACTAAATTAAATAAAATGGTTAATTTATTTAATTTAGAGGAGGAAAAGGGGTAAAGTATTTATTAAATTAAATACTTTAGGATCCTTATGTAAGATGCAAGGTATTAATTAAACAAATGGTTTAATTAATATTGACAGAGGGGATGAGCAATTGGATGAATAAGGAGGTGCGTTTGATCATATGGAAGTGATCAAATTGGACATATACACCCACAAATAATGGACAATGGTTGTCATTTCCTTCTCATGGGCCATATAACGACGCTCTCTATCATTCAACTTCTGAGACTCAAATGCGACCGGGTGTCCATCATGGATGAGTACACCACCAACTGCAAAGTTTGAGGCATCTTTTTGCACTTCAAAAGTTTTATCAAAGTCTAGCAACACCAACACTAGTTCTAAACACAACTTCTCCTTTAGCTCTTCAAATGCCTTCACTTGCTTATCGGTCCATTTCCAAGCTTGATCCTTCTTCAACAAGTCCATCAGGGGTGCAACAATCTTTGAATACTTTGGCACAAACTTCATGTAGTAGTTCACCAAACCAAGCAACTGCTTGAATTCATGCACAGATTGCAAAGTTTCCTATTCTCAGATAGCCTATATCTTCTCAGGATCCAGTCTAATGTAACCTCCTCCAATGACATGCCTAGAAACTAGACTTCGGTCTAGGCAAAGGAGCACTTCTCTTTCTGGACATAGAGATTATTCTCCCTCAACAATTGGAACACCTCAACTAAATGCTCTTGATGCTCTTCTAGAGTCTTGTTGTAAACTAGTATATCATCTATATACACTACTACACACTTATCCAAGAGCGATCTTAATACATCATTCATGAGAGTACAAAATGTAGCCGGAGCATTGCAAAGCCCAAATACCCCTGCTTCAAATCCAACTTGGTGAAATAGGTCGCACCAGTCAGATGGTCAAAACAATCTGCAATCAGGGGGAGTGGGTACTTATTATTTATAGTGAGCTTGTTCAGAGCTCGATAGTCCATGCACAATCTAAGACTCCCATCTTTCTTTTTCTAAAAGAGGGTCAAAGATGCATATGGGGAATGAGAGGGTTGAATATACCCGACTTCAACCAACTCAACCAACTGTTTCTTAAGCTCAACCAACTCAAGACTGAAAAGTTGATATGGTGCTCAAGCCAGCAGTCTAGCTCCAACCTCTAGCTCAATCTAATGATCAACTGCTCGTCGAGGCAACAACTCAATAAGCAACTTGTCATGCATAACATCAGAGTATTTTGCAAGAACCTCGACCACCACTCCAGGGTCTATAAGATTCAATCTTTCCCCTTCATCCCAATCCCCTATCAGTGTGGATAAGTATGCAGAGTATCCATCCTTGTGAACAACTCAGCCAAAGCTAAGAGAAAATAATGCCCTCAAACCTACAAAAGACTTCACTGTTTTCACCATGTAGATATGATGAACATCTAAGAAAATAAGGCACCCTAGATGAGGAATCACTGCCACCTTATCCTTATTCAAAAATTTATGTCCCAATATAAGCTCAAAGTCCTCCATTTCAATTGCCACCAAGTTTGTAGTACCCTCCCATGCACCAACTCGCATTTTCACATCTTTAACATTCCCAATGCACTTTTGAGCCGCTGCATTCATAGCTTTAAAAGATGAGTTCGCTTCCTGAATCACCATACCGCAACTTCTAGCTTTTCTGTGTGAGATATAATTATGAATCACCCTAGTATCCACCATGGCAGTCATCTTCTTTACCCCAAAGTGTATCTCAACAAAGCACAACTCATGATCCAAACACGAGCTAGTTGAGATCAAACCCTCATTGTTCTGCAATGCAAGCAACAGCTGAATTGCACCCATTTCATGAACATCTCCTTTTTCTGAACCATCCTTGGTAACATTTAAGCTCTTCTTTTCTGGAAAATCTCTCGTCCAGTGATCAGGCTTTCCACAGACAAAGCAAGTCTTAGCTTTCCTTTGGGCTATAGTCAACTTTGTATCCTTCGTACCCTGGCCAAATTTCTTAGTGTTAGATTTCTTAAACGAAGGTTGGCTAGAACCCTTACCTTTGTCCTCATGCTATTGATTCTTCTTCTTTGAGGTAGCCCCCAAAATTCCCACTCGGTGGCTTTGAGGACTCTCCTTTGAAGTCTAGGAGTATGTCAGTGGCAGCAATTGTTGCAGCCAAGGTCTGCATGTTCTGTCACCTCAAATCAGCTTGTGCCCAAGGTTGTAAGCCCTTCATAAAAAATAACAACCAGTCCATCTCACTCATATCCTTAATCTCGATCATGAGAGCCGAGAAGGACTTAATGTAATCTCAGATTTTACTAGAATGTCACAGCTCCATAAGTCAAGTTTGACTCAACCATGTCGAATTTCCTAGGAAAAATTGCTCCCTCAAGGCTTCTTTGAACTCGTCCCACATATTTATCTCCATAATAGGATGTCCATCCTTCAAATTCTCAACTCGGGAGCGCCACCACAACTTGGCACTTCCAGTCAGAAAAGTTGCTGCCAACTTGATCTTTCCCTCTTCACTTAAATTGGGGATGCTAGAGAGATACTCATCCATATCCCAAAAAAATTTCTCTAAGATCTTATCATCTCGTTGGCCATCATACGTCTCAGGTTCTCAAAGCTTTGGCACTTTGCCTCAGCTGAACTGGGCTATTGTTTCCTTCATAACATTCAAATCATCGATCATTCGCTTCCTCTTTTCTCTTGCTACTCGAGCATCTTCAGCCAGGACTTCTAGTCGGATCTTTGTCTCAATACCCTCAAGAGTCATAACCCTTGTTTCCAGCTATTTGATTGACTGGCGAGTTCATGATCTATGCCTCAGACCTCTAGTTGTGTGCACACCATCGAACACATCATCGCCATGATCCGATGCAGAGGCATGCTCACTAGCATCGACCATGACCAAACCCTTGAGCTCGCACCACTAGAGAAACAATTAATTTGCTTTGATGCCAACTATCGAGGGGTTAGCAGATCAAACCCCTGTGACACTGACTTGGCTCAACTCATTGCCCAAGAAGCCAACAAGTAAACCCAAATAGACTATGCCTTCCTCAACAGTTGGAAAGATTTTTTTATATTTTATAATATATATTTATACATTATTTTTATTTTGAATGTTAAAAAGATAAATTGAAGTATAATAAAAATAATTACACCAAGAGTTACGTTGAGAGGCGTATTACACAAGTGGCGGTAATGTTGCTTTCTTAGATTTTAAAATCAATTTAATAAAAAAAAATAGAACTAAATACTTAGTGTCATTTAATAAATCTTTAAATTTTTAGGGTGAACATTTATTTATAGTAGTAACATAAATATATTTTTTATAATTATAAAAAATTTCAATGTATTTATTTGTAATTTATTTGTTTATTTTTCAATAGTGTATTTATTTATTTTTGTTTATTTTTCAATAGTTTTTATTTTTTTGCTTTGTTTTTAAAGCTGTTTTATTCACAAATTCATAAGACCTCTATTAAAATAAATTAAAACTAAATACTTAGTGTCATGTAATAAATTTTTAAATTTTTAGAGTGAACATTTTATAGTAGTAAAACAAATATATTTTTATAATTATAAGTGTGGACATGAAAAAGTAACCCTTCTACCTTTTCTTGTTTTGTCCCTCCTTGTGCTTATTTGGCTTGATTTCACCTTTATTTAATGTTGCAAATGTGGCCCACACATTCACATTAGGTCTTGAATCTTTATGAATCATTAAGACTTTATGATGTCTTGTAAAGGTGTTGTAAATGACTTTCACACTTTTCTAGACTCAAATTATTAAGCATCTAAGTCTAATGAACCTATTTTTCCCCTTATAAAATTATTTAAATGCATCCTCACATTAATCTAGAAGACTTGTAAATTAAACTTGACTTTAATCTAGTGTTGTAATGTGTTTTACACATTCACATTGGATGTTGTGCCTTTCTAGGCTAAGTGGACCTCATTTTAGGGTTGTAAAGTGTATTTAATGACACTTTCACATTGAATTTTGTGTCCCAAGACCTAATTGACCTTTACATCATCATTAATAGGCCCCTATGGCCCCGTATTGTGCATCTCGAGGCATAATTTGATCAAATACCCAACAAAGTCACCATATAAACCCAATTTCCTTACTTTCTGACATTCCAACTACCAAAATGGCCCCTGTGGGATCCATTCGCCATTAGGGGCGAATCAGTCCCATCCAAGTGGGACCCATTCACCCTTGATGGAAAATGAGTCCCATTTGAGCCATTTTCGAGGTTTAAGCAAGAAAAATTAGGTTTTAAGTTTATTTTTCTTTCATGTCGGCCTTAGGGATCCAATTAATGGGAAAATTAGGTGGATTACCTATAAATACAAGTCTCTAAACCCTAACTCATCATCATCTTAACTCATCATCATTCATCATGTTTTCAAGTCAAGCAAGCTAGGGCTTTAGCATTCTAAGTCATCAAGATAACTTCTAAGGACATTCAAGGGCAGATTCTTCATATTTTGCTGTAAAAAATCAAGATTTATCATCATGGCAAGTCTCTAACTCCATTGTTTCATGCTTCATTACATTATTTCTCCATTTTGGTTTAATTACCTTAAAAGGGGTTTGACCAAGGCAAACCCCCATGCCCTAACAATCAATATTTTCTCCTTCTCTCTTTGTGTGTTTGCAAATTTGGGTACTTTGAGGGTTTGAAAATAATAGAAAATTAGGTTTAAGAATTGTTGAAGACCTCTCCTTGCTTGCAAAACCAAAACATCAACAAAAAGTCACTCTCTAGCCCAAAAATTAGAGTTTCAGAAGCAAACACCTATCAAAAACCGAAGTGTAGACCAAGGGCTTCCGTTTCCCCTTTCAAATATTCAAAAATATAGAAGTGGACTAAGTCACCACTAATGGTGAATTAGTACCACTATACATGCCTTTCAATGATTTCTACAATTTTGGATACCCATTTGCCTGAAATGGGCTCCAGAACAGTCTCCCAGATCTAAGACTAATTCACCCAAAATGGGGAATGAGTCCTAGTAGGCCCAATTTTTAGGATCAACAACATTTCAGAAGTCATTTCCAATCTCCAACAAGTTCTCAGGTGCACACCTTCAATTTCATCAATTTTTGTTACAATTTACTCTCATTTCTAGGTGTCTTTACATATCACAATGTGTTTTCAAACAACTTGCATTCCTTAGGTTCTACATCAATAATTCATTTCCCTTTTCAATTTATTACATTTAAACATTGCATTTAGACGTAGCTCATCCATCCTTACATTAGTTTTGAATGAAAACATTGCATTTTCGCCCATCTTTCTCCTTTTAGGTGAAAAACCCTAGAAGTACTAGAAAGACCATGGGTGCCAAAATCTTTGTATACAATAAGAAATTTCAATGACTTTTATTTGTAATTTATTTTTTTTTTAATTTTTCAATAGTGTATTATTTTATTTTTATTTATTTTTCAATAGTTTTTAGTTTTTTTGCTTTGTTTTAAAGCAGTTTTAAATCTGTTTTATTCACAACTTTCTTTAGATGTTCTTATATTTGAATTCATGAAGACCTCTATTAAAAGAGGTTGTTGAATCATAACTGTTTCAAAACTTTACAGTTGCAGGTTTGTCTTTATTCTCTTGGAGTTGGATTTCTCACAGGTTTGGCTTTACATTTTTGGATTCACTTGAATTTAGCTACCGCAAATTTGGCTTTAGTCCTGTTGAAACCAATTGCATTGTTATAATCTGTTGTTGCAGTAAAACAAAAACAAAGATTCAAAGAGTCGTAATGTTTATTGCTTTTTATTTGTGGTTGTTTTATTATTGAGTGGGATGGAAAGTCTCCCAAGTTGAGTCTGTTGGACTTACTAGAGCTCATTTGGTTTGGAACTTGGCAAGGTTACATTTTCTTAATACGCACTAGAATCAAAACTAGGGTTTGGTTACCTTATCTTGTATCTTTGGGAAGAAAATACATAAATTTAATATTTAATCTTATCTTAATTGATAATTGTATCATGTTTGTTTAAAGAAGAAATTGGACATATGTATTGGAAATCAAAACATAATTAAAATCAATCAATTCAAATTTCACGGGGAACTCATAAGACAACTAAGCATCTTTGTGTTTAACCTCTAATGTGCTATTGAGCTTTTTTTGGCTTTATTTCACTATTGAGTCTTTACCCTTGATTTATTTTGCTCGTATATTATTTGATTGATTGAAATGGTGATAGTATGGGCAATTTACTATTATTTTGAATAAGTTGATAAAAATAGGTGCATCGAGAATAGATAACTCTCGACGTATTTTATATATATTAATATTTAATATATGTATACTAATAATTAATTTTTTAAATATTTTTTTGGGTTGAAAAATTCACAATCTCCATAGTTAACATTGAAAAACAAAAATATTTGCCTCAATTTTAGCCTTACACAGATTATTCGCTGTGTTAAAAAAAGGCCTTGAATGACCCGTTCTAAAAAGACTCAGCTGCGTTTCTCACAGTTCCGACCCCAAGAACAACCCCGAGAGTGAACATTCAGAACCTTATGCTAGAATTTCCAGTAATTCTCAAGGCTAAGAGAAGAATAGCCACGAAGTACAAAACTATAAGTCAAGTGTTATGGGATTTGAAGCAATGACATTTTAAACCCTACACCCTGTACCATATCACTAACATATTTGTTTGCTCTTTTCGAGGGCTGAAAACTTGATACCAGTTTGAGGATAACTTGAAAGGCAGTGATGGCTGCTTGTTCTCTGTGGCGAAGGTTTTTGATTACGCAGTTGCGCCGTCAGACTTGGGCATCTTCTTCTGCAACATATAAATGCAAGCTAACAATGCACATCAAAACATCCAACCATGATAAGAGCTTCGGTCCTCTTAGTCGATTCAGTTTTTATTCAACAAATACATCCCCTCAGGGAAATCACAAAAACCCTGACTTACAACAGGAAGAACAACAAACCCTCCAAAAATTAAACCATCTTCTAGAAAACATTAAACTCAAACTGCCCGACCCTCTTATGTTGAATGATCTCATGGAAATGTGTGATAAACTGGAACTTTCTCACCGAAGAAACGCCTATGACATGCTTATCAAGGCCCTTTGTAAGGAGAAATATGTGGACTTAGCGTCTGATGTGTTGGAAAGGATGTTTAATGTGGGTTGCATTCCCCGGATCCCAACATTTCATCCCCTTATATCTGTGTACTCTGAGAACAATCAGATGGATAGGCTGTATACCCTTTTTGATATGATGAAGTCTAGAGGCTGCCCCCCGGATTCTTTTTGTTACAATACAGCTTTAAGAAAACTTGGTTCTAGAAAACGGTTTGCAGAGGCATCAGAGCTGCTTGAGACTATGTCTCGTGATGTCTCTGCCTGTAAGCTGGATGCAATTACATATGATTTAATGATTTATGCTGCCTGCAAGACAGGAAAACTTGAAGGTGGTTTGCACCTCCTTGGAAGGATGAAAGCTGAGGGCATTAGGCCCCTGAGTGGTACTTATACTCATATTCTTAATGGATTTGTAAAAGATGGAGAATTTGAAAAAGCGCATTTGTTTCTACTTCAGGAGAGCGGAAAAAATCCTAGCTTGGATTCGAGTAACTACGAAAGTTTGATCAGGACTTGTAGCAGTGTAGGCAGAGAGAAAGAGGCATATGTGCTTTTTATGGAGATGAAATCCAAGGGTTTGGAACTTCTGGATGATCAGCTATGCAAAGAGGTTTTAGGGAACCATTGTGTTGGTCAAGAAACTTAGTTCACCATTGTTTTCGAAATCATTCTGCTGGGCATATTGTAGATTAAGGTCAGATGATTTGCTCTGCTGTGGAATCCATGGAGGTATGCACCTAAATCCGTCCTATAAAAGATAAAACTATGTGTCATTTGCATAATGACTTTTGAGTATGACGGCAATTTTCAGTAAACCTTGCAAGCAAACTGTTTCTTGATTTTGTTGTTCAATGCATGCATATATACGTATATGTTTGGAAAATTCTGCATGAAGAATGCTGAGAACGTAAGATTCACCTTGCAAGCAAACTGTTCCTTGATTTTGAGTTGAATGCATGCATTTATAAATATATGTTTGGAGATTTCTGCATCAAGAAGAATGCTGAGAACGTGAAAATTCAAATGTTGAGGTTTGATTTTTGCATAGGACAGGATGACATTAGGGTTTAATGTTTTCATCGGGGTTAGATTCTATTATATACTTCCTGTCGTCATTTGTTAGTTGGGGAAAGATGAAACTAACACCCAGCTGTCAAGTTTTTGCACCTGGAGGCACCGCAAAGCTATGAATGCAATTCCTCTTACAAGCCATGTCGAAGAAGCATGCATTTTCTCAAAATTCACCTGAGACTTGCACAAAGGCTTGTTGTTTGGCACATTTTTTCATTCTTTATGGCTTCTTTAATGTAGGGATCATGTCTAGTGGGGCTTGAATAGGAACACTTTTCGTTGATGTTTTTAGTGGATGTATATTTGTGAGCCCCTTGAAATGTTTTGGGCTTTCATATGCTCGCACACATGCATATGGTTTCTTGCTTTTCCAATGATGTAATGATAATTCATAATAGTTTACATCTAGCTATATTGGTTTGGTTTGATCTTGTTTTCTATGAGACTTTTACTCATATCTTGTGAGAAATGGAATTTTGAGTGACTGTTTTGTAAGAAATATTATCTTTTCCATTATTTAGAGGAAATTGGTTTCAAGTTTTCAGTTTTGAAACAGGGATTTGGACCATACAATAATTTTTGTGCTGATGGAAATTTTTGCTCTGTTTGGGTGTACAGATATAATTAGTGTCTGTTGAATGAATAAGCTGATACACTTGCATAGCGCCAATGCAACTAATTGATGGAAAATAAAGGCTTTAATGTTTTGATTCTTGAAAATTGGTTCTTATGTGTTTTTGCAGTAGTTAGGTAATTTAAAAACTTTCCACTTGTGATTGGTTTTCTGTGCAACAAATCAACCTTAAGTTTATTAATTGCCTATTTTGTTTTGTTTGTTATGATGTATGGGTAACTTTTGCAGGTTCTGTTCAATTCATTACCTTTTACAGGTATGATTGATTTAATGTCTTTGTATAGCCGCTGTATAAGCCTGCTCTGTTTTCTGCAGTTGCAACTGGAAAGTTTTATGGTAGTAGCAAGAAGTGGTTGGAAGGTTTCCCAACTAGGCTGTGGATAAGATTCTTTTGAAATTAATCATTGTTTGAAAACACAAAGGGATTCAGTTCAGATTTAAAGTAAACATCATCAAGATAGTTAAAGAGTACTAAATAAAACAACAAATTCTCCATATTGCATGAAATGGCACGTTTGAATAAATGGAATGAACAATATATGGAATGCGAGCATATGTTTGTTCTCTTTTATATCTGACATATTAAACAGCATTCTCTCTGGCATGCTTATGTTTTCCTTGCCCTTTGCTGATAGTTTTCAAAGTTTAAACTGTATCTTTGTTCCTAGTAGGGTCTCCAAGACTGCCTCCTCAATGTATTCCATGGTACATCCTTGCTAAATTAATGAGTAGATAAGTATTGCATGATCTGGTTCCAAATTCCATTTTCTTCCCTGCTATTGTGTGACTTATATAAAAGGCAAAAGTAAAGGTTGTTTTTTCAATCATGATAAAGCCAGACACCAGTTTGGTGTTTGAGACTTCCCTTGTGGGTTTCTGTTTATTTACCTTTATATATTTAAATATTTTGGTTTAATTTTTGCACTACTGGGTCTGAATCTCGTGACCAAGCTTAAGCGTAAATCAAACTTGTGTAATTTCACCTTCATCTGGAGTACACGGCAACCCTGCAAGGTTATGTATGTCTTCCAGCTATACAAACTTTCTTTGTTGTAATTTCATTTTTCACAATTATGCAAATTATCATGAAGAACTAGGATGCATTGGTATTGGTAGAAGCATTAAAAAAGTCTAATGGTTCAAAGGAGAAAGTAATGGGAATGTTTTCTACTTTTAGGGCATTAGAAATTTATAACAAAGCTGAAAGTTCGGAAAAAAATGGAATTCTTGACAAGCAAGAATTCTTGATCTATGGTATTTGGAAATATTCTCTATAATTCTGGCTCTTATAATTGTACAAACACGTCATTCTAATTTGAACAGATCCATCTTTCTAAATAGCAGAACCGCCATTGGGATCTTGCTAGCAACATTCTGGATTGAAGAGGCTCAAATCTTGCTGTATAATGCAGTTACAGCTTGAATTAAAGAAGATAGAGCTATTGGAAAACGTCTCTATTGGCACTTTGCTCAATAAAACAACAAATCAAAGTTATTTTGATTTTGCATCATGGTGACCAACCACTCTTGTGCAATTTGGCAGCAGACATGATCATAATTTTGGGCTTTTTGAGCTGTATTTCAATTGAATACATCATATAATGACCACATGGCTCCACATTTGTGGGGGGATGCTTATCTCCTTAGAGAAGTGAGGGCTATCTCTGTCCATTTTCTAAAGTTAAGGGTTTCAAGAGAACCAATTTGATTTAGAAGGGGATTCATTAATTGATAGATGATGACTGCTATTATAGTTTGTTTGTGAACCTTCATGGGCATCATTCCATCCCATTCCTTCCGTTCTGTGCTTGGCCCAATGAAGCTATCTCGCCATTTAGGAATTATCCGGGTGATTCATCTTAGCAAGGAAACAACCACACCAAAAAGCTTAGAAACCTATAAAACAATTTAAATGTTTACAATAATTGAAATGCTAAATAAAATAAGTGAACTTTTCAAGACTTCATAATTTACTTTTTACACCCTAAAGGGAGCTGATAGTTTAATATCCCAATAATCAAGAAAAGCCATCTAGTTTGCAGTCATAGAAGCTTGAGGGGTGTCGAAAACCAAACAAGGGAATCCCCAATGTTTTTCCATCTTCCTTGATGTGTTTGGAAAGTTAGTTTGTCCTTTGACTATTGGTATAGATGTCATACACCTTGCAATATTCTAATATTAGAAGCATTTATTTAATTGTTTACACTCATTTGAAGTGGCATTAGTTGTCACTTGTAGTTTGCAATTATCTTAGCTTTCATGGGAATTGCTAAATACAACCATGATAACTTAAAAAGTATGTAAGAGTTGTTGAAATAAAAAGAGCATGATGACAAGGAGTAAAGTGCATGTTTGGAGGTGGTCACCAAAAAGACAAATAAGATCACAAATGGAGATCTTTAATTGAAAGAAGAAGCTTTAAATTTAACTCCTTTTGATTGGGGTGTTGTGACTTGTGCATGAATAATAATGTCTAAATTAGCTTGTGGTTTCCAACACATGGCTTTCCAAACAATTCTTAATTTGTGGCTTTCCTCATGCTTGTATATTAAGTGTTTGAGTTAAAGAAAAAATAAGTTGTTTTGTAGGTTGTAATAGTAATGAAATGCTATTGAAATTCATAGAGAGAAGGTCTATTCCTCTAACTCATTTGAAGGATTCATACAAGCTTTGGATCTCTTGGGTGTGGAATTTTTTCTTTCAAGGGTTTCTACACATGTATTTTGTGTTATAGTTTGCATCTCTTTTGTGATCATTTTTATTTTCCATCAATGATTTAACATTGTTTATGTACTTGGATGCATAAAGTTTTTAGTATACTTTCACTATAAAGTTATATCCTATTTCTATGTTTGGTATCAGAGCTATGAGCTTGATTAGAGAGAGGGATGTCTTTATTTGAGCATGTGATTGGGTTTTTGTTGTAGTGGGAGTCTATTGTGTTTGCTTGTAGTTTCATGTTCAAAGTGATAATAGATCATCACTAGTTCATCTTGGTTGGAGATTGGAAAGTTCAATGGTATGGTACAAGTTTTGGAAGTTAAAGATGGAGGATCTCTTGGAAGAAAGAGATCAATGGATTGTCGTGCAAAAAAAAAAAAGAGACGTGATGTCAAATGAGGAATGGATAAAAATAGATAAAAAACACAAGGCAATATTTGTTTGTGTTTATTTTATTTCATTTTGTTGAATGTTTTTGGTGAAGCTATTGCTTATAAATTGTGGAATAGAATATAATAGATATGATATTGCTATTAGGATTCAACCATGTAGAGAAAGTTATATTCTTTTAAAATGAAGGATGGGGACTCCTACTTATAATAGATATATCAAACTAAGACTTTATATGATATGTTATTTTTGAAGAGAAAGTTATATTTTGTTAAAATGAAGGATGGGGACTCGATTGTATAACACTTGAATTTGTTTAATTGATTCTTGAGTCAATTGTAATTAGCTGATATGAAGATAGACGAGGAGAATAACGTATTCTATTAGTATGCTCATTGCTTGAATCTTGGGATAACTTGATCCTTGCAATCAATGGTTCTCTTATAGATGATTTGCGGTTGGATGCCCTTGTTGCCACCTTGCTTTCAAAAGAAATGAGAAGAAAGACTTTGGAGGGGTCTAAGGATGCATTGCATGTGCAAGGTAAATCAAAGGAGAAAGGTAAGGACAAGAAGAGTGATAAGAACAAGTCTAAGGACCATTCTAAGTCCAAGGGAAGGGCTAAAACACTTGGTAAGAGTAGATTGAGGTGTTGAAACCATAGTAAACAAGGCGTCTAAAAATTAAATATAAGAATAAGAAAAAATAATGATAATTCCTCTATGAATAAATCCTTCGATGATGAAGCTATTGATGCTTTTATTATTTTTGCTAACATGACCTCTAATGACTCTTGGTTGATAGATTTAGGTGATTTTACCTGACTCCTCACAAGGGGTGGTTTTCAACATATTGATCTTTATGATGGTGGGAAAGTTTTTTTTTTTTTAAATAATAGCATGGAAAATTGTGAGTTGAGGAAAGTTAAAATTGATTTTTAGTGATAGGAGGGTTAAAACCCTCAAAGGTATATTACATACCTTGGTTTAGCTAGGAAAAAAATATGATTTAGGGGTCCATGTTACTTTTGAGAAGAGTGGTTGCAAGTTGAACAAAGGGAATATGGTGAGCTAGGGGCATAAGGCATGGCACCCTATCTAGTCTAGAAACATTTATATATTGCAACTCTATTAATGTAACTAATAGCTTTGCATCTTGTAAATTGTGGCATCATACAATTAGTCAAATTGGTGAGAATTGTTGTAAAACCCTCATAAATAAGATGGTTGATAGTTTGTTTGGTTATTCAACTAATTTTGACTTTTGTGAACATTGCGTGTATGAAAAACAACAAAGTATCTCTTAAATTAGGAAGTAATAGAGCCAAACAAAATTCAGAGGTTATTGAGAGCGATGTCTTTGGTCTTGTGGAAGTGCCTTTTATTGATTTTTTTTGCTACTATGTTTTCTTTATTGATGATTATTCTAGATATTCACAGGGTTATTTTCTATAGTAAAAATTTGTCATATTTTCTATGTCTAAAGAGTTTAAAACACTTGTTGAGAAACAAACATATACAAAAATTAAGGTTTTAAAAATGGATAATAGTGGTGAGTTTTGCTTAGGGCCTTTCATGAGTATTGCAAACATGCAAAAATTGTTAGACAAAAAACAACTCCATATACGCTACAACAAATAGAGTGGTCAAGAGGATGAATATGCTATTAATGGATAGAGCCATAAGCAAATTGAGTAGTGCAAAGCTTGAACAATGCTTTTTGGTTGATGTGGTTCACATTGCATGTTACTTGGTTAACATTGCACCTACTTTTACTCTTATTGATAAAATTCGCTATGAGGTATGAATAGGTAAACAAATATTAGTGTCTTATTTTAAAGTTTTTGGCAGTGAGGTAAATGTTCATGTTCCTAAAGAAAAACATCCTGAGATTGATTTTAGGGCTAACAATTGTGTTTTTGTGGGTTATGATGAGAATATTAAGGGTTAGAAGCTTTAGGATCTTGTAGCAATGAAAATGCTATATTCTAAGGATGTTATTTTCAAATGGCTTAGGAAATTTAAAAATGATGAACAACCTCATATGAACCCTGACAAAATAGTGCATTTTGATATTAAGGTTGAACCATAAAAAGATGCACATGTAGAACAACCACAAGAAGATGCATATGTAGAACAACACGATGGACAAGAAAGTGAAGAAGAAGGCTCAAAAGAGAGTTTTGGAGAGGAACAACTAGAGCATCTTGGTGCACCTCTAAGAAGATCAATGAGACAATAGAAACCCACTAATAGGCTTGGATATAGTTCTTTTGATTTCCATCGTGTCTTTGTTTTATCATCTATTGACAACAAACCTAGATCTATAGAGGAGGCTTTGTCTTTAGATGAGCACGAGTCCTAGTTAGAGACCATGAAAGATAAAATAAAAGCCTTGGACAAATGTGACATGTGGGACCTAGTTGAGTTGATTGAGGGGAGGAAAGCCATTGGATACAAATGGGTATTTAATAAGAAATTCAAAGTAGATGATAAGTTGGAGTGATACATGGCTTATCAATGGCAAAAGGTTACTCCTAAGTTGAGGAAATAGATTTTGGTAAGATAATTTCTCTCATGGCTAAACTAACCTCTTTTATACTCATCTTATCTATTGCTACTACTTTCAATTTAGAAGTAGAGCAAATGGATGTCAAAATAGCTTTTTAACATGGAGATCTTGATGAGAAAATATTTATGAAACAATTTGATAATTTTGTGATGAAGGGACATGAACACTTGGTTTGTAGGTTAAATATATCTTTTTATATGGTTTGAAGCAATCACTTGAGCATTTGGTAAATTTGATGCTTTTGCATTATATCATGAATTTATATTGAGATAAATTGATTATTGTGTTTATTTTAAACTAATTGATGATCCATTATTAATCATTGTCCTATATGTTGATATGTTATTTATTGGAAATGATAAGAGAATGATTAGGGAACTTAAGGCCAATTATTTGGTATATTTGATATGAAAGATTTAAAGGATACAAAATATATCTTGGGTATGTGAATCTATAGGGATCATGTTAACATAAAATTATGGTTAAATCAAGATAATTATGTTGATTATTTTGTAGTTATTTTCAATGCATGATTGTAAAACTAATTAGGATTTTCTTTCTAGTTGGCATTGGGCTATCTCTAAAATAATGTCCTAAAATAAATGATGAAATTGAAGAGATGTATAAAATTCCATGTGTTGTAGGAAGCCTTATGTATGTCATGGTCTATACAAGACTTGCTATTGCATAAGCAATGGGAGTTTTTAGTAGATTTATGGAAAATCCTAGTAAAAAAAATGAACTTATGTGAAAATGGCTTTTAGATATCTATACATGAAACATCTAACCATTGCATTTGTTATCATGGGACTGCCGATGTGGGCAAGATGATTGATTTAGGGCTTTGTAGATTTTGATTGGGTTGATGATCTAGATTATAAGAGGTCTACAAGTGGTCATGTTTTTACTTTGTTTGGAGGTGTAGTTAGTTGGAATAGCAAATGAAAATCTACAATAGCATTGTCAACTATAAAAGTAGAGTATATGGTTGTGACACATTCTTGTAAAGTAATAGTGTAGTGATAGAGCTTGTGTTTAGATATAGGATGAGCATAGAAAGATCAAAATTGGATGTGAGAGTTGAAGTGTTATTTATCTAACTTAAAACTCAATGTATCATGCTTGTACAAATAAATTTGATATTTAGTATCAATTTGTTTGAGAGATGGTTGAAGGTGGAAAAGTCATGTCACAAAAGGTTGACACCTCAACAAATATAGCAAATTCTATCACTAAGCCAGTGAGCACAAAGAAGTTCAAAATGCCTTTACATCTTCTAGAGCTTGATTTATGTTGAAGTTGATGATTGAACTCCACAGCACCCATAAATCACCTATAAGCAATTTTCCTATCACGAAAGAAAGATCAAAGCAACTAATTTGCTATGCAACCAAGAGAAAATATTGAATCCAAATGAGCATTGATATGTGCAATGCATTAATCTAAATGGTTTTGAATTGAATTATTACAATGAATGTGCAAGATTTATAAAAGCATGTAAAAGCAAACCCTAGATGAGGATTTGACTAGATAGTGACAAGTGTTCCAATCTCATGCAATGAGACAATTTGTCCTATATTTAATTGAAACTAATAATAAAACACCCCTAAGTTTAGCTTAAGTGAACTAAAATAATTAGGGACTTAATGATTAATTAATGATTAATTAATTATCAAGTGATTATCCTAATTACTCTAACATCCCCCTTAAGATCGACTTAGGGAGAATTTATAAAAACCCTAATGTAGAACACAATGATGGATATATGGATGAGTCCTATATACAAGTCATGATGAGCTACCCATGTACAAATAAATGAATCTCTCATAACTAGAAAAAAGGAGAAAACCACATGGGAAAAACTCCTCTCCAAAAGAGAAAAATAAATGATTGTACTAGTGAAAGAAGGATAGAAGGACTCAATGTGACCCCCCCAAGGACTGCTTCTGTCATGCAAGTACAATAGATGTCCCCCTAATAGGAGAGTGAAAAATAGGATATGAACCCACCCATAAAGAAGTAGCTCCTATGCCAATAATGAACGCCTAAAGACAAAATATGATCCACTGCTTGCAAACAACATTTCTCCCCTTAGGAAGAAACAGATCCACTAGTGATTGGAGAAGCCAATCTAAAAGAATGGGTGAATCTGAAATCCAAATCCAATTTATGTGTTCCTCTAAAAACTACTCATGTATTCACATGTTGGAAAGCAATGATGTCGATCCAGAATCTTGTGAAGATTGATATAGAACAAGTTGCAAAGACGATGAAGATGGCGAGCTTACAGTGTTGATGCAGCTGTCAACAAAGAGTAGATGAATGTCCTCAAAGTAATCCTCCAGATCTACAATATAGGACTCCACAAACAAGGATTACATTTATGCTAAATACGAATCCCAAGTTGTTGTGTCTAAAAGAAGTATGCCCTACTGCACTGAATCAATAGGGGCCAAGGATGTGGTGATGCCAAACTGATCAAGAACAATAGGAGATGATGATGTAGCCTAGATCTGAAGAGTGGGAACATGGAGACAAGTCTCTGAACCATTAGAACATGCAAGACCTGTGATATACTCAAGCTCCTCTAGAGTATCGCCATCAAAGGGTATGAAATCTACATCTGCAAGAGGGATGAGACAATCTGCAACAAGATCCTCTAGGTATGGAGAGATGAGGGTCTCCACAGATCTCCCAAAGTTGTGTCCAAAGTGTGTGGGGACATTCAATGCCCAATACAACACACATAGTGTCAAGATCAACTCTAGAACATATAACCCCTACAATATGATCTCTGATAATACCCCATTCTGATAAACTCCCTGGTGTGTCTGGTGTAGGTATGAGTCCATACAAATAAGGCAAAATATCAAGCCACCTAAGATGTGTCAGGATGCCATTTCACCACGACTCATAGTTATCCTTATCCAAGTTGACCACAAACGGATGAAAAAAAAACCCATGATACTTATTCAAATGAAAAAATTAGAGACAAAAACCTCAGTATTGATAAAGTAGATCAAATGATGTCATCTCACACAAACATATCCTTTCCATGTGCTAATACGTCTAAGTAATTAATCAAAATGTGAAAACATAAATACAAAATAAAATGTACTTGGGATAGATTCTAGAAAAAGTGCATGAATATATTTGAAGAGATTTGAAATACCTTTCGAACACCGCTTAAATCATGAAAATCAGAGATATAGACAAAAAGTTGTGTGCTCGGAAGCGTAAATTGAAGATTTGACTTTGAATGAGAATAACAAGAACCATCAGCAAAATTTGATAATGAGACCTACACCACTAGAAAGTACTTGAAACTAGCTTTCTGGTGATATCTCGTTTGCTGAATTTTGACATTATATGCCCAAGTTATGACTGATTTACGAAAATAGGTCAAAAGAGGCAAAAAACCTTAGTGGCGAGTGGGTGGCAATTTTTTAATTTTTTTTTTTTTTTGCTTGTTGCTGTTTTGCTTTTTTGCAAAAAAAAAGAAATCAAAAAAGCAAAATTGATGATGATGACTTTTTTGAAATTTTCTAAAAAAATAGATTAAAAAACTAGAAGATTTTTCTCAAGATAAGATCTCTCAAAATTCAGATAGGAGGCTACAACTCTAGAGCTCTAATACCATGTTGAGGTTGATGATTGAACTTCACAACACCCAGAAATCCCTTGCAAGCAATTATCTTATCACAAAAGAAAGATCAAATCAACTGATTTACTATGCAATCAAGAGAGAAAAGATTGAATCCAAAAGAGCATTGATATGTGCAATGTATTAACCTGAATGGTTGTGAATTGAATTATTACAATGCATGTGCAAGTTATAAAAGCAAGCAAAAGCAAACCCTAGATGGGGATTGGACTAGCTAGTGACAAGTGTTCTAATCTCATGCAATGAGACAACTTGTCCTATATTTAGTTCAAACTAATAATAAAAAAGCACTCCTAAGTTTAGCTTAAGTGAACTAAAGTAATAAGGGACTTAATAATTAATTACTGATTAATTAATTGTCAAGTTATTATCCTAATTACTCCAACAATTTATTCTTTCAATTTCCCTTTTTCTCTTGCAAGGTATATGGTAGGTGGGAGAATGTTGGGCTAGGTGTCACACACCTTGAAAGATTCTAATATGAGAAGTATTTATATTTAATTATTTACTGTTTGAAATGACATTAATTGTCACTTGTAGTTTGTAATTTGGAAAACTATCTCTTAGTTGTCATGAGAGTTGTTAAATGTAACTATGATAACTTAAAAAATATGTAATAGTTGTTGAAATAGAAAGAGCATGATGAGAGGGAGTAAAGTGTGGACTTGAAGAAGATCGAGGAAGATCACCAAAAAGGTAGGCAACAAGTGGAGAGATTTAGTTGAAAGATGAAATTTATAATTTAACTCCTCGATTTGGGTGTTGTGATATGTACGTCGATAATAATACCTAAATTAGCTAGTGGTTTCTAGCACATGGTTTTATAAACCATTCATGTTTTGTGGTTTTCCTCGTACCTATATATATTAAACGTTTGAATTACGGAAAAATGAAGTTGTTTCAAAAGGTGTAGTAGCAAAACAGTGTTGCAAGAATTCAAAGAGAGGTTGTATTGGTGTAGTTATTTTTGAAGGCTTAATACAAGCTCTGCATCTCTTGGGTGTGGAGATTTTTTTCTCAAGGGTTTTTCTATGTATATCTTGTGTTATAGTTTGCACCTCTTTTGTGAATTTCTATTTTTCATATGTGAGTTATCATTATTTATGTACTTGGATGCTTACAGTTTCCATCATACTTTCATTGTAGAGTTATATCCTATTTCTACATTGATTATCCTTTGGTAAAGTTGGTTAAAAATTTAAGTATATTAATGGTACAAGGCACCATGTGAATTTCATGCCTCGATGAGGCAATTTTGTAATTTTGAGTCTTGGTTGTGTTATGTTTGTAATGAAGTCATATTTGAACCATGTCTAGTGCATTTGAGTCATTTGATTAGGTTTCTAGGAACCAAATCTTGCAAATGTTGTCAAAATGTAAAATTGAAAAAAAATATAAGTTGGAATATGAAGAGTCACTTTTGTAAAGGGAAGGTTTTTGGTCGTTGGAAACTCAAGGGGAAGTTAAAATAACTATTGTAATATGTTTAAAGAGCCTTGTGAAGGTAAGAAAGGGAGTAGAGAGTTGTATCTTGAAGATATTTTGAATAAAAGTACCTTGTTTTTTGTAGATTTAGCGTTTTCCTTGTTTTTGCAAGCATTGTACAGCCTATACAATATCACCAGACCATAATCTTTATTGGTTTTTGATAGATTAGTGTATTAGCTCTCAAATAAACTTGATTTGAGGAAATTTAATTGAGATTAAAACTTTTTAGAGCCATTTTTCTGTGAACTATCCTGAAACCCTCATTTTAAGGGTTTGAGAGTCTAAACGGGGAATAAAGAACCATTCCACCAATGGAGACCTTTATAAATCGATGGAATGGGCTAGATTAGAGTGTTTTTCAAGTTGGTTGTGTTTGCAGGCGCAGGGGAAGGAAAATTGCATGAGTTGGGTGATGCCCTAGGTGATAAATCTCCTTATTTTGAGTAAAAGTGATGCCTAAAGGTTAGGGTTTGAAGAAAGGTCAATGGTGAAGGATGGAAAATGGGTTAGCAAGCTTATGCAGACCATATTTGATGTGTTTGAGGTGTTAATGAGGTGAGTAGAGGCTTGGAATTCATAGATCCAATATTGACCTTGTGAAACTAGCCTAATTAGGTCTCCTTAAAAATGAGACAGTCATTTTTAAGGCCATTCTTTCCAAAACAACCTTATTTGAGTTTGAAGTATGTTGTGTAGGGCCCTAATGGGTATTTGAAACTGTTTTGGGTTTCTTGAGTTCTCACCTAGTTTAAAAGTTATGCTCAATTTTGTCTTTTTGGATTACTACAAGCGAATAGGCTATTAGGTGTGAGCGATGGAAGAATGGAGGAGCCAGTGTTCTAAAGGAGTTTGTTTGGCTTAATCCTATCAATATTTTGATTTCCAAGGTGTATCAAAGGTTCATTGAGAGTTTGGTATCTTGAAACCACTATTTGGTGTATTTGTAGCCTTTGAAAACATGTTTCATTGAAGAGAGTTTGTGACTATTTAGGTGATCTATCAAAATCAGTGCTTTGTGTTTTTGAAAACCTGTGAAGCCCACCATGCTCTGCATCAATTGGTATCAAAGCTGGTTGATCTAGTGGATTATGAAATGTGTTGGTTGTAGATGCTTGTAGTCCATCTTAAAGCTACAAGAGAGAGAGTTGTGAGAAGGTGTGTTGGCTATAGACATGGAAGAGGTCTGTGATCACTATCCTCCAACAGAGACGAAGTCGGGGAGAAGGTGCAGAGAGTTGCTCCACTGAGAGAGAGAGTGGGTAGAGGAAGCATCTTCTAGGATCTTTGTTGGGTAGAGGGTAGTATGTTGTGAGATTGTTTTTGTAGAGTGTGTAAGCAGTGAAAGAGATGGGTATATGATGAGGAAGAGCACATGAAGGATGTAGCCATTTCAAACCATGGGAATGTTGAGACAACAGGTATGAAACATGATATAGAGAAGGTCAAGGATGAATTGATCTTGAAGATACAAAATGAGTTTGAGGAGTATGTTACTAAGAAGGCAACATATTTCAAGGAAGGAGAAGGTTTAATGACAAGTAAAAAGGTAGTTTCAACACTATTTTCAAAGGAAGAACAGGTCAAAAATCCACCATCAAATGAAAAACAACATTCAACAATGAAGAACTGATTAAAGACAAAGGGCAACTGCAAATTTTCAGTTGTTGGTGAGTGCAAAGGCTACTTGGAGGTTGAATAATGATATTAACAAGCTTGAATCTATTATGCAACACTGTCCTCAAGAGGACTTGAGGCAAAATTTTGCCCGGGAGTATGGTGCAAGGCACCATGTGAATTTCATGCCTCCATGATGCAATTTTGTAATCTTGAGCCTTGGTTGTGGTTTTTTGTAATGAGGTAATATTTGGACCATGTCTAGTGCATTTAAGTCATTTGATTAGGTTTCTAGGTACAAAATCTTGCAAATATTGTCAATATGTAAAATTGCAAAAAAATGCAAGAAGTTGGAATATGAAGAGTCACTTTTTGTAAAGGAAAGGATTTTGGTCATTGGAAACTCAAGGGGCAGTTAAAATAACTATTGCAATATGTTTAAAGAGCCCTGTGAAGATGAGAAAGGGAGCAGATAGTTCAATCTTGAAGAGATTTTGAATAAAAGTACCCTGTTTTATGTAGATTCAACGTTTTCCTTGTTTTTGCAAGCATTGTACGACCTATACAACATCACCAGGCCATAATATTTATTGGTTTTTGATAGAGTAGTGTATTATCTCTCAAATAAACTTGATTTGAGGAAATTTCATTGAGATTAAAGCTTTTTAGAGCCATTTTTCTGTGAACTATCATAAAACCCTCATTTTAAGGGTTTGAGAGTCTAAAAAGGGAATAAAGAACCATTCCACCGATGGAGACCTTTGTAAATCAGTGGAATGGGTTAGATTGGAGTTTTTTTCAAGTTGGTTATGTTTGTAGGTGCAAGGGAAGGCAAATTTCATGAGTTGGGTGATGCCCTAGGTGAGAAATCTCCTCATTTTGAGTAAAAATGATGCCTAAAGGTTAGGGTTTGAAGAAAGGTCAATGGTGAAGGATGGAAAATGGTTTATTAAGCTTATGCAGACCATATTTGATGTGTTTGAGGTGTTAGTGAGGTGAGTAGAGGCCTGGAGTTCATAGATCCAATATGGACATTGTGAAACTAGCCTAATTAGGTCTCCTTGAAAACAAGACAATCATTTTTAAGGCCATTCTTTCCAAAAAAAACTTATTTGAGTTTGAAGTATGTTGTGTGGGGCTCTAATGGGTATTTGAAACTATTTTGGGTTTCTTGAGTTCTCACCTAGTTTAAAAGTTATGTTTGGTTTTGTCTTTTGGGATTACTACAAGCAAATAGGCTATTGGGTGTGAGCGATGGAAGAATGGAGGAACCAGTGTTCTAAATGAGTTTTTTAGGCTTAATCCTGTCAATATTGTGATTTCCAAGGTGTATCATAGGTTCATTGAGAGTTTGGTATCTTGAAACCACTATTTGGTGTATTTGTAGCCTTTGAAAGCATGTTTCATTGAAGAGAGTTTGTGAGTGTTTGGGTGATCTATCAAAATCAGTGTTTTGTGTCTTTGAAAACCTGTGAAGCACACCATGCTCTACATCAATTAAATTTGAAGCTTGTGTCATGAGGAAATATGTATAATTTTAGAACACATCTTTTGAAGTTAGACAATAAAGCTTAGGGGGTCATTTAGAGGAATCATTTGTGCACCTATAGAAACTTGTTTGTTTCTATTACCTCTCATTTTGCATACAATTTTTTTCAAATTTTCACACAAAAGTTTCTTAAGAGATGGCATAGCTTGTGCATTTAGTTAGGCATGTTCAAGAGTTCACTTGGTGGAGATTAGATGAAGGCTCCTCTACAATTCTTCTTCCACCCCAATGTGTCTATAAAGTTGATTTTACCCTATGACTGTTGGAAATTTACCTAACATTGCAAGTCATTGGATTATTCAAGTTCTTGGAGGAAATTGTATAGCAATTTTTTTTATTGTGTCAATGTTTCATATTACACACAAATCTATCTTGATATCCTAATGTTGAATTATGAATAATTTGAAATGTTGATGCAAAAAACTTGCTACGAAAATTTCTCAAAATCTTGAATAATCCACTTAAGTGAATCATGTAAATTTGAATGTTGATAATGATTAATAAATCTTAAGCAATTCAACAAATTTTGGATATTAAAGAAAAATGCATTTACAAATTCATCATTCAAAGTTAGACAATGAAACGTGGGTGGAGGTCACTTCAAGGACTTATCCATGCTGGCAAAGCTACTCATAATTAATCTATGAGATTCTCAATTTTCACTTAAGGTATTATTAGAGTTCAATGCAATAGTTATAACTCCACATTAGTAGGAGAAGAAGAAATACCTACTCTAAACTACAATGGAGTTTATACAATCAAAAGTTTCTTAATAGATGACATTCATAGAATGCAATGTGGGAGGCTTTAGGGTGTTGTAGATTGGAAAGGCTCCCCTATTAATTTACCACTTTATGCCTCATGCATTAGATGTCAATTTTGTATTATGATGTTCCATTTGCGAAGTCTCCTAATAGGGTAAGTTATAATTAAGTAATTTAGCAACTTTTAGCTATGAGAAAAAATGTGTTTGCAAACAAATTGTTCCGAGTTATTAAAAAACTTAGGGTTTCATTTATATGACTTGTCTATGCTCTTATAAAAACTCTATTTGATCTGTATATCTCTCAATTTGTGTGTAACAACCTATCCAAATTTCCCATGTTATGCCCAAAAGTTGTTTAAGAGACTTTGCCACTAGTGTGTAGTTCAGACGGTTCAAGGGTTGTTAGATACAAGAAAAAGGATCCCTTGACATTTTTCCACCCTCACCAATGTGTTTGCAAATTGGGTTTGACCTAGGGTGCTTGATTAGAAAACTTACATAACAAGTAACTAAAGTAATTTTGTAACTTTTGACTATGACAAAAAAGTTGTGTTCATGAACATTCCATTTCAAGTTAGACAACATAGTTTGATATTATTTAGAAGAATCGTTTGTTCACTTGTAGAAACTCATGGTTCATTTTCTTAGCTCTTAGTTTACATGCAACTACTTATGAAAGTCATTATTTTTTCTCAAAGGGTACTTAAGAGACTACATTGCTAGTGTGCACTTTGGATGGTTTGATGAATGTTAGAAACTGAATGATGATTTTTTCCACCCTCTCCATTGTCTTTATGAAGTCATTTTTTTACTACAATGTGTAGAGGAGGGGGACCAGCTGCTCCAAGACCTTAGGTCATGGGAGGGTCCTAAGTAACAAGTTTCCCTGATCTACCTCAAGCTTTGCTAAATGATTGGAAAGGTTAGGCAGTTAAGGTCGAACATGAAGATCAATCTGGTTGTTATTGTCCTACTAAACCCGAATGTTTTAGGAGGTCAAATGAGACGATTCCTAAAGTTCAATCTATGACTCAAACAACTTACTACTTGAGGACAACAGTACAGGACACAGACTCCAGCATGACATGTTGGCATCTCAGTGGGGCGCTGCTTTCTATACAGACAAAGAGTGTGAGGAGTAGACAAAAACACTAGGGAATAAGCTAATAGGTTGATAAGAGGTTTTATTCTATGATGAAATGTAAAGGAAATACAAGAATGAAGTACAACAAGAAGAATACTTCTACAACACTAAACTAGAATTAATGAAAGAAGAGTAATAAAGACAGACCTTTGAACCTACAAGTTGAGATCTTCACAAGCTTCACTTGACAAATAACCTGCACACACAAGAACATGAAATTTTTGGGGCTGTGTATAGAGGACTTCCTTAGTCAGTCCCCCACTTTGGTGTTTCCACCTCGACGGATAGCCAGATAGCAACGATTGTGTAGAAAGATGATAAAAAGAGTATAGAAATGGAGATACCAAGCAATACTCAAACAATAATATGTTGCAATACAAATTCGATAATGCAAAGGTGAATGAAAATGGTGGATATCACCTTCTCAACCACATCCTTTCAAGGAAAATGGAAGGAGAGAGCTTGCAAGCTCTCCAAAGCCAATGCTATCACAACAATAGAGAGGAGGAGCCAACAAAACAACAACTTGCAGCTAAAATGGAGGTGGTGATGCAACTTGAAGGAGCTGAAAGTGAGTGTGTAGAGTGAATTCGATCAAGAAGTTGTCAAGAAGCATGAAGAAGTTGAATGGGATGAAGAGTTAGAAAATTTGAAGGTAAAAGGAGGCAAAAAGCCTATTTGAAGTCGGTCAAAAGAGCAACAAACATTATACTTCACATCTAATGGAGGAGTGTGTTGGGATTATGGAAGCCTTACAACATGAGCATGAAGTATGGATGGTTTGTGTTGGTTGTTCCTATGTTGTCATTGATGTCAACACGATGATAACTATATGTGAAGTCTACTTGGGTTACCAAAAGTTGTTCTCTGCCGGTAATTCCCTTTTGTGATGGATCAGTGCGTTGGTATTTGAGTCTGAAATTCATCACAAGATTTGATATGAATCTAATCTCTTAACCATGTTATCATGACCCATTCAAACAACTATATCCTAGATCTTGAGACATTTTTGAATGTGAGCAGAAAGTTATCTCTGACAGAGTTCAACTCTATATTCTACTATTGTTCCTTGCTTGGCATATTGTGTGGGAGACTGCATTTTATTAAGGTGAGCATTCTTATGCTACGGTTTTGTTGATAGTCTCTATGTTGGTGGTATGGTGAGTGTTGGTGTAATTATATGTCTTGTACCTTGTCCTAGGTCATGATTACACCTTAGTTAAGTTTACTTAGGGACCACATAGGAGGTTGTTGGAGATTTTCCACTTTTGGTGGACTTGACATGTCATTACCACATCACTTCCACCTTTTGTGGACACATCATGTGATTATCTCTCCACCTTTTATGGTGATTATCACATTATCACCTTTCCACTTTAGGTGGAGTGATAACTTTTCATAGTTATCTCATGTCATAAGATTATGCCACTTGTCATAATCTTATGCCCTTCTATGTTCTCACCTTGGCTATGTTCTCGCCATTATTGTCCGGTACGAAATTACTTTTCAAAAAAAAAATATTTTTCTGCAAAAAATATTTCAAAATCAAAAAATAAATTTTTTTTCATTTATTCGTAGTTTTTATAATTGAAAGTTTTTTATAAAAAAAAATCAAATATTAAGTACCCTGTGCAGGCAGGGTACCGCAGATAGTACCTGCTTGCGCAGGTACCACACCCGTCCGCAGAGGCCACGCGGCCTCTCGGCCGTGGCCCTCGCGGGCCCCCCACTCTCTTCACCGGTAGGTGGCTGGAACCTTCAAAAATCTAGCAATTTCAAATAAAAACCAGCGGCTTGCAAAAATCCACAAATTGGAGCAGAATATTCCGGCCACAATTCCGGGTTGAAGCATATTCCATCGCGAAAAGAATATTCTGGTACGATTGCGCGGCGGTGGGCGACGGCGACGGTTACGATCAAACGACCGTCAAATTTAACCTAACGAATTGCTGATGTCAACACTGCATCAGCGCCCTTTGAAAATTTGCAGACCCCTCTCCATTGAGCTTTTGGCTTTTGCAGTTCAACTTCAGAGGCTCATATCTTGGTCGTTTTGAGGCCTTTTTTGGTGCAATTTTTTTTTATTTGGGCTAGTTTTTTGTGTACATTGCAGTGGTGAAGTTATTTTCTATTTTTGGTGCACGGATTTTCTAGAAAATTGGATTTGTTACAAGTTTTGCTCAATTGTCACCATTTCTGCAACTTCCAAGGCTCCGTTCAAGCTCCTATGAACTCCTTTTCAGGTGCCATTTTTTTTAAAAGTGCATGATTTTTTCTGAACTTCACAGTGGTGCTATCAGTTTATAGTAATTGTGATCAGAAATTGTACTTTCAACACTTGGTCATTTTTGGCCTATTTTGGCATTTGTAAAGATAAGATCTCAGTTTTATCTTTTGTATCAGTTATTTGAGTCTGTTGTAGCCTATTTAAGGCTGTTGTAAAACATTGAAAATCAGAAGCCCACTTTGCTTGGCTTGCAAGTGGCCATTGTACATGCACTAAGTATAAAGTGCCAAATCATCTTTTTTGGGGGGGTTTCTTTGATTGAGTGAATTTGGGGGGGTTTCTTGTGTGATTGTTCCTCTCTCTATCTTTTTCTCTTTCATTTTGTGGCTATGGGTTCTCCTAAGTTTCCTTTGTTAACTCCACATAATTATGCCTCTTGGAAAATTGATGCATGGAGGAAGTTAATGGAAAAAGGATTAACTCATTATATTGATGGAACTGTTGTTGCACCATCTGATCCTCTAGCTAATCCTGTTGCTCATTTGGATTGGCTCACTAAAAATACTATGGCTCTTGGAACATTAAGGAAATATGTATCAAAAGATCTAATCTTTCAAATTGATAAGTGTAAAACAATTAAAGAAGCTTGGGAAAGGTTTGGTCAATTGTATGGCCAAGTTGATGAGATTAGAGGTTATCAACTTGACAATGATCTCACAATGTTAGATCCCAAGAATTTTGATACAATCCAAGACTATGTCACTAAGGCAAATGAGCTAAGAGCACAGCTTAAGGATTGTGGCATTGATAAAAAGGATGCACAGTTGGTCTACAATTTGTTGGGAAAGCTTCCATCAGAATATGCAGCATTTGTTTCTAGCTTCCAAACCCATCGCTTGACAGTTGGTAGTTCTTTCACTATGCCATCATTTGATGCTTTTACAGAAATGTTGATGTTAGAGCAAGCAAAGTTGGTAAGCATGGGGATTCTCAAGTCTTCAAAGTCCAAGGCTTTGGTGGCTAATCAAGGGAATCAAGGGAATCAAGGGACTCAAGGAAAGGGTTCCAATAAGAAGCAGAAGCAATCTTCACCAAAGCCACAAGGAGAGAACCAACAATCTACTCCTCCACAACAAAGCTCAACTTCATCTTCTTCAAAGAAGTACAATAATTCAAGCAAGAGGAAGCAACCAACATGTGCATATTGCAAAAAGTTTGGTCATGAGGAGCATCGTTGTCATGTTAAGCAAATTGATGAGTTGAAACATATCCTTAAGAAGAACAACATCAACTTGCCAGCTACATATCAGGAGAAGGACTCATCTCCTTCCTCTTCTTCTAAGGGAAAAGGAACAACTCTCATGACAACAACATCAAGCTCATCTCCTTCTACTTCATCTCAACATGAGAAACATAAGGGGCAAGCATTTCTCGCAGTTGTAGATTCCAATTCAGATAGGTGGATCCTTGATTTAGGAGCTTCACATCATATGACTTCGTCCAAGGATATGTACTCTTCATTTGATTCTTGTTCATCACCACCCATTTTGATGGCCAACAACACTTCTTTGGCAGTTTTTGGGAAGGGTTCTATTGACATTGAAGGTGGAGCATTTAATGATGTTCTATGTGTGCCTACTTTGTCAAGGAACATCCTTTCCATCTATCAAATTACACATAGTGGTTCAGAAAAGAGTGTAGAGTTCACACCAGATTCTGTCATTGTTCAGGATTTGCACAGTAGGGATCTTGTTGCAGTTGGGGAGGTTGATAATCGTTCTCGATTCTACAGCTTCTCATATTTTTCTCCTATTGATGATTCAGTTCACCCTAGTGTGGACACACTTGAGGAGATTGAGTATGGTTACTTGAATCTTGGAGTGCTCACTAGTCCTGAGGTTCTTGAACCTATAGTTGATATTCCATCTCCTACATTGACTGATGTACTTGATGATACTTGTGTTCCAACAGTTTCAGTACCTTGTGATTCAGTGCAACAGTGCATACCTTGTCTTCCAACAGCAATTTCATGGGATGACTACTTGTCAAACATTGGCAGTTTGTTTGTGGAGTCCTACATTGCAAATTTGGGAGACACACTTGATTACTTACATCTTCTCTTTGATGAAGGTGATTCTTCTTCAGTTGTTGCGAGGGAACACTCTGACCCTCCTCTACATGATCAGTCTTTCGAGGTTAATGTGATCGTGGATGCACATGTACAATAGTTGGAGGAGGCCACTTTCTCTTTTGAGGAGACATCGTCTTTGGAGTATGTTCTACCTTCATCCTTGCTAGATCTTGAGTTGTCTTTTTCAGCAGATGAGAGTGTTGTTGCAAAGGGTTTCTCACAGGTTCCAGGAAGTGACTACAATGCAGCTTCACATGGTTTGGGAAAGGCATCTTTCAGCATCAACACAGGGACATTTTAGCAGATTTTAGAGACTTCTTACATTTTGAGGGTTCTTCCTTCTTCACTTGTGGATTGGGGAGACTTCATTCATGCACTTTTGGTATTGTTTCTTCCTAAGGGGAGGAACGTTGTTCGACAGTTTTGGAGTAGCTTCTTCATTCCTTCTCGAGCATCTTCTATGGGTGATCATTGTACATTGAGGGGGGGCTACCTTGTCTCTCTTCTCTTGTATGGGGGGGAATTTTTCCTCACATGGGGTTTTTTCCTTCTCATGCTAAATTCATAGGCTTTTGTATTTCATCTCTCTTTTGGGGGGGAGTTTTTTCCCATGTGGTTTCTCCCTTTCTCTGCTTTATGAGGGATTGCATTGCATTTGTACATGGGTACCTAACATGGCCTAGTAGCTGGGACCCATCTTGCATTGTTTTCTTTTGTGTACATTCTCCCTAAGTTGCGCTTAAGGGGGGGTGTTGGTGTAATTATGTCTTGTACCTTGTCCTAGGTCATGATTACACCTTAGTTAAGTTTACTTAGGGACCACATAGGAGGTTGTTGGAGATTTTTCACTTTTGGTGGACTTGACATGTCATTACCACATCACTTCCACCTTTTGTGGACACATCATGTGATTATCTCTCCACCTTTTATGGTGATTATCACATTATCACCTTTCCACTTTAGGTGGAGTGATAACTTTTCATAGTTATCTCATGTCATAAGATTACGACACTTGTCATAATCTTATGCCCTTCTATGTTCTCACCTTGGCTATATAACCAAGGGGTCTCCTATGTACTATTAGCTCATTACATTCTATTCTATTGACAGAATACAGTTTATTCTTGTCATCTTGTTGCTATCTCTCTTTTGCTTGTGCTTTCTATTAAGCCTCTAGATCTTGGGTGGCTACCTTCATAGCCAATTCTTACAGTGAGAAATAAATGTGTTCTCAGATTCGAATGGTGTTTGCTTTGAGGATTATTTGTTGGTTTGGAGAACTACGTTCTAGTCTTGGCCGACTTAGCATATGCAATACATTATAGAGACTAGTTATGTTTTATGGATGTTAGCCGACTTGGTACTATGCACTACATGGATAAAATGTTTAATGTAGTGCATAGTACCAAGTTGGCTAATCAAATGATATAAGATGATTAAGATATGTAGTGCATAGTACCAAGTATCGGCTGATTTGATGATTAAGATATACTTGTATATATATAAGATGCTTTGAGGAACGAGAAGAGAGAACAAGAGTGTGTGGAGTGTGAAGTGTGAAGTGTGTGTGGAAGAAAGGTCCAAGCCTAAATGCTTTATCAGTTGTGGATCTAAGCAAATTTGTTGAGTGACTATTGTGTGAGGCATTACTTCATATTCTGAGCTTCACTGGAACTAAACCCTACACATTGAAAGTGTATCCTATCAATTCAATCTCTTGGCAGTGAGCCACTATCTTTGTATCTTTGCGGTTAGCCATCTTTTGTATTTAGGCAGTGAGCCTTTTAAGGACAGTGAATACTGGCAGTGAGCCCTGTAATATTTTGTATCCAGATATAATATATTGTAAGTTAACCCTCACCATGTTTTTTCCCTTTTTGGGTTTTCCACATAAAAATCTTGGTGTTCATGTGTATGGTTGCATTGATATTTTTCTATATTCTCTCATGCTGATTTTGTCAGAATTGTGATAATGATTAGATAGATTTTATTACAGTTTTATGGAATACTATTCCCCCCCTCTCAGTATTCCATATGTTCAAATTTTTTTTATCATAGCTTGATTCCTCGAAAGAAGCCTAACAACTTGAGGAAGGTCCCAAAATTTGAGTATAAGAAATTTTTTCCTCCGGAAGTGGTCTTTGCTGAATATTCAGAAGAAATAGAAGATATGAAGGACAAGTTGATGAAAGTGAATGAGTATATTGAAAAGTTGCAAAGTAAAAGTGTTGAAGCGTGTGATCTATTGGTTAAGGAAGACAAAATTGTCTCCAACTTGCTGCAACAATTGGATGAATGCATAAAGCTTGAGGAAGAAGCAAAAATCTTGAGATCTGATATGGAAAAGGTAAGAAGCTTTGAAGATAAATTTAAGATAAGCTCAGAAATGCTTGATGAATTGATTACTTCTCAGAGATTAACAATGGATAAGAGTGGTTTAGGGTTTCAAGAAGGTAAAAGTTATAAAGTGAAACAATCTATCTGTAAGAAGACTTGACACAAAGATGGACAAATCAAGGATCTAAGAAATAATTCCAAAAGAACGTCTATCAAACGAAATGATGCTAAAAGGTATTTATCTTTTAATGGTGTTTGTTATTCCTGCAAGAAATTTGGTCATAAGGCAAAGGACTGTAAAAGTAGAATAAATGATTCTTTATCATTCTCTGGAAAATATCTTAAGTGCAAGAAGATTAGATATAAAGTTAGTCTGTGTGAAGATAAGTTGAATAAAAGAGAGAACGAAAAGAAGAATGTTGTTTGTTGTAAGTGCAACAATCTGGAACACCTTGATAATAACTGTAGAAAGAATAATTATTCTGCCAAGAAGCATGATGAAATCATTGATCCAGAAGAAGCAAGAAAGGAAATGAAAAAGATTTGGAGAAAGGAAGGAAAGCAAGTTGAATCATTAGTATTATCTGTGTTGACCTCCGGTGTAGATACTCCTGTCAATTTCTAAGTAAAGCAGTGGCTAAGGGGGAGCAATTATCAAAATATCTAATAAACCCCCTCATTGATACTTGTGTCACATCATGAAAAAAGTATATTTTATGTGGCAAAAAAATTAAGGAATTTTCTCAGTCGCATGTGTGAAGGATGAAATCTGTAGAATTTGAAAGAATGGAGGCGTACACAATTCTCAAGGTAATCTACTTGTAAGTTGAAGCATTTATTGCAAAATTATTTAGAATGAAAGGAATAAATTCAATTAATTCAAAAGTCTTATGTATTTTTGGAGAAGCATGCAAAAGAAGCTTAGAGAGCAATTCAAAGTTTTAGGGTTTGAAGAAAAGAACAAGTGGATTCAAAGTGATCTCTAGAAGCAAGATATCTATACATTTCTTGTTGGAATTTATAGAGGTATTCATGTTTGCACAATCTTTCACTTTTATTGCTATGGATAATTCAAAGGTTGTGAATAGTGCGAATAAAGTGCAAGTTAGTTTGAATAGATATTTGAAGGATCTGTCGGAAGAGTTTGTTGGTGCATTATCTCACATCCCTCAGACTATGTTTCCCACGAGGATATCTATGCATTTTCTTATAGTAAGATAAAAGAAATGTCATCAATATAGTTGAGCATGCTATGGGAGAGTGAATTGGAAGAGAGCCATGATTCCTACAGAGTGTTAGTTGAGAAAAAGTTGGATGTTTGGAGGAAAGTCCCTTTGTTTGAATTTGAAAAGAAGTATATTCAAATAGTTTTAAGCAAAATTCATGATGAATCTTTGTGGATTGACGAGGCACATTTGATTACTAGAGAAGCTATCAAATATGTAATTGGTTTGTGTTCCTCTGGACCAGTTCCCAAATGGAAGGCTATGGATGAGCAAGAGATAATTGAGGTTATAGGTGTGAATCTTGAAGGGAAAGAGATTGATTTGAGATCAATTGGTGATCCGGTAATAAGGTATGATGCTATGGTCATCAGTCACAAATTTTGCATCCCTAACAATGACCTCACAACTTCTACTAATGTTGTACATGCTATTGTTGATATGGTTAAAGGATGTATGGATTATGACTTGTGTGAATTACTTAGTATACATATTTTGAAGAATTTAAGGGAAATCAAGAAGAGTAAGAAGAATACATTCTGGTATGGAAATCTTGTTGTCTGTCAGCTCTTTTACTTTTTGAGAGAGTTACTAGTAAAAGGAAGAATAGAATGGTCAAATACATAGCCTATTTCCCATTAAATTAGGAAATTCATGATAAATCTCGGTAGCTCAGATGCACAAGAGACTGCCCTTGCTACATTCTTTGGAACATTTCAGATGAGGATGAGTAAAAGGTTCAGGATTCCAGTAAGTGTTGTTGAAAGGTACTCCAGAAGCATCAATTTTCTAGTGGACCATAGATTTCTATCACATGGAAGCAGTTGAATCAAAGTTGGTATGGATATCTGAGTTAGATTATGAAGTGTCAGAGGCTGAAGTTGATAATTATGCTAAAATTCTTTTGGAAATCCCTAAGAATCATAATGTAGAAGGTACCTCTAGTAGTGCAATTAGAACAAGGAAGAAAAGGAAGAGTGTTGTTAAGCAAGAAGTTGCAAAAGGAAGTGAGTTTGAACATGAGAATGAAAGAACAAATATTCAGAGAGATTTGGAAGAATTACAAAAGGTTATTCTTAGTGTTAATTTTAATTCATCTATTTTTTTGTGGAGAATCTTAGAGGCATGATTGATTCTTTGAAGGTCTACATCTACAAACTTGTAGTGCCTATTGGAATTAGGTCTGATGAAGCAAATTTGGAAAATATCAAAGAAAAATGTGTAAATACACACAATTGAGTGATGAAGGAATTGGAGAGTGTACAAGTTTGTGAAGAAGAGGTACAGGAATTAATTTATTTTTTCCTAGATTGGTCTGATAGTACACTGAACATAAGAAATGAGATAAGGATGAGTGAGTCCCAGATGAGCACTCAAGAGGATACATACAGGTTAGCAGAAGATAGAGATAATCAGAGGTGGTCCTACATTGTGCAGCTTTAAGACAAATTCTTTTCTCTACAAGATCAAAGGAAAAAAGTTATCAAGAAGTTTGTGGCACTTAGAGACATGATTAGACTTAGACACACTTATGTTTCTAGTGCTCTTGGTTGTATTGGTGAATTATCATACATTAATCTTAGTCTCAATACTCTAGCAGATGGTATAGAGTCCTTAACTAAACTTGAGTTACTACACAAGACTCTTATAAGTGCAAAAGGTTCATGGGAAGAAGGAAAAGATCATGGAAGGTCATCCTAGAGAGTCTTAGAGGTTCTTCTTCAGGTTAATTCAATTTTATGTTCATATCTTTTTGGTTACATTTTGATATATACATATATACCGGACCCCATCCTTTTTCATTGATGTCAAAGGGGGAGAGATGGAAAGATAAAGAGATGAAGAGATAGAGGTTAACAGATGAAAACATTTTTTGTGAAGAATAGTTTTGATAGGGGAGTATTCAAAGTATTCAATTGCAGTATATTGGAAAATGTTTTTGTCATGCATGTTGCCATCAATGCCAAAGGGGGAGATTGTTGGGATTATGAAAGCCTTGCAACATGAGAATGAAGTATGGATGGTCTGTGTTGGTTGTTCCTATGTTGTCATTAATGTCAACATGATGATAACTATATGAGAAGTTACTTGGTTTATCGGAAGCTTTTCTCTGCCAGTAATGCCCTTTTGTGATGAATCGGTGTGTTGGTATTTGAGTCCAAAATTTACCGCAAGATCTAATATGACTCTAATATTTTAACCATGTTATCATGACTCATTCAGAAAACTATATCTTGGATCTTGATGTTGATGTTATATCAACAAGAGATATCTTTCTCTCAAATTTAAAATAATAAATAAATAAATACCAAGGAAAGTCAGCCTTGTTATAAATAATAATTTTTTTATTTTTTTATTTTCTAAAAGAGGCCAACCCAAATGAAAAGTCACCTTGCTTTGTATATATACAAGGCGATGATCATTCATTTGATCATCAATTTTATTCACAAAAGAAAATTGCACTTCAAGAAGGAATTCACATATTTGTAGCAAATCATTATATTGCATCAGTAGATCGATATCAAGGAGAAATAATATTTGGTTGTATATTTGCATCTAGGAGAGGTGTGATTTCTGCTCTTTTCATTCAAATATAAGAGATATATTTCTAGTTGGGTTTTTCTCCCTCAAGGAGGGTTTTCCCAGGGTATTTGTTGTGTTCTATTGTTCATCATTTTGAATTTATGCTTATCTTCATTTTTGGTCTACAACTAACATGGTATCAGAGCGGGTTTAAGCAAGATCAAACCCATTTTGTTTAAGCAACAAAGTCTTCTCCTTATCTAGGGCAATCTATCTAAGTATCGAAGATGGTGAACAAAGTCAAGGTTGAAGATAGGATTGATGGTGCATCAAATTTCACCTCTTGGAAATTCAGAGTTCTTATTGCACTAGAAGAAAATGATCTTCTAGACTTCGTGGAAAATGATGTGCCTGAGCCATCCGATGATGCTAAGAAAACTCAATGGAAGAAGAATGACACGAAGGCTAGGAAGATCTTGATAGACTCCGTGAAGGATAATCTAGTGCCAATTATCTCCAAGATGAAGACAACCAAATATATGTTCAAGACTCTACAAGGATTGTATGAGATCAACAATAGCAGTAGAGCTCTTTCCTTGAGACAACATATCCATCATATAAAAAAATGGCTAAAGGAGATTCAACCATCTCCTTCTTCATGAAGATTGTTGAGTTGAGAGATCAGTTATGTGCAATTGGAGATATAGTTGAAGATAGAGACCTGGTTATGTTGGCATTGAATGGTCTTCCTCAATCTTGGGAGCCCTTTATCCAAAGCATTAGTGGGAGATCTAAGTTGCCCAAGTTTGATCGTCTTTGAGCTGATTTCATTCAAGAGGAATCCATATTGGTAGCAAGAGGAAATGGGCGAAGCTCTCATAATGAAGAAAATCATGTCGATGTTGCTCAAGCTTCCAGAAGGAAAGGAGGAGAAGAGAGAAAAGGAAATTTCAAGAGGAATAGATACAAGAAATCAGATTCTATTCCTGAACCAAAGAAGAAGAAGGATCTCTCCCACATTCAATGTTTCAGGTGTCTCATTATGCTCGAGATTGCATATCAAAACCAAAGCAAAATGCTTCTACTACAGATGTTGATGATGTGTCACCTCAAATGGAATCTAGAGACAACTCAGGGGGATTTTTATTCATCTCCACTCTTTCAAGCAATGTTCCTACTGACAGTAACACTTGGTTGATTGATAGTGGTGCTTCATGTCAGATTATAGGATATTGAGAGCATCTTTTAGACTTGGTAGAAAGAGAAACCAACTTGCAAGTAAAAATTGGAGATGATGCTTGCTATTCCATAAAAGGAGTTGGGACCGCCTCTCTTCATGTAGATTTTGGCATCCCTCTTCATTTGAGTGATGTTATGTTTGTACCAGGAATCAAAAGAAGCCTTGTCTCCATTTCAGCATTGGAGGACAAAGGGTACCAGGTTGCTTTTTCTTAAGGGAAAGTTCTTGCTTGGCCTAAGAAATCTAGTATCAAATCAACTAGTGTGATTGGTGTCCATCAAGAGAGCCTATACAAACTATCTATTCATCCATTTCAGGCATTATTGTACAACTCTATCAATTCGAGTGAGCTATGGCACAAGAGACTTGCTCACTTACACTTTAGAGCTCTTCCATCTATGGAGAAGATGGTTACTGGTCTACCAAAGCTTAGTCTGGAGCACGATGGAATTTGTAGAGGATATGCACTTGGTAAGAATATCAAGAGTCCTTTCCATAGTAGTGATAGTAGATCAAAAGGAATTTTAGATCTTGTTCATTCTGATTTATGTGGACCAATGTCTATGGCATCTTTAAGTGGATTTTGGTATTATGTAATTTTCATTGATGATTACTCTCAAAAGACTTGGATTTACTTCTTGAAATCTAAGGAGTCTAAAGAAGTACTTGGTAGATCCAAAGAATTCAAGGCTCAAGTTGAAAACATGTTTGGGAAAATAATTAAAGTTCTAAGATTAGACAATGGAAGAGAATACACTTATGGAGGATTTCATAATTTCTGCATTGAGGTAGGGATCAAGAGGGAGTTCTATGTTTTGTACAACCCTCAACAAAATGGAGTTTCCAAAAGAAAGAATAGATCTATAGTTGAGGCAGCCAAAGCTATGATTCATGATCAAGATTTACAGAATTTCCTTTGGGAAGAAGCTTCCAGAACTGCTCTGTATGTTCAGAACTAAAGCCTTCATCAGATATTAGCAAACATGATTCTTAAAGAGGCCTTCATAGATGTGAAACCTGAGGTTAGTCATTTAATAATTTTTGGTTGTCCTGTTTATATTCATGTGCCTAAGGATAAAAATTCAAAGCTATAACCTTCAGGAAAGAAGGGTATATTTGTGGGATATAGTGAGTCTTCAAAGGCCTACAAGATCTACATTCGAGGGCAAAAAAAAATTGAGATCAATAGGGATGTTTCTTTTGAAGAGGAAGTAGCCTTCAAAAGATCTAAAGGGTCTTACATGGAGATAGATAGTGAAGAGCGGGAGACTACTCAGGATATGGACATATCTCTTGATTATACTCCTGAGATTTAGAGGGAGTCTAATGAGCCAGTTGAGACTATTGATCTAGTTGATCCCATAGAACCAACTGATGGGCCAAGAGACATTGCTATAGGTCAAAAGAGACCTCTATGGGCTAGACAAACTATGCAAGAGGTAGAAAAGTATGAAGCTCCTTGAGGCACCTTTAGGGAAAGTAAGAGACCACAAAAGTTTCTAGGTTATGTGGCGTTGATGAGTCACATCACTGATTTTGAGCCTTCCAATTTTGAAGACACCTCCAATCATTAGGTATGGAGAGATTTAATGATAGAATAATATCAGTCTATCATCAAGAATGATGTATGGTATGTTGTTCCAAGACCTGAAGGGAAATCAGTTGTGTCTTCCAAGTGGCTCTACAAAATCAAGTATGCAACTAATGGTAGCATTGAGAATTACAAGGCAAGATTTGTGGCAAGAGGATTCTCTCAGAAGGATGGAATAGATTATGAGGAGACATTTGCTCCTGTGGCTCGATACACTTCTATCAGGACAATTATTACTATTGCATCTGCTAAAGGCTAGAAGTTACATCAAACGGATGTAAAGATTGCATTTCTTAATGGTGTGATTGAAGAAGAAGTGTACATTGAACAACCAGATGGTTTTGTGATTCATGGGAAGGAGTCTCATGTATACAAATTGAAGAAGGCATTGTACGGCCTTAAGCAAGCACCTCGTGCATGGTATGAAAGGATTGATTGATATTTGATGAGCTTGGGATTCTCCAAGAATGATGCAAATTCCAATCTTTACTTCAAGGTAGTTGATGGTGAGGCTTTGGTATTAGTTCTTTATGTTGATTATTTATTTCTTACTAGAGCAAAGTATCTCATTGTCAAATGCAAGAAAGAGTTAGCCTCTGAGTTTGAGATGAAGGATTTTTTTCTTATGCATTACTTCCTAGGACTAGAAGTGTGGAAAAGACCCAATGAGATTATTCTAAGTCAAGGGAAATACACTATAGACATCTTGAAGAGATTTGGGATGATGGATTGCAAGTCTATGTCTACACCTATGGAGACAAATTTGAAGAAGTTGAGTGACTTAGCAGCTGGTTCAGATTTGGTAGATCTCACCATGTATAGACAATTGATTGGATCGTTGATGTATCTAGTCAATACTAGACTAGACATTTGCTCTCAACCAATTCATGTGTGAGCCAAGACATATTCATCTAGTTGTAGAAAAGCATATTTTGAGATACTTGCGTGACATCGTGGGATATGGCTTGAGATATACTTCCTGTGAAGATATGAAGTTACAAGGCTATACTGATTCTGATTGGGCCGAGAGTGTAATTGATAGGAAGAGCACCTCTGGATGTTGCTTCAGTTTGGGGTCTTCCATGATTTCTTGGTGTAGTAGGAAGCATACTTTTGTGGAACTAAGCACTGTAGAGGCTAAATATATTGTAGCATGTGTAGCAACTCGAGAAGTAGTGTGGCTTTGAAAGCTCCTTGTAGGATTGTTTGGTCAAACATTGGAGCCGACTATGATTCATTGTGACAATCAAAGCTGTGTGAAGCTCTCAGTAAATCCATTGTTTCATGATAGGACAAAGCATGTGGAGATCAAGTATCATTACATCAGAGACATGGTGTTGAGGAAAGCAATTTAACTCAAGTACATTTGCACTAATGATCAGATGACTGATATTCTCACCAAGCCTCTCTCCAGAGTGAATTTTGCACATTTTCGGGACAAGCTTGGAGTAGTGGAGAATGTCGCCCTTGCTGAGAGGGAGACTCAACATCAGTGAACTTTGCTATAATCCATATTTCTTTGTGATAGAGAAATATGAGGTGAAATCCCTCGTCCATCTCTAAGACAAAGATGTGGTTCTTTCCACACATGAGAGTAGCCATGGTGGACGTCATGTTGAGAGACTCCATGACAACATCACATTGAGAGACTTCGTGATGAACCCCTTGTACTTGTGTTTTTCCACACATGGGAGTAGCCATGGTGGACATCATGTTGAGAGACTCCATGACGACATCACATTGAGATACTTGGTGATGGGCACTTGTGCACATGTTTCTTTCCACACATGGGAGTAGCCATGGTGGACGTCATGTTGAGTGACTCCATGATGATATCACGTTGAGAGACTTTGTGATGAACTATTTTCCACAAATGGATGTAGCCATTGTGGGTGTCATGTCGAGAGACTCCATGACATGGATATTTGGAAAGATACCTCCCTAGCTTTAAGAGGGAGTGTGATGTTATAGTAGGGGGAGATATCTTTCTCTCAAATTTAAAATAACAAATGAATAAATACCAAGGCAAGTCAACCTTGTTATAAATAATAATTTTTTTTATTTTTTATTTTAAAAGAGGCCGACCCAAATGAAAAGTCGCCTTGCTTTATATATATACAAGGCGATGATCATTCATTTGATCATCAATTTTATTCACAAAATAAAATCACACTTCAAGAAGGAATTCACACATTTACAACAGATCATTATATTGCATCGGCAAATTGATATCAAGGAGGAATAATATTTGGTTGTATATTTGCATCTAGGAGAGGTGTGATCTTTCATTGCTTTAGATTGGCCTTGTATTTGGCCCAAGTTGTAAGTAGATTTCTGCTCTTTTCATTCAAATATAAGTGATATATTTTTGGATGGGTTTTTCTCCCTCGAGGAGGGTTTTCCCAGGGTATTTGTTGTGTTCTATTGTTCATCATTTTGTATTTCTGCTTATCTTCATTTTTAGTTTAAAACTAACACTTGAGACATTTTTGGTTGTGAGCAGAAAGTTATCTCTGATAGAGTTCAACTCTATATTCTACCGTTGTTCCTTGCTCAGCATACTGTGTGGGAGACTCCACATTTTATTAAGGTAAACATTCTTATGCTACAATTTTGTTGGTAGTCTCTATGTTGGTGGTATGGTGAGAAATTAATGTGTTCTTAGATCTAGGATTATGGAGGTTCATCATGGAAAAAACGGGCCCTTAAGTGGCAAAAAAATTAGAAAAATCAGAGTTAGGAAACTTGACGTAAAAATTTGAATAAGTTATCTATATTATTTTAAAAATATGTAAGAATAGAATCTATAGAAAATTGAATTTGGTTTCTAAACTACTAGGTTTGTTTAAAAATAAATAAATCTATTTGGTGAAAATTTGAAATTTCAATGCAGTAGTACTTAAATTTTAGGGAAAAAATAAGAAGTAGTTGTCTGTCTGACCACCCTAACCACAGTAAAATAATAATATGTTTTTATAAGATTTTACATATAAGTAGAGGACTCATGTCCCGATGTGATACATATTTTTTTGTAATTTTTTTCCAAGTAAATAATTAATTATGAATTTTTTATTACAATTTTTTAAAAATATAAAAAACTCGTATGTCTAACCACCTTAACTTGGTCAAAACTTCATGAAATTCAAATTTTCTTTTTTTAATCCTATAGTATGCGAAGCATAGAATGTGACACATGTTTTGGATTAAAAAAATGTGATACCGTTTGAAAGCTATAAATGTTTTTCAATCAGGATTTTAGTCATAATTTGAATAGGAAATGAATAATTATTACTTATTAAATTCAAAGTAAAGCATAATTTATATTGGTGGAAAGCTAAGAATCTCCTTTAAAAACCCTTTTCATTTCATCAATTTTGGGTAACAAAAAAGTCGTCAGCCACATACCCATCATATTGCCACTTTTTGGCCCATCATGATCCTGCACATACCCATCTGAAAGGTGTTTTCTTTGAGGATTACTTGTTGGTTTGGAGAACTGTGTTCTAGTCTTGGCCGACTTAGCCTATGCAATACATTATGGAGACTAATTATGCTTTATGGATGTTAGCCAACTTGGTACTATGCACTACATGGATAAAATGTTTAATATGGTACCAATGAAGAGAGTTTTGATTATTATTATTTTCATGTAATTAGTTCAACCTAATTAATGATTAAGATATACTTGTATATATATAAGTTTCTTTGAGAAATAAGAAGAGAAAGCAAGAGTGTGTGGAGTGTGGAGTGTAGGTGTGTGTGGAAGAAAGGTCCGAGCCTAAATGCTTTATCAATTGTGGATTAGAGCATATTTGTTGAGCGACTGTTGTGTGAGCTAGTACTTCATATTCTGAGCTTCATTGTAACTGAACCCTGTACATTGAAGGTGTATCCTATCAATTCAATCTCTTGGCAGTGAGCCACTATCTTTGTATCTTGGCAGCTAGCCATCTTTTGTATTCAGGTAGTGAGCCTTTTAAGGACAATGAGTCTTGGCAGTGAGCCCTGTAATATTTTGTATTCAGATATAATATATTGTGAGTTAACCCTCACTATGATTTTTCTCTTTTTGGGTTTTCCACGTAAAAATCCTAGTGTTCATGTGTATGGTTGCATTGATTTGTTTCTATGTTCTCTCATGCTAATTTAGTTAGAATTGTGATAATGATTAGATGGATTTTATTGTGGTTTTATGGAATACTAACCCCCCTAGATTAGTATTTCAGATGTTCAACAGACTGTAATGCCTCTACGAATTCTATAGGTAGGAATCCTATTAGGACAGAAGTGCACTACGTGGAAATTCGCATGCCACACTAGCGTCCCTGATAAGAATTCACCCATTGACACACAAATAAGCTGTCAAGTGGATAGGGAAAGGTGGCAGGTGTAGGAATTGCATCATCAGATTTAATTCTCTAAGGTAGGGGGTAATGTGAATGTGGAATTTTCCTATGGGCGCAAATTCATTCCATTACATTTTATCCCCACTTTAGCGAGCATACACATCAGTGAATGCAAGGTAAATTAGAGAAAAAGATGAGAAGCATATATCTAAATCATCAAGGAAGCAGACTGCAATCTGACATGCTTAGATGTGCAAGAGAGAGAGAGATAGAGAGATGGCTCCACAAATACCCAGTCCTATGAAAATTTGAACAAAAGCTCTGCAGGTGCTCGGTCCTATTGAATTGGATCCATGGGTGCTTAGTCCTACAAAAGGTGAACAAAAGGTTCTACAGGTGCTTGATCTTGTAGAATTAAAGCACTTCACAAGTGCTTGGTCTTGCAAAGGAGGTGCCATAGGTGCTCGGTCTCGGGGGGATAGAAATGAAAGGCTCCACAAAGTTTGATTGACCCTTACAAGTGCTCGATCTTGCAAGGAAAGCTTGATGAGGGCTCAGTCCTCCAAGCTTGATTGTAAAAGCACCTTCATAGGTGTCCGGTCCTGCAAAGCAACATGTTAATTCATAGACAAAACATATTAGGAAATCAAACATCACACAACTAGACATAAAGTCATATCACAAAACAAGCAATTGAAGAAGTTTTCAAAGGGGTACCTTAGGAACCCTCCAAGACTACAAGGGGCCCATGCAAAGGGACACTCCATTTGAAAAGTGAAGACATTTTCAAAAACGATCCTATCATCGAGGAATCCAAAAAAAAAGAATGGCCTCCTTGAAGGAAAATTCTTAATTCTTTTTCCTACGAATTTGATTTCAAAAGAAAATATTGCTAAGGGGATCCTTAGTGAAGGATGCAATTTTGAAAAATGCAAAGACTTCCAACAAGGGATTCGTTGGTCACTGAATACACCTTATTGAAAATTGAAGAAAGTAGGAGCCCCCCTTAGGATGGTGCATGTGAACTAAAGGAGCATTTAGCATCATAAGGAAAGTAAGAACATGCAGAGATGTCACAACCCATGATACATGATGAGATGTAGACATGGAAATGTTGTCAAACACGTGAGGGACAACACAAAGGCACTACAACATCGAGAAACAAGCGAAGAAGAGAGAAAGATACAAACAAAGATAAGAAAAGACAGAGAAATCAAGAGACATGGGGATCTGGGAATCTGGAGTCAGATGATTTCATATATATATATAGGTAACACACAATGTAGGAGTGAACAATCATCAATCCCAAGAATCCCCAAATCTGAAGAAAGGAACATGAAGAAAAAATGAAGATAAAAATTTGGGTCAACATGGAAGGGAGGCCTAAATGCCCCCAACACTTTGCATCGTCTCCAATTGTCAAAAATCAAGATACATCATATAGAAGAATGATGCAACACATAGAGGAAGTTTACGACATAATTTCACTCCTATATCTAAGAACCTACAAGGGTGACGAGGGTACTCCAAGAAGACATAAAAACAAGCACATGGGAAACACAACACACACACACAAATCTAATCTATAGATAAAGAAGAGGTACTCTCCTAGTCCTCATCAACCAGAAGGTCATCGTTCTCCCAATATAGATCATTATAAGGGGAGGGCGGATGACCCTGCAAGGGTGGGATAGGAAGGGGAGCACCCTTTGACTCTCCTACAACAAGAGCTAAGGAAGAGGTCCCCTCAAGGTATTCTTCACTCAAATCCTATGAGGTAAACACCATTGAACTTGTAAAGATCATTAATAGATCTGAGACATCATCAATTGAGTTAAACATTCATTTAATAGGAATGTCATGTGTTTATTGAGCAGGAGATGAAAGAGGCACTTGAGATCCACCATCAATCTCGTCAAAAGAGACGGTGACAAACTCGGGAGATGCCAGGGCTGCCTCCGTCACCAGGATGATGCAAGCCAAAGCAAAACCCTCTCTTGAAGAAGGTGATCCCTTCTTCCAACCTCCACTGGAAGTGAGGTCTTCCTCCAACTTACACTTCATTGTGTAAGGAAGTAAAGGTAGCCGAACAACTTCCCACACTAATCTTGAGAGGAGAATAATGAAAAAATATTACAAATCTTTAAAAGTTATGAAAACTTAAACATAAATACAGAAAAATATTGTGCATACCACAACATAATGATTTACGTGGGGAAAACCATTTCAGGAGAAAAACCCCACACTCCAGAAGCCACCCAATATATTATTCAGAAATCACAAAGATTACAATATACTTGTAGAGCAAGCTTCTCATAGGAGTATAACCACCCAGAGATCTAGAGGCAACACATATGCTATCAGACTCTTAGAATACATCACAATACACAACCATAATACAATGCCCTTATAAAATAGGGTTCCTTCTAGGGAAAGTTAAGCTAATAAAATATCGATAGTCGACTATGAGACATAATGATGAATGGTCCAGATTTACAATAATAAAATATAAATAAAATTTTCCTTTTAGGGGTGTTTCCCTTGAGCCCTCACTAGGGCTCACTACCCTTGGACCCTAGCCTGGGGGATGATCCCCCCAAACCCCTCGTGGGGGGGATCCCCCCACGCCCCCTATCATCGTTGGATAAAAAATACCTTATGTATCAACAATACCTTATGTAATTGCAAGGTTGAGACACATTTTCTCAACACATCGAAAGATGCAGAATCCCCATAGAAGAAGTGGAAGGCAAGGAGGAAGAGGAAAAGGCCACAACCGACACCACCATGGTGTTTAGAATGTCCACGGGATAGGAAAATGGAGGTATGTATAGAAGGGACATCAAAAGAGGAGGCTCCACTAAGGGAGCAATGAACACCTACACCCTTTTGGGATGAGGGTCATTATCATTCATGGGAGGATCTGGAAGCAAGAAGAGATGATGAGAACCAAAGAAAAAGAAATAAAATAGGGAGGCACAATAGGAAATACCAAAACAGGAGCTATTGGCTCCTCTTTTTTCTTTTGTGAGGTAGCTTGCTCAACAACCAAATCCTTCCTCCAGCCCTTACGCTCACGTGCAAGCCAGTTTTGTTGGTTTGAGAACTAGACATCACCGCTTGAGAAGGAACAAGAGCCTTTTGTTCCACCATAGGCGTGTCCTCCACAACCATTGTTAGTGGAAGGGAAACCTCCTGGATGTGAGCAAGAGTAGGAAGTGCAGGAGTGGAGACTAAAACAAGTGGAGAAGCAAACTCAAGCGCCTCAATGGCAAGCCTCTTCCCATTCACCACCCAAGGGGTAGGAGCAGTAGGAGGCTGCAGAGGCCCTTCCCCTTACCATAGAAAACATGCCTCGACACCGTGGGTAAAATGCGAAGTTCAAATACTTGACGCTTGGCCTTTCATCAAGCAAACACTATCAAACTCCCCATGCGAGGCATAGACGTAGAGGCTGAAGGTGCCACAACAGGGTGAGTAGTAGAAGCAGATGAAACAATAGAAGAATAGGGAGGCTCCTAGGCGTGAGTGGATTTCCTCTTCCCCTTTTGAGAGGTGGAAGAGGAGGCAACCTACCACTGCACAATCATAGAGCCTTTAACTGAAGTGGTGTAAGGGGAGATAGGGTAGGTCACCTTCAATGCTATGCCCCAATTCTTATATTTGACATAGGTGCAATACAAGTTTGTCCTTGGAGGAAGCACACCAACCGAGGTAGGCCAAAAGTGATCTAACAAGTAGCTCCCACACAACACTAGAGGTTTATATCCAGAGTCATGCACAATGTGCACAGAGCCCTCATGAGAAAACTCCAAACATGAATTATCGAAGTGACTACGTTCATGGAAACCAACCATGAGATGCCTTGTTTCACTTTTTAAAATTATGACTCTGGAATGATATCAAAAGGACCATTTATAGTCCTAGGTCCTACTAGGATTGAGAGTGTGATAGAATTGATTGGAGGGATCGAGAGTACATCATGTGTACATATTGTGGTTTTCAACTTTTCATATTCCTCCCTATGTAGAAAATTTAATAGAAGGGTCTCCTTCATTACCACATTCACACGACTCATGGGGTCAACTAGAACACCAATCATGTGATGTTCCTGTTGATGCGAGTAGGAATGTATAGAGGAGGACACTTGTTAATATTCATAGGAAAGTCCTACAATGTGAAAGTTATAGCTGATGACTCATTTGTAGGCTACGTGAGAGGAATAGGTGTAAATGAAACCACGTTTACATACTTCGAGAACTCAAGGGAAGTGAAACCAGGAGGTTCAATGATTAGGTTCGCAAAGTGAGATGGAGAAGGATCTATGTAGATCTACAACTCGCTATTATCCTTTTCCACAGACTTATTCACATTTTTCTTTTTCTCATCGAAGGGGATAGTATCGTCATAGATGCAATCTTTTATCTCATGATGCAAGCACATGCATATTTTAGTATCATGTCCGAGAATTCGATGGTACTAGAAAAATGTGTTCTCCTCATACCAGTTGGGGTAATTTTCAGTAAGGGGTCAAGGATATGGCAAGGTTATCACTTTGTCTTTCAATAACTTCTTTAGAATAGAAGTGTATGATTTTGATAACTTTATGAATTGTCTATTGCATTTGAGGCCTTTTTTGCTAAATGCAGCAACTAAATTGGCAACAGATTTACCTTTACCAAAGATTGACACAATGGACCTACCCTCAAGATGGGAATGTGAGGAAGATCCTCTAAATTGGGGAATCGTCTAATGTACTCCCGCAATACAGCACAAAGATGTGTAAAAGAGGGGTATTTCATCAAAGAAAATTTCTCCTACCAAGACCTCTGTAGGTTGCCAATGAAAACCTTCTGTACATCTGAGTTGAGCGAAGGATAGGATAATGAAATCAATTACCTTCTCATGCTCTACTTGCTTACATTGGATGAGGTCTAAAAAAGGCCATCTTCATCCTGATGTTTGCTTGGAATTGCTAGAGAAATTGATTCACAAGCTGATTAAACAAAAATATGGAATTATTAGGCAAGGAACAATACTATTCTAGGGTTGTATCTTTGAGAGATCTTGGGAGAAACTTAGCCATTAAGGCATCATGGTGAAAGAAATCTATACACATGGCATTAAATGTAGACACATGTGTTTGTGGATCTCCCTTACCACCATACTTCTCAAACTTTGGAATCTCCATCCCCTAGGGGATAGGAGTGTTTATAATTGCTATTGATAAAGGACTGTGATGAAAGAAAGGCTAGAAAATCAGCTGGGAGGTGGCCTGAGAGAGGTTTTCCAGTTCATTTTGCATCTGGCCCATGTTCTATAGTAGAGCATTCAGAACAAGGTTAGATGATGAAAGAGGACCAATGGAACCCTTTCCAAAACCACCACCAGAGCCACCAGAGCCATCGCCTCCCATTCTACTAAGGCTTCCACTGCCAAAGACAACATGGCCCCTAGAGTTGACACTGCCAGAATTAGAAGGAACAACATTGAAACATAAATGGATTCTATTTACTTTGACGGTCTGAGGTGCCTCAAGTACGAGCATGGTGTTAATGGAAGGGCTTGATTTGACCATGTACACTAGCATCATGGGCATCAAAACTCCTATTTTTCTTCTAGAGGTTTCGGTCCTAGAACCTCGAGTGATGCCCAATCCATAGTTGTATGAAGGGACATATTCTTCCATTATATCAGTGGTGCCTTGAAGAAGCTCCAGGCCCACTTGATCTTTGTCTATCATATATCTCATTTCATTGACAAACCTAGAAGCCCTAGACATGTTTCGTTCTTTTCCCAAATGATTTGCAAGATCCAGTAACCTCCTATATAGAGTAATGAGATGCTCCATACAAATAGCGAGAGCATCATCCTCGTTCAGAGGTGGGGTCGTAGGAGAAATAGGAGGGATAGGAGTACGAGTGGCCTCCCCGAGGAAGCTCCCCTCCATCTTCAAAACCATTTCCTGAGAAGTGGGACCAGTAGTGAAACCAGTAATGACCTTTGATAAATCCATCTCTAGGGGTCTTACGCTTCTTCTAACGATGTACCCAGAGGTTGTAGATTGGGTCGTAAAGCTCATAAAGTTTCATGATGCACAAGTTTTCAACCTTCATGAGATGTGAGAGGAAGAATCTCAACACAAAGAAACAAATGCTACGATGTTCACGTTGGGTTCACCAAAATGTAGAGGAGGGGGATGGGCTACTTTGAGAACCTAGGTCATGGGAGGGTCCTAAGCAACAAGCTGCCCTAATCTACCTCAAGCTTTGCTAAATGATTGGAAAGGTTAGGTGGTTAGGGTTGAAAATGAAGAGCAATATGGTTGCTCTTGTCCTACTAACCCAAATGTTTCAAGAGGTCAAACGAGTTGATTCCCAGAGTTTAGTCTGTGACTCAAACAACTTACTTCATGAGGACGACAGTACATGACACAAACTATAGCACAATGCACTTGCATCTCAATGGGGCGCTAGTTTCCGTACAAATAGAGAGTGTGATGAGAAAACAAAAACACTAGGGAATAAGATAATAGATTGAATAAGAGTTTTTATGCTATGATGAAACACAAAGGAGATACAAGAATGAAGTACAACAAGAAGAATACTTCTACAACACTAAAATAGAATTAATGAAAGAAGAGTGATAAAGATAGACCTTTGAACCTACAAGTTGAGATCTTCACTAGCTTCACTTGAAAAATAACCTGCACACACAAGAATGAGAAAATTTTGGGGTTGTGTATAGAGGAATACCTTAGTCAGTCCCCTACTTTGGTGTTTCCACCTCCATAGATAGCCAGATAACAACAATTGTGTAGAAAGATGATAAAGAGAGTATAGAAATGGAGATACCAATCAATACTCAAACAACAATATGCTGCAATAAAAATACGATAATGCAAAGGTGAATGAAAATAGTGGATATCACCTTCTCAACCATGTGATCTGAAGGAAAATGGAGGAAGGAGCGAGCTTGCAAGCTCTCCAAAGCCAATGTTGTCGCAACAACAAAGAAGAGGAACCAAAAAAACAACTTGCAACTACAATGGAGGTGGTGATGCAACTTGAAGGAGTTGAAAGTGAGTGTGTAGAGTGAATTCGATCAAGAAGTTTTCAAGCATGAAGAAGTTGAATGGGATGAAGAGTTAGAGAATTTGAAGGAAAAAGGAGGAAAAAAGCCCATTTGAAGTTAGTCAAAAGAGCTCCAAACATTACACTTCGTGTCCAATGGAGGAGTGTAACACCTCTACAGATTCCAAAGGTAGAAATCCTATTAGGATGGAAGCATGCCACATAGACGTCCACATGCCGCACTAGCCCCTAACAAAAATTCCCCCATCGACACACAAATGAGCTGCCAAGTGGACAGGGAAAGGTGGTGGGTGTAGGAATTGCATCATCAAATTTAATTATCTAAGGTAGGAGGTAATGTGAAAGTGGAGTTTTCCTAGGGGTGCAAATTCACGCCATTACACAATGTTTCATTGATAAAGTTGTATGACATGCAAAGTAACTCTTAAGCAATTTTAGAACTTTTGGCAACAATTGAACAAATATGTTTATTATTACATTTTTTGAGTTAGAAGGAATGGTATGTGATGAGAGTCATTATAATCCTTTTCATTTAATTTATATCAATTTAGGATGGTGTCCATAGATTTTCTATAATAGGAACTTAAATATTTTTGGTTAATGGTGTTGAACACCTAGAATATTGAGAAAGGGGTGAATCAATATTCACTGAAATTCATTAACTTCATCAATTTAAACATCCATTCAAAGCATCACATTAAACTTACAACAATAGAATGGAGCATATAAAGCATACATCACATCAAAGAACAAAATAATACTAGATTTACATGGAAAATCCTAGAAAGGGAAAAACCACGATGAGGATTAGCTCACAATATTATAACTGGTTATAATAGAGATTACAAAATGGTGGACTTGTCTAATGAATCGCTATCCAAAAAGAAAGAATGGTTCATTGTTTGTGGCTCACTACCAAGGGATCACTACCTAGAATATAAAAAGATAGAAGAGAGGGTGGCTCACTACCAAAATGAGTTGTTAATAGTGCATCTACAACATGCCAAAGATATAGTTCTAATTAAGCTCTGAAAACTGACTTAACACACTTCGTACTTCACCACTACACCTTTCGCACGCCACACTAGATGAAATTTCGCACACACACTCTATATACACTCACTCATATCATACTTCACATAATGAATTAACTTTGTATATATATACCACAACCAACCAAAACATCAATTAGGTAGGCCTAATTACATGAACTATGTACCACATAACCCATCGACTTAAAAATTTAACACACACCTTGTAGAATGAACCAAAACATGCATAACATCAAACTATGTTGAAATAACCTATAATCACTTCCATAAATCTGCTCCTTACATACTTCAACTCCACACGACCCCAAAATACTTAGGCCAGTGCCACATAACAAAATTGGTGAAGCAATAACTGAATGAACCAACATTCATTCACAAATCAATACGCGAACTACCAAATCAGTCACCACTTGGAGCACACATACTTTTGACATCTATAAACACTTCCTCAAAATAGCATAGCATAAAATTTATCCGCAGTGGAATGTAGAGCATTCCAATATACACTCTATACTAATAACACTGCCATTACAAAGCCCGATACTCTGTCAACATTATCTTCAACTACGAAAGAAATACAAACTTGAAATTTTGGATCTAAAAACCTTCAATACACATCATCAACACCTTAAAACCACATGGAAAGATATTGCATAGCGGAGCAATATGAACCACAAAAATGGTTCACTATAACACTAAAATTGTACTCTGAGACAACTAATTATCCACACCATTTGGTCTTCTCTAGACCGACTCTTCTATATTTCTACAATGGGTTGACATCAGTGAAAACACCACACACCATCCATGCACCATCATGCTCATGTTTCCAACAAATGATTCTTTATAATAAAATTAGAAAGTTGATTTTAATTTAAATACTGAAATTAAATTTACTCTTTCGAGAAAATAAATCACAAGAATTAATATTAGAAAAATAAAACTAAGCAATTATTGTGTTGTCGATTTAATTACTCTTGTAGGTTAACATTTCAATACACATTAAAATAAATAAAAATATTAAAAATAAAACTATACAAAAAATTGAAATGATACAAATATTAAAAACATAATATAAATCATAATTAAAATTATATAAATATCAAATACAATTTTATTCCTTGGGATAAATGGCATGCTTTTCCCTTAGGATTGGACCAAGATCGATCAACCAATCAATAAATACAAGTTTTTAGAAGAAAAGTAATATTTTGTCGAAACACTTGGAGGCTAGTTGGAATTGAGCTAGAACACTTTGGAGCTAGTTGGAATGGTTATAAAATGTACTCTAGATCTTATTCTACAACAATCTAGAAGGGGCCTCAAAACATACTACATTTTATTTCTGAGGATTGAGTGGTATTAGAGGCCAAATGATGAATCATTTAGTATTTTTCATTCTCTTTGACATGAAATCATTTCTACCTAAAAAAAATTCCTAACAAGAAAAGTAACTCTTAGATAATTTTGAAATTTCCAAGACCAAGATTAGAAATGTATTTGTGAACACATCATTTCAATTTGGACAATTACATCCAAAGGTCATATAGAGTGCTCTTTCATGAACTAGTATTTTTTTCTACCTTTTTTACTCTTGATTTGTTTACCATGTCTTGTTAAAGTTCTCCTTTTCCCCAAAATTTATTTAAGATTTCATTTTTCTCATATATAATTTGGGAGATTCAAAGAGTGTCAAATCTTAGATGGAGGCTCCCTTGAATTTTTCTACCCTTTCTTATGTCTGTGAGGCTTTTATATTATGATGTTATGCTACAAAATATTTTTTGAATAGGCTAAGTAAATCTTAATAATTTTGTAGAGCTTTAACAAGCTTCTCTTTGATTTAGGAAGATTAACTTCTTTAGTGAGGCACCAATGATGTGATGCTGAAATATTTTTAAAAATATACTAGTATATATTTTATCAATGGGGAGGATCTAATGGGTTAGCATATATATATTTATTAGGATGGGTTGGTAAGTGTTTTTTATATTATAAAGTACAAGATGGTATAATATACTAATACACATAGACTAGGATGGGTGCTCACATAAGATAAAAGAAACATGTGGTGATATTAGAAAATACATGCCACTTCTACAACATGTCCTCACTTAGATGATTCTTTATATAAAGGCTTTGGGCTCATTGTTGAGATAATTTGGCTACTTGTGCAAGTTAGGCTCAACATATGATTGTGGGGGATAATTTGTAAAGAAAAGTAAGTGTATGTGGCTACCACTTGTCAAATGTCGTTTATGACTATTTTGCAAATTGAGGTTGATGTAATGGTGTAGATATACATGAATAAAATGTGTCTTTATATACATTATTCATTTTTCTATAATTTCTTGGGTCAATCCATTAATATAACATGAGGACTTAGGTTAAGAAGTACATCTAGATCTATTGCCATGCAACTAAGAAAAATAATGGTTCTCTATGCACTTAAGGTGACCTATCATTGATGGGATTTATTCTATTAATAGTTGATAAGTCAGTACATATGTTCTTGGGTTGTTGAATTTTCACTATGTTACACTGTATGACTCATGTAGGTTGAGGGTGGTATAATGTGCCATCAAAGATTATTTGAACCAATATACCTTTTGGGTTTTTCCCTATTTTTAACATTAGGTATTGATCATTACTTTACGAATAAATTCCCAAACTTTTCATAAAGTCTTGTTATACATCTTACCTTGATATTTGACCAATTAAACATTATTATTAATATTGATTTGAGAAGTGAAGTATCTTATTGTGTGTTTATTAGTATTTGAACAACCATATTTCAGATTTATTTACAATGTATTAGTGAAGCTATATTCTCATGACAACCACTAAACTAATAAGATAAATGAAGTATTCACCATTTTCACACAAATAGTAGATTAGTTTTCTTAAAATATCTACTAATAAACTCTCTATGTATTTTTCTCATCTACAATCACTACATGTATGTGTCCATTTAAAAATAATTTTAATTGTTTAAGACTTTATAAAAATACACTAACTAGTAAATCTAAATTTTATGTTGGAAATATACAAACTAAATACATGAATAGACACACATACTTGATTATACTAGACTTGAAATGTTTTTGAATTTAATTAATGAATCCATTGCACAACCCTATAGTGCTACAAAATGTTAAGATTCTTTGATCAAATGTTAAAGGCCTACAACACCAATCATCAACACATTCAATATAACCATATGAATAATATTTAGGAGGTGTTAGGCCTCTAAAGTTCGATCAATGTGTCATATGGTGTATCATTTTATCCTAGATATTAGATCATATAGTTATGGTGTGGTGTGATGTCAAGCCTATGGACATGTGTCATATATTACTTTGGAGACCCTATCTTGTATGATAATTTGTTTTGCATGATAATAGAGCTAATACTTCACATTGGTGAAAGATGAAAAAAAACACCACTTGAATCTAGTAAGAAACCAAGAAGAGTGTGCACCTAAATCTAGAGTTGAGGGTAAATGAAGCTGGATTGTTTATCATTACTAAAATTTTCTTTAGAAATTCTAAAATAGGATGTTGAATCACGAAAGAAAGATGAGAAGTTGATAGATCTAAATATCATGGTATTATGACTAGTGAGGTCTTGATGGAATTACACCAAAGAGGAATTGAGAACATAATTTTGATCTAATATTTAGGGTTACTTTGTCTAATAAGGTTGAAAACATGGATGAACAAATGCATGATGTGCATAAGCAAGTGAGGGGCAATTTGTGGATGAGTAATTGGAAGTTCAAGATTTTTTTTATCAGAGGAGGCGAGAAAAGGAGTTTCATAAAGTAGAATTAATGTTGGATCACTTTAGGAGGAAAAGGTTTTCAAAGAGATTCTATAACAAGATTTATTAGAGAAAGATTGAATATTGCAAGTTGGTAGAGGAAATTTCAGCTAATAATTTTGGGATTCAGTTACCTAAGGGAATAGGTGCCTTTCTTATTGCCAATGTTTTTAATACAAATATTTATCATGAAGGGGAAGATAAAGGAAAAAATTAAAACTAGGATTTTTATTAGGAGAAACACATTTCAAAATAGTCCAAGGAAGAACTGAGAATGCACTACAACAAAAGGTGATCAATAGGACTAGAGGAAAAATGTACATGAATTATTTGGTGAAATGGAAATATAAAATATATGAGGGTACTACATGGTTAATGTCTACAAATATGATGAAGTATGGTTCTAGCTCTAGGAAATTATCAACCATAATGTGAGAAAAATTGCACATTCTTTCTTACTGTAGGTGTCTAATGCAAGAAAATTTTGGGGAATTGATCAATAAACATCATCTTGATTTTATTTTTTGAATGTATAGGAATGAAGGATATAATAATATATTTAAAAGTCATATAAAAGTGTAAATTTAAACTTGAATTATTTCCCTCTCAAATTGGCGCACTAGACTTGTAGAAGACACTTGTTGCATCATAAGTCAATTTTTTGTAATTCAAGCACTCAAATTGTGTGGAAATTGGAAAGGGTGACTTATGGAGTTAACATTAAATGGTGTTCCAATTTTCATCTGCCACTCTTAATTGAATTCCTTATTTCCCAATCCATACACCCATCTTGAGGAGTTATAACTAGATATATTTTTGCATGATGAGTTTGAAGTTTCATTGATACTTGGAGTCTTCTCTAAATCTCACATACTTTGCATGTCAAATTACATTAATCTTGAATAATGATATACTTATTTATTGAGTTAAACTTATAATTTGTCTCTTTCTATTAAAGTTGGATCAATTTTTATGTCATTTGATGGAAGAGTTTTACTCCTACTTTATCTCTTGATCCTTATGGCACCATATTAAAGAGTATTATACAAAGATAAGTTTTGGATGTAGCACCCCGCCATGAAACCCTAGAGGACAACACACTAAAACACCTAAAATGGATTTTTTTTTGTAAGTGCAATATTCACATGATTGCAAATGAAACAATAACTTGTTTTTCTAATCTAAGTCCTCTAAGGTTTCAAGGTTACATTACTAGAATCTCATTAACGAGCTAGAAGAAATGTAAATCACCACAATAAATAAAATCCATCAACAATATAACATCCATATTAATCCAATTAACTATCACATGAATTAACATTATTACCATTATCCATTACATACAAGAGTGCATCAATTAATTACATCATTACATCTTGAACAATAATGTCTCCTCAAAAAAATGTGAGGAGAGTAGATCAGAAGAATAATACATGATACAATTGAATTATAGTACAATACAAAATACATGAAGATACTCCACATGAACTAGAACAAGTATAGAAGTCTTCATAACCAGGAGAAGTCACCACAAACACAAACAAAGTGAGGAAGCCCAATGCAGGGCATGGAACATTCTACCCAACCATGTGGAACCCTAAGGTCCATCCCCCGTGCTAGGAGATAATGATAAGGTCCCACCACCAAAGCAAAGAAGAAGATAGTAACACAACACAAAAGGCTAACATGACTCCAACACACAAAGCAACAAACAAAACATAAAGAAACAACCACTTCTAGAGGTACAAGAACAAAAAGAGGAAAAATTAAAAAAGGCAAACAAGGTTGCTATAGGGAGGAGAGTCATCACATAATTTTCTATGGGTTACCCTAGCATAACCTTTCTAGGCTACCAGACCCCCATTCTAGGTTACCTTGGCTGCCTCTACCGGTCGTTGGACCCCCATACAAACTATGCGGGATCAACATACCTTCCAATCAGACTAGGTAGTTGATTTTGCCATTCTAGGCCTTCCCACTTATCTCAAGCCTAAAAAAGCACTTGAGCCATTAGTGAGGCATTATCTTGATTAATGTAAACTACCCAACCCCCTAATTTATTTAAGGTTATCACTAATTAAGAAACTCTCAATGAGTTACCCTAGCGCCCCTTTGTGTGTCGGACCCCCATTGAGAGCCACTCCCCCTACTAGCAATAAAAGACTCATTTAACTGGGTAAGCCAACTTGCACAACATATAAAGCCATATGTAATATCACATAAAGCGAGACATGCACCAACTCGCACAAAGTCTCCACAGATAACCATACCATAGTGCAAGGCTAGAACCCACATAATCTTAAATCAAGTATAGAGTCAAATGTTCACAAAGAACCAACATGAAAATCCAATCATAAAAAAAAACTCTTTTTCCCTAGAAGACTAAAAAATCACTAACACAAAGGTTTCCCCATCAAAGTGGTAACAATAACATGATCTCATAATTGAAATCAACCTCAAATTCAAAGTAAAATAAACCAATAGGGCATCCAAGAGAGACCTCAATTTTCTGCTCACAAGATACCCAACCACCAATTACCTAACAAACTTACAATTTAGCAAATAAACAACTTTTAACAAAATCAACAACCACGACAACAATAGTAATCAACCAATTCATAGTTCAATTCAAAAATCAACGTCAATAACCAAAATCAACTTAGATTCTGAATTTGCGTACATAATTCAACCCAAGGAATCAATCATCATTGCAATCATGAAAACACTATTTAAATCAAACTCATAGTAGACAATCAATTATGAATCAACTTCACAAGGAGCAATAACCAAAATAACACTTCAACACAAGGTTCCATATGATCAATCAAACACGCAATATATTAAGAAAAAATAACTTCTACATCATCCAATGTTCAATATATCACTACCATTTTCTTACTTAAACATTTACCACTAAAATCAATTACAAGGAAAAATCTACAAACTAACTATTTAACATTTATAAAAGGACTCCATAGCCAAAGACAATCGATTCGTTTATTGAATCAAATCATTCAATTGATTGATATAGATAGATCAATATTCCTCATATAATTATTTTCACGTTTCTTATAACTCATTACTTAGATACTGAATTTACTCATCTAAATAATCTCTTTATTCATCTAAGTATATTTAAATCAATTTCCTTTCCTACCTATTTAATTTTTACTAAATATCTTTATAATACAAATACATGCATACACATATACAAGCATATGACATAATTGTAAAACTTTTTGTAACACCTATATCATCTGATAGTTATGCCAAATACATAAATAAATACATAACACCCAACAATTAACATAAAATCTATTAAGCCCAAATAAGCGAATATAAGGATTTTGAAACTTGCAAGGCATAAGATGAAGAAAGAAGGCATAAGATGAAGAAAGAACGCGTAATAAGATTACAACTACAGTTTTCTCCAAAAACCCCAACCACTTTGCAAAATTTACCCAATTCCAAATTTCCCAAAACCAGAAAAGAAGGCTTCTCCAAGAACCAGAAAGTTTATTCCCGGCAGAACTGAAAAATTAGTTTTTCAGGAAAAACTCCATAAAGACCCCTCCACTAACAATTAACCAATTTAATTACTTCACCACTATGCCCGTAACTGTCTACCCTTTCTTTTAATTAGTTATTTTATAATTTAACCACTTCTTATAATTTGCACACATTAAATTAACAGTTAAAATATTTAATTTTATTAATTTAATTCTTTCGTTTTAGTTTGCTTGCACAATACAATAATTAACATATTTATTTAAATATTTCTTTATTAAATCATAAATTTTAATTTATTTAAATCAAATAAATCATTAATAATATTTTATTTAATCAATCATCAGAGCTAAAATTTTGAATTTTGGAGGATGGCTCTGCAAGCGCTGCATGAGGCCGCAGCCATCTAGGCTCGGCCTGCATGTGGTCTTTTGGTGGTTGCATGTGTAGTTGGGGGTCGGATCTGTTCTCTTCTTCTCTGAAGCTTCTTGGGGGTGGGTTTTTTTACGCTATTTGGGGGGAGGCTCTTTTCTTTTGCAGCAGGTGTGTATTCTGGGGTTGGGGGGTTGCGACCTTGGTGTCTAGTGGAGTGTGCCTTCTTTGAAGGGCTCTTGGTTTTATTTGGGCCTTGCTTGCTCATCTTGCATTGTGTGCTCTTTGATGGATACTGGAGAATCTTCTAGGGTTTGTCCCAATATGGACTTTCGTTCTGCTTTTGGATCGAAACCCTCTCCACAGGGTTCGAAGATTTTTGATAATAATCTTTTCTCGGTGGAACCTGAGAAAGTCGAGATGGGCTCGGTAGGGGGGCCTAGAATTCCGAAGATTAATGGGTGCCTCGAACGGTGTAAAGAGAGGCCGAGCATAGTCATTCCAATGGAGATGTTGGCTGAAGACATTGATTATTATGCACGACATTCTCTTTATTGCAAATTCTTAGGTTTGAAAATTTCTTTGCAATTCTTGGAGATGTGGGCTCAAAAGACATGGATGCCTGAGGGAGAGATGGAGATCCGCCTCCTGGCAAATAACTACTTCATGGTTACTTTTGATTGTTTGGCTGATCGGAATAGGATTTTTGAAGGGGGCCCGTATTTTTATAACCAGGTGGGCTTATTTATTAAGCCATGGCATGCTGGCTTCAACCCGGCAGAGGAACTTCCGAATCGGGTTCCGGTTTGGGTCCGTCTTCCAAGGCTCCCTGTGGAATGCTGGCGAGAGGATGTGTTGTGCCTATTAGCCTCGAAGCTGGGGAAACCTGTGGGTTCTTCTCAGCAAACACAATTCAAAAAGGTAATGACTTTTGCCCGGTTTTGTGTAGAAATTGATTTAAGTAAGCCATTGCCAGACTCGTTAGAAGTGAGTGCAGGAGATTATTCATGGGTGCAACAGCTGGATTATGAAACACTTCCCTTCCGTTGTCGTTTCTGTCATGAGTATGGTCACCTCCTGCGCAGATGTCCAAAGGCCAAGCCTTTGGAGGCTCATTCTTCTCAACCTTCAGCTAATCCACCTAGGGTGGATAAGGGCAAGGACCCCATTCAGGGTTCTGGTGGTAGGGAAGATGGATTTATTCCCGTTAGAGGCCGAAACAGAAATAAAGGTCATAAAAGGACTTTGAAGGACAGGCAGGAGGAGGACACCTTCAACAGGTTTGAGGTGCTAGAGGATCTTAGTCAACAGGAGGTGAACCCAGGATTTTTGGATCTAGATCATGGGACTCTGGATATTGATCAGCATGGCCCTTTAGTTGAGGCAATGCTTACTCCCCAACAGGAGGGGGGTATGGGAGTGCCATGCTTAGATGAGGTTGGGAAAGATTCTAGTCAGGTTTTGCTCAACTCAGAGGGGATTATGGCTCCGCTTACTGATGGGACTTCGGCTCTAGGGACAGATCGTCAAATGGAGGTTCAGGTTGAGTTGGGTGGTAGTGCTGAGGTAGTGAAAGATAGTGTAGATAAGGTTCACCTCTTGCAAAAAGTTGGTCCAGAGGTGGGCAAGAAGAATATTAAGGCGTCCTCTCAGTTGGGTGTTCTGCAAAAAGTTCTCAAGAAGGGGGGGCCGGAGAAAATTTCTAAGCTGGGAAGGAAGAAGGATGAGGAAAAGATTAAGATGATAGGGGAGACTTTGGTGGAGTCAGGGTCAGTCAAGACTCTGGATTCGCATTTTTCATGCCCCTCGAAATGATAGTTCTCTCTTGGAATGTTAGGGGCTTGAACAGTGGCCCTAGACAAAAAGCTGTTCGGGATTTGATTAGGTGTCATTCGCCTGATGTTCTTTTTTTGCAGGAGACTAAGCTCTCTGTGGAGGGTATGATGGATCTAGTTCCTAAGTTATGGGGGAATGGTGGATGCCAATGCATTGGTGCTCAAGGGTCTTCTGGCGGGGTGGCATGTTTATGGAACCCGCGTAAGATTTGCCCCCTTTGGTGGGTGTCTTTCAGGTCCTCCCTTTCCATGGTGGCCTCTTGTTTTATGTCAGGGGAAATTGCTCTCTTCTCCAATGTGTATGCGCCTGTGGAGTTGCAAGGAAAGCAACTTTTGTGGTCCAACATTCGTTTAGTTCGCAGCTTATTTCCCTACCATCCTTGGATTATTGGAGGCGATTTTAATGCTATCACGGAGCTTGCAGAAAAATGAGGTGGTATTGCAAGGTTGGAGGCTTCTGCATTATTGCTCCAGGACAATATCTCTGCTTTGAATCTTGTGGATATCAAACCTGGCAATGGTCTTTTTACTTGGAATAATAGGAGAATTGGCGATGCCTCTATTTCTGAAAGACTTGATAGATTTTTGGTGTCTAGTTTTTGGGTGGGGGACAGGTGGTTGATAAGCTCTGAAATTTTGGATGGTCGTGGTTCTGATCATTGGCCTATTAAGCTAGTGGTTGATGTGCCTCAACGGTGTGCTAGACAGACCTTTAAGTTCCAACTCATGTGGCTTAGGGATGAATCTCTTCATGTTTTGCTCCCTAGTTGGTGGGATCAGGGGAAGCCAGCATATGGCACTGCCATGTACTCTTTCTCAAAGAGGCTCCAGTATGTTAAATACAGATTGAAAAGATGGAATAGGCAGCATTTTGGTAACTTATTTCAGGAAAAGCAAAAGGCGCGAGATAATCTAGACCTAATTACCAGACAAATTCGAGATCAAGGCCTCTCAGAGGAGCTGAGTTTATTAGAGGTTGCTGCAACAAAAGAGCTTGAGGAATGGGAGTTAAGAGAAGAGATTTTTTGGAAACAAAAGTCTCGTATTGAATGGCTCCAGGCTGGGGATCGAAACACTGCTTTCTTCCATAACTCAGTTAAGGATCGGAGACAAGGTAATGTTATTTCTTCTATTTTGTTGCCTAATGGGGAATCTTTGTCCTCTTCAGCCTCTATTTCAGCTGAATGCATTCGATATTTCTCTACCCTTTTCTCTGAGGATTCGCCTCCTGCGGAGGAGGATGAAGCTAAAATTTTAGATTGTATCCCGAAGCTGGTGACTAATGAAATGAATGACTCATTGCTTGCTCCTATTACCTTGTCGGAGCTTGAGAAGGTTGTATTCCAGATGAAGAAAGGTAAAGCTCCTGGGCCTGATGGATTCCCCATTGAATTTTTTCAGGAGTTCTGGGAAGTGGTTAAATTGGACCTTTTAGAGGTTGTCCAAGAATCCTTTATGCATAAACAAATGTTGAAGTCCCTAAATGCTACATTTTTAGCTCTTATTCCTAAGAAGGTGGGAGCTAACTCCTTGGATTTGTTTAGGCCTATAGCTCTATGTAATGTTGTGTATAAAATTATTACTAAGTTGATCGCAGAAAGGCTGAAGCCTTGGCTTGATGACTTAATTTCTGAAGAGCAGGGGGGTTTTGTTGCTGGAAGACAGATCATGGATGGGGTAGCTATTGCTGCTGAGGCCATCCACTCTATGGAATCCTCAAAAGATAAATCTATGTTTATCAAGTTAGACATGGCTAAAGCTTATGATCGTGTTAAATGGAGTTTTCTATTTAAAATCCTTGGAGCTTTTGGCTTTGCTGAGGGTTGGATTGAATGGGTTAGGAGTTGTGTCACTTCCTCCTCCTTTTCGGTGCTTGTCAATGGTGAGCCCACTTGTTTGTTTGGTGCTTCTAGAGGCCTTAGGCAAGGAGATCCCCTATCTCCTTACTTATTCATCCTCCTTGCGGAAGGCCTGGGAAGACTCATTCGTGCTCAGGTTGCTAGTGGATTGCTTCAGGGATGGAGTTGGGGAGATGGTATTCCCCCTCAGTCTCATCTGCAATTTGTAGATGATACTGCCTTGATGGGTAGGGCTAAGGTTGAGGAGGCTCTCAATTGGCGCAGTGTTTTGGACAGTTACTTGGCAGCTTCTGGGCAATGCATAAATGAGGGGAAGTCCTTCATATATTTCTTCCACACTCCTAAAGGTATTCAAAGGAGAATTGCTGGTATCCTTCGGTTTCAGATTGGTTCGCTTCCTTTTTCCTATCTTGGAATCCCTCTTGCTGTTCGCTCTCTCCCCAAAAGGTTTTGGCAAGAGACTCTTGATAAGTTTCGAGGATTGGTCAGTCATTGGACTTGCAGGTGGCTTTCTTCAGCAGGTAGAGTGACTCTTTTAAAGTCGGTGGTCCAGGCTCTTCCTATTTATAAATGCTTTGTTCTTTCTGCTCCTTCAAGTTTTATTAGAGATTTCGAGAAATTGTCTCGTCAGTTTCTGTGGGCTGGTAATCTTCTTCATAGAAAATGGAGTCTTGTGAAGTGGGATGTTGTTTGTAGGCCAAAGCAAGAGGGGGGTCTTGGTTTACGGCGGGCTGATTTGAATGGGCAGGCCTTGGCTGCTAAGTTGTATTGGCGCTGGTGCTCTCAACAGCATATGTGCTGGGCTAAAATTCTGACCTTCAAATATTTGGGGGCAGTAGAAAGTAGGGAGGTATCAAGGTTTAGTATGGAGGGGAAAGGCTCTGTGATCTGGAGTACCCTTAAACGTGGTGCCAAGTTGGTTAAACAGGGACTTTTTTGGATTTGTAATGGGGGTCGAGATGCTCTTTTCTGGTATGATTCTTGGGATGGATACCCACCCATTGTGTCATCTCATCCCCATCTCCAAGATTTGTGCCAGATTTTTGTGGAGGCGGGTTGGAATCATGTGGCAGATTTTAAATCTCAACAATCTTTGGGTCAAATTTCTGTGTCTAGGTGGAAGAGCCCCTTGGATTGGCCTCCTGGTGGTGCAGTGGAGGATCGTCAAGAGCTTGCTAAGATTTTATCGAGTCGTGTCTGCAATTCTCTCCAAGGGGCTGATGTGCTTGCTTGGGGACCTGACTTGAAAGGAAAATTTTCAGTTGCCTCTGGTTATCAGGTTTTGGATAAACAGGTCTTTGGAAGCTCCCAAGTTTCTTGGTGGAAGCATGCTTGGAATAAATTTGCTTGGCCTAAGTGTAACTTTTTCTCTTGGCTCGTGGTTCAAGGTAAGTGTCTTACTTGGGATAATCTTTGCAAACGTGGGTTCCAGGGCCCCTCCATGTGCATTCTATGTGGTCAGCATGATGAATGCTTATCACATCTATTTTTTCAGTGCTCTTTTGTTAAGACTATCTGGCATCACTGGTGGAATCTTTGGAGCTTACCGTGTTGCCATGTCTCTTCTTTGGAGGATTTTTGGAAGAGACAGGGTTCTTCTCCTGCTACAACCTCTTTTCTTAAAATTGCTTGGAGCATTGGTCCTAGTTTGATTGTTTGGCAAATCTGGTTGGAACGTAACAGAAGAATATTCTTGGATAAAAAATTGCTCGTGGGGCAACTTTGGAGGCGAATTCTTGGGGCTTTGCTGGAGACTTTGACTGCAAAGTGTGACTTGTCTGTGCCGATTGCTCCTGGGGACTTGGGTGTTGTAAATTCCCTGGGTCTTGCCACAGGGGGGAAGTGTATTATGAGTAAAGTGCATCGTAGGCGTGGGCGTGAGAGGGTTTCTCGTGAGGGCTTTTGGTGCCCACCTGCTCTAGGGGAGTTGAAAATTAATACTGATGGGTCTTCTAGAGGTAACCCTGGGCATGCTGGGGTTGGTGGTATTGGTAGAGATAGCCTTGGAGTGGTGGTTTTCTTCTTTTCTATGTATCGTGGTTTGCAAACTAATAATCTTATGGAGGCTAGCGCTATTCTCTTGGCGGTTGAGCGTGCGGTTTCCCTTGGATGGCGGCGGATTGTTTGTGAAGCTGATTCTCAGGTGGTTATTGATATGTTGAATAATCAAAATTTGGAGGATGTGAATTGGCAGCTAGCTGTGGTTGTCAAACAGATTATTTCTCTGTGCTCTACCTTGGAGTCCATTGTTTTCCGTCATATTCCACGGGAGTGGAATAGGGTGGCTGATGGGCTGGCTAGATGGGCGTCGGAAAAGACTGATTCTTGGTCTGTGGATGATTGGAGCAATCTCCCTGTTGATATGGCCCCTGTTCTTGAGGAGTGGGTTGCTGAGGATATGAGGTGCTTCTTGGGTGTGAATTAATTCTTGTTGTTTTGGCCCCTTGTGGCTTCCTTCTTTGGACTTTGTAATGCTGTTATGATTCAATAAAGTTTTTACCCTCTTTTATTAAAAAAAAAAAAAAATCAATCATCACAAAGGTATTAAAACATATATTTAAATTATCGAAATACCCTTTTATTTTAATATAATATCAATCAAAGCAACATTAATAAAACAAATTTAAATCAAACAATACCTGACCTCCGCGAAGGAAAACAACACAATGACAACACTGACATAGTGGCAATACATTGGAAGGCAAAAAGGTTATGCATTCCACGATTTATCACAATATTAATGTGTAAGAGAAGATGATTATGCATGTTGAAGACATAGATGGAAGAAAATTAAAGAATGCCATTTTCTAGCATAAAATGTGTCAAGTTTGTGTTAATTTGAAGTCTTCATTGGTTTTTTTCAATTTTAGAAAGTTGTAAGGAGTTAAGAATTTTTTTTAGTCATTATTTTTTTAAGGGGATATGCAATCCAAACCTATCCTTGGAAGGATGTCTAATGTAAAATTGAAAAAATTGTTAGAAAAATCAATAGTTCTCCCACATCCTAATGTGTTCCATCATCTTTGAATTATTCTAATTGTGTGGATTATCTATCTCTATTACTTTTCTATTATATATTAGTCATATTTTGTATATGTATGTTTTGATATAAGTCATCAAATTGAATTTGTAAAACTCTAAAGAAAATAGTGTAATATCACCTTACAAGTTGCCTAAATTGAAGACCAGTTTTTTCAGTTTTAACCTCCAAAATTTGGTCTAAATGTTGGGATCATTTGATGTTTATATGAAATTTTATTGTAATAAATAAAATTATATTAATTTTTCTACAAGGGAAAGGTCACCATTCATTTTGTTAACTAACCCTAATTACTTCAATTATCTTATCCTAGATATCTAATCCCTAAATAATGTATTACCTTCTCCCAAACAAATCTACTAGTATTTATCTCCTTGTTCCTTACATCACTTGTGCATAATACTCTAGTTGGACATCCTATTGGCAATACAAGGGCAGGAAACTGAGAGGGGGGGGAGGTGAATCAATTGTCATAGAAATTCAAAACTTATTCAAGTTATTAACCTTATTCTCTGATTTGATTATTAACCATGAAAACATAAATCATCAACACATCAAAAACACACATAACACCAATATTTTTATGTGGAAACCCTATTAGGGGAAAAACCACGGTGGAGGTCAGTCCACAAGATTATACCTTGTTAAAAGTATAATGAAAATGAAATATGGGGAATGTACATGCATTCAGGCACACTGCCTAGAGCTCACTACTCAATTACAAAGGAAGACACACTGTCTTACAAAGAGATTTAGATTTCTCCCTTAAGAAAGTAACCCATACCATTCTAGAATAATCATCAACGAGTAACATGAAATACCTGAAACCTTGTAAACTTCTAACCTTAGAGGAACCACACAGATTATAAGTATGCACAAGCTCTAACAATTCATTTGAACAATGCTTTTTACTCTGAAATGAAATCCTAGTTTTCTTTCCCAATTGACATTCCTTGCATATTGCATTGATAGGTTTCACCAACTTAGGTAGATCTCTCACAACCTTAGTGGAACTTATCTTGACAATATTATAAAAATTAACATGACAACCTCCTATGCCATAACCAACTTTCATCAACTTGAGAAATCAAACAACTTTTACTAGTAGCACTCAAGTGAAAGATATTACCTTTTGTTTTTGTACCTAATGTAATTTCATTTCCAAAACTCAATATTTTGCACTTTCCATCCTTGAACTGAAGATTGTATCCCTTATCAACCATTTGACCAACACTCAAAAGATTATGCTTCAAGCCTTCCACATACAAAACATCATCAATATTATGCTTACCATCAAGAGAAATGCAACCTCTTCCACAAATCACACCAACTGTATTATCACCAAATCTCATAGCACCACCATCATACTTTTCCAAGCTTACAAACTTACTTTTGTCTCCTGTCATATGATGTGAACATCCACTCTCAATTACCCATTCATCTTTTTCTTCAACTTGAGCAGCCAGGGCTTTCTCCACATTTGTACAACTAGCAGATTCAATAGATACAAGATTATTTTCCTTGATAGCAATAAATACCCATTCATCATCACTTCTATTTCCTTTATCAGATTCATCATCTATCATGCCTTCATTAGTAGCATAGTAACACTTCTTCTGAAATCTAGGCTTGTTATATCTTGGTTTAGTAGCTCTTTCTGGACACCTTGATGCAAAATGACCTATCTTATTGCAAGGAAAGAAATTAAGAGGTAATTTTCCTTCATACTTACCTTTTCCTCTCAGTACTCTTTTATCAATAAATTCTTCCAACTCTTCTAGCTCTCTTTCTTCTTCTTCAATCTCTTTGATTTCATCCTCACACTTGAATGTCTTTCTAGATGAACACTCACCCAGATCATATCTCTATCTATCTCTTCCACAAGTAGTAGCCTTAAATGTAGATTCAACCTTAGGAAGGGCATCACCAAATTCACTCAACTCAAAAGTAGTCAGCTTACCAACCAATGTATCTCTGGTTATGTTTGTTATAGTCTGGAGCTCTTCAATAGCACTAGCTTTGACTTCAAGTAAGAATCAAGCAAGGATCTAATCACTTTAGCAACAATCTCAGATTTATCTATCTTTCCACCAACACATCTAATACCGCACACAAGTTCATTCACTCTTTGCATGAACGTATTAATTTTCTTATCATCACCTATTCTCAACCTTTCATATTTCCCTTTCAAACTCTAAAACTTAGCAATCTTCACATTAGCATCACCTTCATACAAGGTTTCCAACTTTTTCCAGATCTCATAAGCAGTCTTTAGATCCATAACATTTGTCATCTCAGAATCAGTCAAAGCACTCAACAAAGCTTCCTTAGCCCAGATATTATACTCAACATCTCTGATCTCAGCAGAAGTAGTAGGACCATTATATGGAATAATATACATATTACTTGTAATGCTCCAGTAGGGTTCACCAATGCATCTCAGATGGCACTCCATTCGAGTCTTCCACAAAGAATAATTTATCCCATCAAATCTTAGACTATCCTTCTTGTAACTTGCTATCTCATATCACCTTAAGCTATTAAAATTCTACCAAGGAACCTGTTCTGATACCAATTGTTGGAAATACAAGGGAAGAAAATTGAGAGGGGGGTGAATCAGTTGTCATAGAAATTTAAAACTTATTCAACTTATTGACCTTATTCTTTGATCTGATTATTAACCATGAAAACATAAATCATCAACACATCAAAAACACACATAACACAAAGATTTTTACATGGAAACCTTGTTAGGGGAAAAAGCACGGTGGAGGTCAGTCCACAAGATTACCTTGTTAAAAGTATAATGAAAATGAAATATGGGAAATGCACATGCATTCAGGAACACTGCCTAGAGCTCACTACTCAATTACAAAGGAAGACACACTATCTTACAAAGAGATTCAGATTAAATCCATCCAGATTTTGAACTAAGAAAATAGCATTTGCTAATGCCTTATTACAGTTCCCATTAAGCACATGGACACTTCTTCACTCTTCTTCACTCTTCTTCACACTTCACAATTCTTCACACTCTGCTCTACCTTCAAATTATTTAGAACATTATTCATGCACACACACAGAAGAACACCTTTCTCACACTTAAATTTGAATAAATAATCGCTCTTATATATCTGCAACATGAAATTTCATCGCTACAAGTCAGCCACAAAGAAATAATAAAATGAATATAAATTGTCAGCCTAAAAGATTAAAGATTATCAATGCGAATCAACCAAGGTCAACCACAACTTAGTGAGGACCCAAATCAACATCTCCAGCACAAAGACACTTCAATTAATTTCTCCTCAAAGATCCACAATACACTACAAACACTATGTTGGCCAAGAATAAGAAAAACATGAACATGCAAGAGAAAATCACCAACCACGATCACAATGATCAATGTGGACATACAACAAAGATAGAGCATGATCTAGAAACATCCTCAAGCACCAAAAATAACAAGAGAAGTATCCACAATAACTGAACTAACTAAAATAGCATCATCTTCAATCAGGAATACCAACTGAAGAAACTTAAAAACTATCTAAATGGAAATCTTCATAACTCGATCAAATCTTCATGCAGATCTTTGAAACTTGATGTGGATAAACTAGATACACTCAACAAAAAACCCTTTAGTCAAAAACCTCTTATAAAAAATGTACAGAAATAACCACCATACTGAACTTCACTTCACCATTAACAACCTAGAACTCATTTATTACAATTTTCTCAATATCCTCAACATATACAACTTCAAGTACATTTATGCTAATAGTGTTGAAATCAATGACAACCACATATCATCAACACAACCACAACATCCAACACATCCCTCTAGGGTTTTATTTTATTTTAGGTACAAATATCTATACTATTAGATTAGGAGTTGTACGTCCTTGTAATTTCTTAGAAATAATTATAATTATTTAATATTGCATATGTTTTAATGTTGGGCCCTCCTGAACTTGGGAAACTAACACAACAAATATAAAAGATTCTAGATATGACATAGTTTGAAACTTTTCCACTTGGTTTCAATAATGTAAAAGAACATATAAGGCCTGGGTTAAAAATTAGACTTGGAAGAACATATTGGAATTTTTATTTTAGGTAGTATCTAGGATCATCTTGCAAGGAGAGTTACACTTCCTAGTTGAAGTGTTAGGTTTGAATATTTGAATAGTCAAATGAGATGTTAGACTCACATACCTTCATGAAATGTAAGTGTTAACATATTTTGTTAAAAAAACATTCTTTTTTACAAAGCCATGTTAAATTTTTATAAGGTTTTGAGTTACCATGTAGAGCTTGGTCATTGTAATTTTGAGCAAAATGAAAAAAAAGAAGTAAACATGAAGTATTTGGGTGCCAAAGTTATAGAGATAAGGGTATTTGTTTTGTTTCTTTTGCCACATTCAAGGATAGATTTTAGGGTTTGTTATTGTTTGTGTTGAATGAGTCTTCCTTTTATTTCGTGCTGAAGATTCATGGAGAATTTCTTCTCCATGTTTCAGAGACTGAAAGAAGAATGTGGCATGTTGCAAGGGTTTAGAAGGAACCTTTCCATGTTGCAAATACCAAGTAGAAAGAGAGGCACGTTTCAAGGAGAAGGAATAGGTTTCAGGGGTTGTTTAAGTCTTACCCACGTTGCATCCACATGTGCTTTCATGTTACATTGTCAGGTATCTCCTTCTAACCCCGTTCAAGGGTTTCTTATGTTGTAGACATGTTGAGGTTTTGTTTGAATTGGAGTTTGCATTGCTAGGGTGGTCTTTAATAGTGGTTTTTAGTCTTAATAAGGGTTTCCATATTGTCATTTCATGAATTTTGAAATGGATGAAAACAATAGTGTTTGGAATCTCATTACATCTTTGAGCAGAGAACAATAATTAGCTATTCACCTCATTCATATCTGCAATCAAATCCTAGATAGCTACTTTCTACCTCACATCAAATTAGGTCATTGATGAAATTTTGGACATGGAAGGGTGTAGGTGAGTTTGGATAGTGAAAAAATGTGGGATTTTGGACTTCAGAGGTTTGGGATACAACATACTTCATGTCTTAGGTTGGGCATCAAGGATTAGGGGTGACAAGGAATTTATACCATTGAGGTATTTGGAATGGAGGAAGTCCAAACAAACAACTTTGAAAAGGTGAGATAGTATTGGATTGTTAGGGATTAGGACTCAGGAATACCTTATGGCAAGTACATAGGAGAGAGAAGGCTAAAATTATAATTCCAAAGGATTAATTGGCAAAATTATTTGGGGTTCAAAGGGTTATAATTGGTAGAGAGGGCATGATAGGAAGGGAAATTCTAAAGTTTTGGTCCTAATATACTTAGGAAATTTTAGAGGATGGAAAATTAGGATGTCAGGGATGACATGGAAAGGGAATATTAAGTAGAATGAAGCTTGTAACTTTGAATTTGATAAAATAATTAGTGAAAAAATTGAGTTGGGAGAAAACTTGGGAGAAGTTCATATGAAGTACTTGGGTAAGGGATGGTTTGAAAGAATTACAAAAAATTTTAACTATGAATAACTAAGAGGTCAAGGTTGGGTGGAAATACATGTCAAGAAGAGAAAGTATGATAAAATGATAAGAATAGAGGAAAATAATAGGGATGGTTGGAGTGGCATACAAGGATTCAAACAATCTTGAAAGTTTGAAACTTTGAAAAATTGTATAGACTTAGGATTTTATTAGAAAATACCTAAGATTTAGAACTTTTTTTTACTCCTAGAAATTTTTAGCACATGGGAGATGACACAAGGCTACACTTAGGAAAAAATTGACTCCTGGGAAACCCACTTATACTAGATCAAAGATTGGTTATAAATTATTTGGGATAACACAAGGTAATGTGCACAAAACTATGGAAAAACAAAGAAAAGAGAGACAACAAAATGAATTTCTAACACAACATTTTTTATGGTGGTTGATTTGTTTAATATCATGGTATTATGTAGTATATTTCTTATGTGTGGTGCCTTTCTTTGGCTCCTTGGTCACATGGGAGATAATTATTTGTCTTGACTACAATTTGATCTACTTACATTACATGCACAATTTTAGCCCTAGGTGTTGAAAAACACTACATATTTAGCCTTGAAATGTATGTAGGCAATGGAGTTGGTTATTGGATTACTTGGAAGATCTTGGATTAGCCTTGTTACTTCATATAAATTTACATGGTGATGGTTGTGGGATTGGTCTTTTGGTGGCTTGGAGTTTCTAGATAGCCCTCTTGGTCTTGATGGATGGTTTTACTTACATGTTTTAATTCATATTGACTAGATCTATGGATTTTATAAATTTTAATTCAATATCTCTAATTTCTCTTATCTATGTTAGGTTCATGATTTTTTTTAACTATTTTGGTATTATTTAAACTTGCCAATATTTTTGATGATAAGTGCATTTAGATCTACATGTATGTCTTTGACATTGATCATTTTATAATTTTTGCATGTCAAGTAAAACTAGGAGGTTTATGGAATTATTGAGAGATTATTTTTATAGTGGCCTAGAGTTCCTAAACAATATCTTGGTTCTGATGGATGGTTATACTTGTATGTTTTAGATTCTTGTTTATTGGACCTATGGGGTTTATAAATTTTTTTATTTAAGATTTATAAATTTTCTTATCTATATTAAGTTCATTGTTTTATTTAAGTCATTTTGGTATTGTTTAGGTTTGTGGGTATTTTAGATGATAAATGGTTTTAGGTTTGCATCCATGTCAGAGACATGGATTCTCTTTTAGTTTTTTCATGTAAACTAAAATATATGATTTTATAGATATGTGGAGAGAACATTTTTAGATTGTGATTCCCATGGGTTTTTTGGATGCAAGTAGTTTTCAATTTTTATGAAAGCTTTTCACACAGTTTGAGCATATTTATTGGGCATCTTTAGATCATTTTTAGTGGAATATATGGTAGTGATGTATATTGTTCCTTGGAGAAATATAGATCTTTTCTTTTTGTAGTCTTGGTAAGATACAAATGCTCTTTAGAGTAGATATATTTATTAAATAAAGATGATATATTTTTAGGAAGATGTAAATCATAATGTCATGAGAATTTCCTATTTATACAATTTAATAGGTAAGTAGAAGAAGTTGGGTCCACTTTTAGTGGAAGTGTTGGCCTTGAAAAAAATCCTAACTGAAACAAGTATCTATTTCATAAAAATGGGTACCCAGACTTGTATGAAATGAGTACCCATTTTCATTTTTAAAATGGGTACCCATTTCTAATTACATCATATTCCTACTCCTTTTTAGAATGGTTACATGTTTTGGAGAGAGTACATATTTCATGAAATTTGAAATTTGAAACTCTTGGCTTTGATTTCTTTTAGGCTTGGAAGCCCAATCCTTAACCTTGGACATGCAAGTACAATGCCATGAAAACAACAAGATAAAAAATGACTTTAGCAATATGGTTGATGATTTTTTTATTTTTATTTTTGATGAAATGAAAAACCCATTATAGTGTTAGAAATCTGAAATACATTGAATAACCAACATCTTATATGAGAGATATAAGCTATAAAACTGCAAATGAAATAGCACAATTACAAAATTAAGATTCCAAGAAATGTGCAAATGTCAAGATAACAAGATTATATTAGGAGCTCAAAACAAATCTATAGAATAATGATTGCATGCATCAAAGTACATGTATGTCAAAGTATGTAAGAGAATAAAAGAATATGCAGGAGTATAAAAATAAAAGCTAGGTAGTGATTTTATATAGAACTAAGGAGATGATAGAGGTGCTAAATCCAACAAATAGAAATTAACCACAAAAAGTGGAAAGTGTTCCACCCTTTAAGGAGGGGATGTCGGATCACTTATATCCTAGTTATTAAATGATAAAATCACTTTATTGTCCTAAGAAAGCTTAATAAAAGTGTAGAAAAAACCTAAGACTAAGGGGAAATAAATTAACCCACTAGGAAAATGAAAACCTACACCAACACCCCCCCTTAAGCGTGGCTTAGGAGGATGCAAAAGATGATGGGTCTTGAAAAATAAAGCCATGTTAGATACCCATGTACACATAAATTCTCCCTAAAGAAGAAGCCCAATCCCACTAAGGTTCTTGACATGGTGTTTATGAGTGGATTTAAGTCCTAGCTAAGGTTATTTAGTGTTTTTGGAAGCATGGTGTGATGTTTATGAATGGATTTAGGTCCTAGCTAAGGTGTATTGTGGTCCACCTTCATTCCTTTTCATTGTGGGAATGTTTTGGTGTTGACCTAATTTGAATTTGCATGGTTGAGGTGCATAGCCGACCTTGGAGAATGGTTTCAAGGTTGAAGATGGTATAAATAAGAGTTGAGTTGTTGAGGGATGATAAGATAGATGAGTATGATGCAAGTGATGTGAATTGTAGAGTTTTAGGGTGTGAATTTGAGAAGTGCAGTGTAAGATTTCATGTGTTATATTATTGAATGTTGTGAGTAGAAGGTGTCTATAATTCTTCAACCAAACTACGAAGGTGTTGGTGATATTGTGGGGATTTTCCTATTGAATTGAGATTTATTTCTCTTTGTAACATTTTTCTCTATCTTTCTTTCTACTCTAGCAATGAGCCTTTCTTTCTTCTGGGCAGTGTACCTTCTGGCAGTGAGCCCTTTTGTAATAAGTGTTGATATTACTTTATATTATGAGCTAATACTGATTGTGGTTTTTCCCATCATGGGTTTTCCACATAAATATGGTGTTCTCTTGTGTATGGTGTTGATTGTGTTTCAGTTTATGTTATTTTCTTTTCATGCTAAATCATTATAACATATTAAGGGGTAATTGAATGAATATGGATCTGAATGATTATGAGGGTTTTGAAGTTTTAAGGTACAACTAATTCACCCCCTCTCATTTTTCTTGTGCATTCAACATGTATTCAGTCCTTCAAGGAAGCTATTAAAGGGTGGTGATTTGTAGCAAATTGTTCATTCATCATTTCCATCCTTTTCATTAAGGTTTTCATCATTGATATTACCATTATGAAAGTGGGAAAACTATTCATGGGGTTTTATTGAGGCAAACCCCTATATGGCACAATTTTTTCCCCTCTTTATGTATGTGTAGATTACATGTGGAAGTAGGATTGAAGCAATATTGAAGAGAAATTTTGCATTGTTGCATTTGTTGTCATCATTCTTGTCAACCTATGGAAACTATGTGGAAAAATTAATTTTTGACATTCCAAAAAGTTTGTAGGTGGAAAACAACATCTCAGATCTAGCACTAGAGGACCCCAAAAGTTGATCAGGACCCCTACACAATGACCCATTTTCCATTGAGAAAATGATTCCTTGTAGGCACATAAAAAACAATTTTTTTGAGCAGGTTTGTTGTCCTCTGCACAAGTCCCAAATCTACTTACAAACTGTTGTTTCTGTTTGTCAAATGTTAGGATCTTGCATGTATTAGGGCATATAGGATCATTAGTTTAATCACTCCAAATTATTTCCAATTCATTCCAATCCCCTTTAGATGTAGATTCAGGTTTGATTGACTCTTTATTAGGGTTGCAAGTCAATCTTTTCACCTTGTTATCTACATACTAACAAAATTTGGAAAAAGGCCACCTTTACATCCTAGGTTCTTTTCATTTAGCACCTAGGATCCCTTTTTCTACATTTCAAGGGCTAATACAAATTTAATCAAAAATATATTTGGAAAAAATATAATATAATAATTTAAATCTTTCTTCAAAAGGAATTATACAAACTATTTTATTTAATTAGGTCAAATTATGCTTTTTGTACATGTGCATATTATGGTCCTAAAAAAATTAATTATAAAAAGTAATTTGTGTACATCCTATCCAAAAATTAGCTCATCTCATTTGTGTATTAGAAGAAATTATATATTAGAAAACTAGACTCAAAATTCTACATTTAATATTACTAGACTTTTTAAATATTATATGTGGAAGTGCTTCAAAGTTTTACTCCAATTATGATAAAATTTGATTTTTTAGTAAAAATATTTCCACTTTTTGACCTAAAAGTGAACCCAACTTCTTGCACTTACCTGAACTCTCACTCTAGCATTTGAGGTAGTAATTCGATATTAAGTAAACCATTTATTTTTTCATGAGATTTTTTAAAAATTATAGTGATGTAGTAAAAATTCAATTCCATTAAAGACATCTAGTATATTGAGTGCTCATGAATATTAGATAAACTTGAGTGAAGCTAGATATAATCTTATTTTGGGGGATCATGTGTTGGAATGAAATTATTTGATGATGTTTGGTAGAAAGAATAAGGAGAATTTACCTAGAGTTTACATTAGCTTAACATGGAATCAATTGAGGAAATTGTTCATGGATAGATTTTGTGTGACTCAGCATATCTTTGGAGGGGAAATCTCATTTCCCGCTCTTGGTCCACTCAATGAAGGATTATTTGAGATGTATTGCTCACTTGGTTACTCAATTTCTTTTATTATACTTTTATTCTCATGAGAATGATTCTTGGTCTATGGATTCCAATTTTAAAGGGCTTATTTGATGTGTACATGACATGGTGTCATTTTATTTTTCCTTATCATATGCATGAGGATTTTTTTGAAGAGTATAGGGGATGGTTTTTGGGATATTCCTTGATCATGGGAATTATTATTAGTTTGATTTTACCTTATTTGAGATGTTTATATCCTTATAGGTTTTATTGATGCTATGTTTGATATTAAGGTTGAACTATTGGATGTTATTAATGATTTTCTATTTTGGGTTTACAAAGTGAGGATATTACTTGTCACAGCTTGATTAGTTAGTAGTGTTGGCGTAAGGACATGGCATGTGATATATTTTATAGTTTTTCTCTTTGTGTTTCTATTTACATTCTTGGAGGTTCATATGCATGTGACGTGGATTTGAGATTTTTGTGGAGCTAGTATGATTACTTATGATTATTCATTACCTTTGTACTTAATTATTTTTAAGCACTAATACATGAGGTCTCTTTAATCTTTATTTTCTATGTTGTAGAGAATTGGGGAGAGCCAAGATTAAGTGTGAGAGTAAGTAGAAAACTATTAGAGGAAGTATACTCTACTTTGTAGTATTTTGGTTGTAGTTTGTAATCATTGTGTATGTTCTTCACTATTGGTTTTGATGACATGCCACACCTTGTTGGAAACACAAGGGTAGAAAATTGAGAGGGGGGGTGAATCAATTGTCACAAAAATTATACAAATTAAAATTATTCTCAGATCTGATAAATAAACATGAAAGGAAAAACCATCACCACATCAAAAACACACATAACACCAAGATTTTTTTATGTGGAAACCCTGTTAGGGGAAAAACTACGGTGGAGGTTAGTCCACAAGATTATACTTTATTAAAAGTATAAAAGTATTATAAATGGGGAATGCATATGCATTCAAGAAAACTACCTAGAGCTCACTACTCAAATACAAAAGACTTACTCCCCAAAAGAAGACTCATTGTCTTACAGTAACATTTGGATTACATCCGGAAGATTTTGAACTAAGAAAATAACATCTTCTAATGCTTGATTATAGTTTCAGTTAAGCACATAAACTCTTATTCACACTTTACTTCTACCTTCGAAAGATTAGAACATTATTCACACTTAGCATGTAGCCTACATCGTACACCTTGCCATCAAATGGTATAAAAAAATGATCATATATATCCGCAACTAAGGATAACATCAACTACATGTCGACTTTAACAAAATATAAAATGTGCACAAATTGTCGGCCCAAATCAATAAACAATTATCAATGCGAACCAAACAATGTCAGCCAAAACATAGAGAGGACCCAAAAAAAATCCTCAAATATGAAACACCTTCAAAAATTATGCCTCGAAGATCTGCAACACGCTATAATCACCCTATCGACCATGATCATGAAAAACATGAACTCACAGAAGAAAATAACCAATCGCAAACACAACGATCAATGCAGACCAACAACACAAATAGAGCATGATATAGAAACATCCACAAGCATCATGAATCACTACAAAAGCATCTGAAACAACTCAAATTACTAGAATCACATCATCTTCTTTTAGGAACACCAGCTAAAGCAACATAACAACTGTCAAAACGTAGATACTCATAACTCAATCAAATATTCATGCAAACCTCTAAAACTTCATGTGGATAAACTAGATATACTTGTCAACAAACCCTTTAATCCAAAACCTCTTATCATCAATATATTGAGGTAGCCACCATATTGAACTTCACTGCATCACTGACAACCTGCAACTTATTTTATTATATTTTTCTCAATATCCTTGACATATATAGCCTTAAAGACATTAATGCCAATAGTGTTGACATCAATGACAACCACATATCAGAAATATCCAACAATCATCCCCTTTGGCATTGATGGCAACACATGATGTGAAAAAAACCATCAATGATACTTTCTCTTAGCACTTTCTCCCCCTTAGATTTTGACTCTTTTCTCCTTAACTCTTTCACATTTTTTCACATGACTCTTCTCCCCCTTTGACATCAATGAAAAAGGTACACATTAAATTTCTCCACACAAGCTTTGAACCACATATCTAAACATCTGACTACTCCCCCTGAGTAGCAGCCACCACAACATCAATCCAGATCACAAGATATGACTATGAAATGCAAAAAATGATGCAAGTCAATGCATCTTAATTATGATTAAGAAGGGTAATCACCCCTAGCTTCCCTCTAAGATACTAAAAAATATCCTTAAATCCATTCTTAAACAAATACTTTTCCAATCTGGCATACCATGCTCTTGGGGCTTGCTTAAGTCCATACAATGCTTTCTTCAACCAACAAACCATTTCTCCTTGATCAGTCAATTGAAATCCATCAGGTTGCTCAATATACACTTCTTCTTCTAGTTCACCATTTAAAAATGCTAACTTGACATCCATTTGATAAACCTTGAAGTTTTTGTAAGCAACATAAGCAAGAAATAGTCTCACAACTTCAATCCTAGCAACAAGAGCAAAAGTTTCTTCAAAGTCAATTCCTTCCATTTGAGAATATCCTTTACACACAAGTCTTGCTTTTTTTCTAACAACTTCACCTTACTCATTCAATTTGTTCCAAAAGACCCATTTATTTCTAATTAATTTTTTGTCCTTAGGTCTAGGAACAAGAATCCATGTATCATTCTTCTCAATTTGCAGTAGTTCTTCTTTCATTGCTTCCACCCAATGTTCATCTTTGCATGCTTCATTGACACTATTAGGCTCAGTCTTTGAGATCAAACAATATTCTTCTACAATTCTTCTCCTAGTTTGAACACCTTTGTTCTTATCACCTGTAGTTTGATCTTCTAAATGATTTAGTCTTACATACCTTGGAGTCTTAGGGTACTCTTGAACTTCAGGCTCTTGTGATATTACTTCTGCACTTTGACTAGTTCCTTCCTCTTGATTTTCCAGATTCACTGGATTGATCTGAACTTGATTTGGAGTCTGAAATTTCTTTCCTTTATCTGAACTATCATTCTTATGGTTTGAATCATATCTGCGGGTTCTAGATGGTCTAACTGTGTCTTCATCAACCTTGACATTAGCACTTTCAATTACTTTCCTTAATCTCTTATTGTAGCACCGGTAGGCTTTACTTTTAGTAGAGTAACCAAGAAAGATTCCTTCATCACTTTTGGCATCAAACTTTCTTATATATTCATCTCTTTTGATATAGCATTTACTCCCAAATATTTTGAAGTATCTAACAGTAGACTTATGACCAAACCATAGCTCATAAGGAGTCTTACCGGTATCACCTTTGACATGTACCCAGTTGAGAGTGTAAACAACAGTATTCACAACTTCTCTCTAGTAGATATGCAAAACATTTCCTTCCAGCATCATGGTCCTAGCAGCTTCTTGAATTGTCTTGTTCTTCCTATCCACAACTCCATTTTGTTGAGGGGTTCGTGGGGCAGATAATTGTCTCTTTATCCCATGCTCTTCACAAAAAGAATTAAACTCACTGGAAGTGAATTCACCACCTCTATCTGATCTCAAAAATTTAATCTTCAGACTTGTCTTTGTCTCAACCATAGCCTTAAAAATCTTGAATTTCTCTAGAGCTTCAGATTTTTCCCTTAAGAAAGTAACCCACATCAATCTAGAATAATCATCGATAAGTAACATGAAATACCTATCTCCTTGTAAACTTTTGACTCTAGAAGGAACACACAAGTCAGTATGCACAAGCTCCAACACTTCATTTGAACAATGTTGTTTTATCCAGAATGAAACTCTAGTTTGCTTCCCTAACTAACATTCCTTGCATATAGCATTAGTAGGTTTTATCAACTTAGGAAGATCTCTCACTGCCTGAGTAGAATTTATCTTGATAATATTGTCAAAGTTTACATGACACAATCTCCTATGCCACAACCAACTTTCATCAACTTCAGAAATCAGATAACTTTTACTAGTAGCACTTAGGTGAAAGATATTACCTTTTATTTTTGTACCAGATGCAATCACATTTCTGGAACTCCCTGATATTCTACACTTTCTATCCTTGAATTGAAGATTGTATCCCTTGTCAACCATTTGTCCAACACTTAAGAGATTATGCTTCAAACCTTCCACATATAGAACATCATCAGTATTATGCTTACCATCAAGAGAAATGGATCCTCTTCCACAGATTACACTAGCTTTGTCATCACCAAATCTTACAACACCATCATCATACTTTTCCAAGCTCACAAATTTACTTTTATCACCTGTCATGTGATGAGAGCATCCACTATCAATCACCTATTCATCTTTTTCTTCAACTCTAGCAACTAGAGCTTTCTCCACATATATGCAACTAGAAAATTCAGTATGGATCATTTTACTTGATAGCAATAAATACCCATTCATCCTCACTTAAATTCCCTTTATCAGATTCATCATCTATCACATCTTCATCAGCAACATAATAACACTTTCTTTGAAATCTAGGCTTGTTAGGTCTTAGCTTAGGAACTCTTTCTGGACACCTTGAGGCAAAATGACCTATCTTATTGCAAGAAAGACATTTAAGAGGAAATTCCCCTTTATACTTACCTTCTCCTCTGGATACTCTCTTCACAATAAGTTCTTCAAGCTCATCTAGTTTTCTCTCTTCTTCTTCAATCTATCTCATTTCCTACTCATACTCAGACATTTTTCTAGAACTTTCTCCCACATCATATCTTTGCTTATCTTTTATGGAGATAGTAGCTTTGAATGCAAATTATGTCTTAGGAAGAGATTCACCAAACTCACTTAACTCAAAAGTAGCAAGCTTTCCAATCAACATGTCTCTAGTTACATTTGTCATAGTCTGGATCTCCTCAATAGTAGTAGCTTTGTGTTTGTATGCAACAGGAAAGGATTTGAGCACATTAGCAACAATCTCTGATTCTTCCAATGTTCCACCAGCACATCTAATACTACACATGAGTTCATTCACTCTCTGCATAAAAGAAGTGATGTTCTCATCTTCACCCATTCTCAACATTTCATATTTCCCTTTCAGGCTTTGCAACTTAGCAATCTTCACATTGGTATCACCTTCATACAAATTTTCTAACTTTTTCTAGATCTCATAAGTAATCTTCAGCTCCATTACATTTGTCATCTCAGAATCAGTCAGAGTACTCAACAATGCTTCCTTAGCTCTGATATTGTACTTGGCTTCCTTAATCTCACCTACAGTAGAAGGACCATTCTGTGGGATGATATACCTATTCTTTATAATTGTCCAGTAAGGTTCACCAATGCATCTCAGATAACACTCCATTTGAGTCTTCCACAGAGAATAATTAGTTCCATCAAATCTCAGACTATTCTTCTTATATGTCACCATCTTGAATCACCTCAAGTTATTAAACTTCTTCCAAGGAACCTGCTTTAATACCAATTGTTGGCAACACAAGGGAAGAAAAATGAGAGGGGGGTGAATCAGTTGTCATAGAAATTATACAAATTAAATTTATTCTCATATCTAATAAATAAACATGAAAGTATAAATCATCACCACATCAAAAACACACATAACACCAAGATTTTTTTACATGAAAACCCTGTTAGGGGAAAAATCATGGTGGAGGTTAGTCCATAAGATTATACTCTGTTAAAATTATAAAAGTATTATAAATGGGTAATGAACATGCATTCAAGCACATTTCCTAGAGCTCACTACTCAAATACAAAAGGCTTACTGCCAAAAAGAAGACTCACTATCTTACAGTAACATTCAAATTACATCTGGAAGATTTTGAACTGAGAAAATAACATCTTCTAATTTGCTTGATTACAGTTTTGGTTAAGTACATAAACCTTATTCACACTTTACTTTTGCCTTCAAAATATTAGAACATTATTTCGACTTAGCACGTTACCTACATTGCACACCTTTCCATCAAATGGTTTAAGCAATTGATCATATATATCCACAACTAAGGATAACATCAACTACATGTCGACTTTAACAAAATATAAAATGTGTACAAACAGCTGGTCCAAATCAATAAACAATTATCAATACGAACCAAACAATGTTGGCCAAAACATAGTGAGGACCCAAAACAACATCCTCAAATACAAAACACCTTCAAAAATTATGCCTCAAAGATCTACAACACGCTACAATCACCTTGTTTGCCATGATCATGAAATACATGAACTCTAAGAAGAAAATCACCAATCGCGAACACAAAAATCAATGCAGACCAACAACACAGATAGAGCACAATCTAGAAACATTCACAAGCATCATGAATCACTATAGAAGCATCCACAACAACTCAAATTACTAGAATCACATCATCTTCTTTGAGGAACCCCAACTAAAGCAACAAAACAATTGTCAGAACATAGATACTCATAACTCAATCAAATCTTCATGCAAACCTCTAAAAATTCATGTGGATAAACTATATATACTTGTCAACAAACCCTTTAATCCGCAACCTCTTATCATCAATATTCTGATCTAGCCACCATACTGAACTTCACTACATCACCGACAACCTGCAACTTATTTTATTACAATTTTCTCAATATCCTCAACATATACAACCTTAAAGACATTAATTCCAATAGTGTTGACATCAATGACAACCACATATCAACAATATCCAACACACCCTTTGTGTGAGTGTTTGGTGTAACTTTGTGTTGATTTATCTGGAGCTAGACTAGACATTACTTGTGTAGTGGGAAATCTAAGAGGTATATGTGTCCTTGGTCAATGAGTTTCATTTGAATATGATATTGAGGGTCTTCAACTATTTTTTTCACATTGGTATGTTTATTACCTTGGAAGGTGGAAAAGGTGAGTAGGGTAGTGGATTATATAGGATAAAATTTATAGGGTGGGTTTTATATGCCATGAGTAAAAATTTTATTAGTGGTTGGGGTTAGCTAGATATGATCAATTGGCTATCATTATTGTTTCATAAATATCAAATAATTCTTGGTGCATAATTGATCCTATTATGGAGTTAATTGGACTTATAGGCTTATGCTCTTAGCTTGGAGTTCTTACCTTTTATTCTTGGGCTTCACATAGGATGAGGTAGTTGTGGATGTTTTTGTGAAGCTCATGAATAGAAAGGATTCAATCGGTACAACATGGTTGTACCTTGGTGTTTAGTTCATAAATTTGTTAGATATTTATTTTTCTCTTGTAAGGTATAGGAAAAGTGTAACAATGTTAGGATAGGTGTGTCACACACCCTGCAAGTCTTGATGTTCGAAATATTTAGTAATTATTTTATCCTCATTAGGAAAATGAGGCATCTTGGATTTTGAGATGGTACTTTTGGCCACGTTTCATCTATCTTAGAATGAGTATAATAATTTTTAAGAGAATCTAATTTCATTATGGTAATATAAGATGTGGGAGTTACGAAATTTTGTATGATCTACATGTAAGAGTATGATTATAGGGAATTTCAAAGAAGACTAGGAATATTGACCCAGTTATGATGTATCTACAACATCTTTCTAAATGAGGTAAATAATAAATAATGTGTTCAAATGGGGTGGGGTCATGATAATTCTTACCATTTTATTTTGTGACATTGTTTATGCCCAAGGTAATCCTCTTGTTGGTTTTATGTGCCTTCTTGATTACATTTATTAAAGGTTTGAGATGGAGGCATTAATGTGTTTTAATTGTAGGGCTATACTATCATATTTCCTCTATAAACATAGGATCTTATCTCCATATTAAGGATTTAGGCCTACGAGTATATTGTAACTACTTTTTTTGTTGAATAATATGTTCTTTTAGTGCTTTTAAGGGAGTTATTTTTACCTAAAAGAGTAAATTCTACATTTATATTAGTGTATCTTCTCTTCTTCCTATGCTTCTTTTATTTTTGTTTCATTCTTGTTTCTAAAGTATTAAGTTACATGATGATATACTACTAGAAATTTCATAGATCTAGGATATGAAAATTTCACTACTTTACTGGTTAATGTGGGAAATGAGTTGTGTCCTATTTCCACTTTATGAGAATATATTATTTACACATGTATCAAGATATTTTTATTAAATATTATTAGGTTGGAGGTTAATATTGGGTATTTCTCTAACATGAAGATGAAATCGAGAATCGCTACCTTGATTTTTGAAGAGTTGATAAGAAAATAAATGAACATGAGCTTGAAGGATGTATATTACATTTGGGGAAGGCCCAAGAACAAAGGTGAGTCTCAAGAGGAATTTTGTAATGCCCCATACTTTTTTCTAATATGTTGATAAAAATTTGGACAAACAAACTTTTTTATATACAACTTGACACCTATCATGTCAAATTATACTTCTATCAAGTATATGAGTTGTCATGGCATAGTTATATTTCAACTAAATTTGTGATCACATTTTTTGAGACCTAAGTGAGATATCCTTTTGTAGTATAGGTAGACTTTTTTTAAACAAAAAATAATATTCTCTTACTCGGTCCAAATTGAAGGTTTAATAAATTGGCCTCCAAATGTCCAAATGAAATGAAATAAAAAGTTAAAAAACTCTCTTTGATTCTTTGGGCATGGTGAGAGTCCTTATATTTTCTCCCACATTCACCCAAAATGATCTCTAAGAAATTTCCTTTCTTGAATCCTTTAAAATTCTTAATAATAGAGATCGACAAAAGTTGAATTATGTACATACTTTGGTACAATAAGTTAGATATGGTATAAATGCTTTGATATAATGTAATATTAAAATATAGGGAAAGGGATCCCCACAAAAGGTTTATGATGATGATTATGTTTTATAAAACCTTAGGGGTCTTAATAGGTGCCTTTCCCCACAAATTTCATTAGGAAAGAGGTCTCAAGGTGTAAAGATTAACTTTCAACCTCAATGGTGAGTCAACCAGACTTGGATCTCAATCCATAGGACAACAAGATAGATATGAAACCAAACTAAAATAATTTTAGGAACTTAAAATAAATGAAAAACAAGACCTAATACTTAAAATGTAGATTCTCGAATTTACATAAATAGAAATGACAGCTTGCAAGAAAATCTGAGAAGGGTTTGAACACATGTACTCGTCATCGGAAACTTGTTTTGAGGAGCATAAAGGAACTCATTCGCCCCTGGGCGAATGGGTGTCAGTCTAGGGCTCCAAAATAAATTTTGATAGTCCTTTGATGTTGGATGTTGGATTTGTTTTGACATAGGTCCCACTATCAGAAAGTCAACAATAAAGTCTGCAACTTAGCTTCCATGGCTTGACAAAAATCATGACAACTTATGTAACAATGCAAAAATTATTCTTCAAGGTTTCTTCAATCCTTCATCAACCTATAATCTACACATACACAAAGAGGAAAATTTGTTTTGTTTTGAATGGGGGTTCACCTTGGTCAAACCCCAAGCTTGGTAATTAAACCTTAATAGAGAGATAATGACAAAGGAGAAGGAAATGATGAATGGACACTTGCTTGCTACAACTCACCACCCTTCAATGGCTTCCCTTGGAGGACTAAAGACAAACACATCTCTCCAAGGAACTTGATATTTCTTTCTTGATTGATTTGGATACTTGAAATGATTGGATACTTTAGGATCAACAATGAATATTAGCTTTCACAAGATGACATGAACACGTACATAAGCTTGAATGTGATGCTAGGATCTTGATTGCCGCAACAAATGACTAATAAATTTTCTCTTGAATGCTCTTCAAGTTCTCTTCAATCCCTTCTTCAACCTGTAACCTATACATACACAAAAAGGGAAAAATGTTTTTTTTGTGTCATATAGGGGTTTGCCTCAGTCAAACCCTATGAATAGTATTACCACTTTCACAATGGAAATGTCAATGATAAAACTTCGAATGGAAAGGAAGGAAATGATGAATGAACACTTTTTGCAACTCACCACTCTTTAATGGCTCCTTTGAAGGATTGAAGTCATAAAATTCCTTTCAAAGGAATTGGATCTTTCTTTGCTTGATTTTCTTGAATGCTTGAATGTATGAAGACCTACAACACTTGTTAGCCTTCACAAGACAACATGAACACACATAAAATTGGACATGGTGTTAGGATCTTGATTGTTGTTGTAAATGATTGATAATGTTGCTTTTGAATGCTCTTGACAGTAATATTTTATCATTATTTGCTTGATCATGCATGCCATTTTTTAAATGATAAAATGACTAGGTATTTGTAGGTCTTTATCTAATCTCCCAAAATTAGATTCCAAAATCGGACACTTACAATTTAAATTTTGATCATTAAAAGGCTGCCAAAAACATATATTAAATTAGGTCCTAAAACATAAAGGGGACCCATTCATCCAAGGGCGAATGGGTCCTGGCCTATATTTCTAGGACACACATAATCCATGCTAATTTAAATATTAAATGCATTTATTTAATGTTGGTTCTCCTTTCAGAAAAAGGTAAAAATAAGGATTTGGAATGTATAATTTGGAAAATTAGAAGCTTAATTAAGTCCAATAAATTAAGGGACCCAAACATAGTGTGAAATTGTAAAGGTATACAATTTCCTACACTACACTACACATACATACATACATACAAACATACAAACATATATACATATAGACATATATACAATTTCCTACATTAAACTACACATACATACATACATACAAACATACAAACATATATACATGTACATACAAACATACATTCATACATACTAACAACAAACACATAAAAATAAATTTAAAACAATACATAATGTGAGCGTGTTATAACGCGCTCGCATTATGTCAAAGCTATGACATAACATGATTTGCTTCCTTTGGGAATTTCTAATCCTTTGGCTTTGATTTTCCTTGGATTTCCAACCCAAAGTCTTGGATTGACTTTCCAATGCCCAAAAACATGTTTTTCCACATTCCATAAAAAATCACATAATCTCGAGCATGCTCCCCATCAGGTTTGCACGTGTTTCAAGGTCAAGTAAAAAACACTTGGGTAATGTTAAGATATCTCTTAGCTATCTTTCCATGTAATTTTTTTCACATTTTGACTATGTTAATGCTTTCATCTTTAATTTCTTTTGTTGGTGTATCATTTTTTTGTCAGAAACCAATGTTTGGTATTTTTTACTTTATTTTTTAATTGTTCATTGAAATTTCAAATAAATTACATTTTTAGAAACTAGACTCCATTCAACACATATTAAACAAAAAGATATAGTTTTCAAAAATTCTAGGGGGGAGCATGCTCAAATTTCTATTTTTCAAGACATGTCCACTTTCAAAATTAGTAAAAAATCATATATTCATTAAAAATTTATCAAAAAAATTGGGGATAAACTACATGGTGTTAGCTAATTTCTCACTAAAGCAATTTTTAAAATAATAAATTTTAAGTTAACATTTTAGGGGGGCCACAACAGACGCTATGTTAATTTTTTTTAAAGAATAAGACCAATTTGTGTGCCCCCCCTTTTTGAACCCCTTAATCTCTACCATTTAAAAAGCAGTAGTTTAGAAAGTAGAATTGAAGCATTGCAACTCTTGTTTTTGTTACATCTTAAAATTTTGAGTGTAATTGTCTTAAATTTCTCATCCTTGAATGTCACTATTTCTTTATTTCAGAAAAAAGTGGCCACTTAAGACCCCTTTTTGGCCCCCCATCTTTGTGTAATTACCCATAAATAGTCTTATTTTGGGGTATCATGTGTTGGAATGTGTCTCTTTGATGATGTTTGGTAGAAAGAATAAGGAACCTTTACCTAGAGTTGGACATGAGTTTAACATGGACTTGATGAAGAAATTGTTCAAAGAGAGTTTGTGTGACTTAATATATATTTGGAGGAGCAATCTCATTTCCCACTCTTGGTCCACTCAATGAAGGATTATCTAACATGTATTGCTCACTTGGTTACTCAAATTATTCCTTTTTTTGTACTTTTATTCTCATGATCTAATGATTATTGGTCTATGGATGCCAATTTTAGAGGGCTTATTTTATGTGTACATGGCATGGTTGTTAGGATAGGTGACATTATAATTGCTATCAAAAGGTGATAATTATGTGTCTAGACATGTCCTTTGGAAAGTGTTCTAGAGGACATGAGGGGTAAAACATTTTTTATTTATTTTCCTATAAAAAATTGTAATTGCATTAAAGAGGTGTGTTGGTGTAAATAGGTTTTTTACGTATCTAGTCATTAGTAGGTCCTATTTACATTGTTAAGTCCACTTAGGTCTTAGTTGCTTTTTTCTAGAAGTCTTAATTGTCTAGATAAGATCTTATCATATCTTATCTATTTGGATTTTATTTAATGCATGTGTCCTAGGTCATTTAATATTTAATCATGACACACTCATTTAATGTTGGTAAATCATCACCCTTGCCTGTATAAGCAAGGCTTCATATGTACATAATCAATTCAAGCATCAATCTATGAACAACAATCAAGTTCATTCTAGAAATCTTGTATCCACAATTATAGCATAATATTTCTACCATCTCTCTTATGGAAGTTATTTTATCTTGTAGATGATCTTAGAGTGTTGAGTTCACCATAAACTCCTACATGGTATTAGAGCTTCAGTGCTATAGACTTCCCAAATTTGAGGTACCAATCATGGTGTGAATTTTTTTGGGTGTGATATGGGGTTTTTTAATCTTTCCATTCAATCCAAAGCATAAAAAAAAGTCATTTTTGTCTTTTTTCATCAAATATTGCTTGATTTATGAGGATTTTAAGTTGGACAAGGGTTACCAGATCCAGGAGGTAGTTGAATTTTCAACATATGCTATGCTATTTTTTTTTAAAATAACAATACAAATCTGTGTGGCTCCCATTTTTGAACCCCTTAATCTCTACCATTTTAAAAGAAGTAGTTTAGAAAGTATAATCAAAGCACTACGACTCTTGTTTTTGTTACATCTTAAGATTTTGAGTGTAACTATCTTAAATTTTTTGAATCCAATGTCAGTATTTCCTAATTTCAGAAAAAATTGGCCACTTAAGACCCCTTTTTGGCCCCCCCATCTTTGTGCACTTACCCATATATAGTCTTATTTTTGGGGATCATGTGTTGGAATGTGCCTCTTTGATGATGTTTGGTAGAAAGAATAAGGAACCTTTACCTAGAGTTGGACACGAGTTTAACATAGACTTGATGAGGAAATTGTTCATGGAGAGAGTTTGTGTGACTTAATATATCTTTGGAGGAGTAATCTCATTGCACACTCTTGGTCCACTCAATGAAGGATTATCTAACATGTATTGCTCACTTGGTTACTCAAATTATTCTTTTTTCTTGTACTTTTATTCTCATGAGAATGATTATTGGTCTATGGATGCCAATTTTAGAGTGCTTATTTTATGTGTACATGACATGGTTGTTAGGATAGGTGACATTATAATTGCTATTAGAAGTTGATAATTATGTGTCTCCATGTCCTTTGGAAAGTGCTCTAGAGGACATGATGAGGGGTAAAATATTTATTATTTATTTTCAAACAAAAATTTGTAATTGCATTCAAAGAGTTGTGTTGGTGTAAATAGGTTTTTTACGTATCTAGTCATTAGTAGGTCCTATTTACATTGTTAAGTCCACTTAGGTATTAATTGATTTTTCCTAGAAGTCTTAGTTGTCTAGATAAGATCTTATATATTTTATCTATTTGGATTTTATTTAATGCATGTGTCCTAGGTCATTTAATCATGACACACTCATTTAATGTCAGTACATCATCACCCTTTCCTATATAAGCAAGGATTCATATGTACATAATCAATTAAAGCATCAATATATGAACAACAATCGAGTTCATTCTAGAAATCTTGTATCCACAATTATAGCATAATATTTATACCATCTCTCTTATGGAAGTTATTTTATCTTGTAGTTGATCTTGGAGTGTTGAGGAGTTCACAATAAACTCCTACATGGTATTAGAGCTTCATTGATATAGACTTCTTCCCAAATTTGAGGGACCAATCATGGCGTGAATTTTTTTGGGTGTGAGTTGGGGGTTTTTAATCTTTCAATTCAATCCAAAGCATCAGAAAAGTCATTTTTGTCTTTTGTTTCATCAAATTTCATCAAATATTGCTTGATTTATGTTTACACCCTTTACCACACTCAAACCTCACAATTCCACTCAAATTCCATCAATTTCACAATTAGGGCTCCATGCCCAAGGCTCCAATCAACCTCCCCTGCTTACCAAGACTCCCATAACACCTATCCCTAATCTATTTCACCCATTCGACTCAATTACAGTGAGTGAAAATGGTGGAATGGGCCTTTAATTCATTTAGACCTTCAAAACCCTTCAACCCTATTTTTTGGCCACCTACTAAGAATCGGTCACCAAATGCTTTTAAAAAAATATTATTTGATCAAACTAGTTGTAACAGGATGCTAACACCATCAAATGATTCAAAGAGAAATTTAAATAATAAACACACTATATAGGTCTGTATAGATCCAAAACTAGTCAATTTTCTGGAAAAACAGAGAGTTTCAAGAGCTTTCAAATTGGTTTCTTATTCAAAAATTGTCAACCAGTGCTTACAATGAGATACCAAACTTATAACAACCTTTTCCCTCCTAAAAAAACTAACACAACTACCTAAACCAACCTTTGAATGATATGACTATTGAGCTTCCACCAACTTGCAATTTTGCAACATTACAACATTTTCAATATGACAACATTTCACCTTTTTACAATTTTGGACTTTCAAACACCTAGTAACCCATAACAAGACTCTTTACAACATAAAATGGTCTAAATGGCCTTATTCAATACAAAATGACTCAAAATTTCCTAAAGCCTACTTATTAATGACCTTGTTTGACAACTTTTACCCAAAGGAGCCCCTACACCATACACCCAGCCTTGAAATTTTTCCAAGTCTCTTGGAAATGATGTTGCAACCTATCCACTACTAATCATTCCATGCCTCTGACCCTCTTGAAATATTTCACCAATTACACCTTTCCTTTGGTTCACATTGTGATTGGAATTCTTTCCCTTGCCATCACTTGAATAATTCTCCATCCTTTCACACTGATCTGTGGAGTGTCCTTTAATATTTTCTCCATCACACCCTAATTTTGTACCCACTTTCACCTTTGCACACAAGTCCTCATAAATTGTCCTCTCGCTTACCCTCTTTTCCACCTTTGCTTCATGTTTAGACCCTTGCTAAATACTTTTATTGACTTCATCTTTTACATGGTTAGAATTACAAACATTTTCATCCTCAGACTTAGGAACCTCTATCCTCAAAATCATTGTCCTATCAGTCCCATAAACCTCTGTTTTGTCAGTATGAAACTGTCCATTGACCTCCTTTGCCACCATAGGACATATCACTGTCCCTACTATGATTTCACCACGCTGCTTCAACCCACATTGTTCTCTTCCAACAAATCCATCATTAACCTTGCTTTGAACTACCTTTGTTACCATTTTATTTTATCTTTTCTTTAACATAGAAGCATCTTTCTTACCTACTTTCTGCACATTGTCTACATTCCTTCTATATGTTGTTCCAACACTATCAAGCCTTGAAATGGCTGCAAACCCCATACTCTTGTCTTCCTCAATGCTCACAAACTCTTTCTAGCCAATCATGATGATATTAGCTTCCTTACCTTGTTCCTTCTTTTCTTCAACCAATGGAGTTAATGTGAATGCATTCCCATCTTTCTCAATAGTATAGGTATTTTGTCTCCCATCATAAATTATAGACCTGTCAAACTACCAGGGCCTTCCAAGTATCACATAGCAACAACTCATAGGAAAAATATCACTAAGGACCTTGTCTCTGTATCCACCAATTTGAAACTCAACTAAAGCTTGTTCATTTATCACAATGGACTAATTATCACTTACCCAAGATACTTTGTAAGGTGTTTCCCTAGGTACTCTTTCCAATTTCAGTTTGTCTACCATTTCACTAGACACCATATTGTCAGTGCATCCTGAATCTACTATCACCTTACATACCTTGTTTTTGCATTTGCAAGTTGTCCTAAATAGTTCTCTTCTTTGAATCAGCTCCTTCTCCTTGGATGTCTTCAAGAATTGTATTTTCATCATCAATGATTCTCCCACCTATGGAGCATCAACATGAATTGAAGAATTTGAACTCTCACATTCATCTTCTTGAACAATTTAAGCTCTTCTTTCACTTCTCCTTTCTCCACCATTTGATGTGGAACCAAATTTTTTAGGGAACTTTTAGGATGGATGACCAAACTCATTACAATTGTAACATCTACCTGTAAATGTATTTGAGTTTTTGCCACCACCAAATCTGCCTCTCGCACCTCTGTAACCTCCTCTATGATCAACAAATTGTCCTTGTTCTTTGTGTGCATCTTCTTGACTTTCACTTGATGGTCTTGAAGTTGAATATGTACCTCTTCCTCTTGATATGTTGCCTCTACCTATAATTTTCTTCTCTTGTCTTCTTTTCACTTTTTCTTCTGCCTTTAGAGCCATTTGATAACATTCTTCAACACTCCTTGGATTTGTCAAAGCTAGTTCATCTTGAATATTCAATCTCAAACCACCCAAGTACCTAGCAATATTTTCATCCTCGTTCTCATTATGGTTAGATCTCATACTTAACTTATAGAATTCTTTAGTGTAGGTTTTTACATTCATTTCTTTTTGTCTTAAACTTTGAAGCTTCCTAAACATCTAAATAGCATAATCAGAAGGGAGAAATTTACCTTTCATCTTGGCTACCTTTGTCCCAAGAAATAATCTTGTATTTTCCTCTCTTCCTTCTCTCGGACTATTCATAGTCCCACCACAAAAGTGCATGGCATTTTAGTTTTGTCTTAGCAATTTTGACTCTCTATTCTTCATGAATTTCTTCACACTCGAAGTAGTTATCCAAAGATGCAATTTAGTCTAATAATTCTTCCTCATTCAGGTTCCCACCAAACTTTGGAACATCAATCTTTACCTTGTGATTGTCACTATTGACTTCCCTTAACAACTTTGCCATTCTCTGGTCTTCAAGATCTAGTTCTTCATCTACGTCTTCAAACGCTTCTTCCTCTTCTTCATCTGAATCACTTTCAACCTCATCTCTTCTCTTGTTTGTTTCTAATGCTGCCAATATTTCCTTCAATTCTTTGATTTTCCTAACATACTTATCCTTCAAATCACTCATCTCTTTTTCCATATTCTTTCCTTTTGGGGGCATTTTGACACTTTGTCTTTTCAACTTCCAAGTTTCCTTTCTCTAATCAGCAACCTTCCACTCTCAAGAGGTCTAATCCATGTGCTCTGATACCAATTGATGTCAAACAGGGAGGTCTTTGACAAATTGAACACAATTCAAATTTACAGAAACAATTTTGAAACCCTCAAAACCCTATCCAAGGTGGTTTCCTTCTCAACTACACCACTTGCCTAGTAGGTGCAAGCTAGGTTTTCATTTCACAACTTTCAATAGACTAATCAAAGCCATAAACAAACTACCATTTCAAGGACACATTAGGGAAATTTTAAACATATCACAAATTCCTATGCACTTACTTTGGAACAATATCACATAAACTGACCTTGAACGCTAGAAAGGGCTCCAATTAGCCCACTTTTACAAAGGGACTCCTCTTCAAACTTGCTGCCAACACAATATTCTTCCAAACAGTATTAGACCAGTTACCAAAACCTCCAAATCTTCAAGTTTTACCACCAAGAGAGCCCTCCAAGTCATTGTTTCACCAAACCCTTATTTTAACCCTTTCCTAGTAGGGTTTATTGAAAATACATGATCCCAACCTCTATCCACTTGTCCAATTCATCAAAAATCCTCTAATATGCCTGCACAAACTCAATTCATCACCAAAACCTACTGCCCCCAAGGTTTTCACCCTTTACCACACTCAAACCTCACAATTCCACTCAAACTCCATCAATTTCATAATTAGGGATCCATGCCCAAGGCTCCAATCGATCTCCCATGATTACCAAGACTCCTCTAACACCTATACCTAATATATTTGACCCATTACACTCAATTATAGTGAGTAAAAATGGTGGAATGGGCCTTTAATTCATTTAGGCCTTCAAAACCCTTCAACCCTATTTTTTGGCTGCCTACTAAGAATTGGTCACCAAATGCTTTCAAAAAAAAAATATTTGATCAAACCAACTATAACAGGATGCTAACACCTATATCAAATGATTCCAAGAGAAATTTAAACAATAAACACACTGTACAGGTCCGTATAGATCTAAAAACAAGTCAATTTTCTAGAAAAACACAGAGTTTCAAGAGCTTTCAAATTGGTTTCTTATTCAAAAATTTCCAACCAGTGCTTACAAAAAGCTTATACCAACCTTTTCCCTCCTAAAACAACTAACACAACTACCTAAACCGACCTTTGAATGATATGACCATTGAGCTTCCACCAACTTGCAATTTTACAACATTACAACATTTTCAATATGACAACATTTTCAATATGACAACATTTTACCTTTTGCAATTTTGTGCTTTCAAACACCTAGTAACCCCTAACAAGACTCTTTACAACATAACATGATACAACATAAAATGGTCTAAATGACCTTATTCAATACAAAATAACTCAAAATTTTGTAAAGCCTACTTATCAATGACCTTGTTTGACAACTTTTACCCAAAGGTGCCCCTGCACCACGGTCAAATGACCGCCATTGTGTGTTGTGTTAAATTTGACATTTAGATAGCATAATTATTTACTATCTTAAATTTGACGGCCAAATGACCGTTAGTAGGTCACACCAATTGGACCTCCTCTCCATTGGCAGTTTTCATTTTGGAGGCGAACTTCGAAGGCTCATAACTTGGTCATACAAATTACTCTTTTAGAGCTATTTTTTTTAATTTAGGGTAGAATTTTCTGTTCTATGTAGTAGTGCAAATGGTGTTTAATTTTGGTAATTGGGTTTTTCCAAAAATTGCATATTTTCATAGGTGTTGTTGAGTTGTTCTCATTTTCAAAACTTTCGGGGCTCTATTCTTGCTCATACGATAAATTTTTTGAGTGATTTTTTTTTTGAAATAGAATAATTTTTTGTGTAATTTGTAGTGGTGTGATAAGATTTATCTCAACTTTCATAATTTTTTTGAGCTTGTGGCCAAATTTGACAATATGCATGCACTAAGGTCAAGTTCACTTCATTGTTGTTGGCAAGTGGCATTTGTAATTCTACTAAGAATAAAGGGCCAACCTCGTATCTTTCTTGGGGGTTTCATGATTAAGTAATTTGGGGGGGTAATCTTTTTCTTTTGTTAGCTTATTTATCTTGATTGGTCTATTGTGTGACTAAAATTGAGGAGTTTAATATGGGCATCAAAAATCATCCTATTGTAATAAGGTTAAATCAACAAAAATTTAAGTCTTGGTGAGATGGAATCCTAACACATTATAGGTGGCTTAATCTCTTGCCATATCTCTATGGACTAGTTCCTAAACCTTCATAAAAGTGGAAGACAATTGTGTGGGACATAAAAATAGAACATATCCTGGGAGTAATTGGTTGTAGTTGTTATATTGATACACAAATGACCACTAATGATATTAAGATCCCTCGTGACTTTATGACCAGACTCTAGGAGATGTATAGAGACTAGAATGAACCTCCATTCCTAGAGGATCTTGTTGTGGATTGTCTTGTTCCACTTGTAGAGTTTTGACCTATTGATGATAAAATAATCACTACGCTTGCTCACTAGGAAAGGTTTGGAATTTTTAATGAAAAAAACCTTCTTCTTCTCCTCCTACCAAGACTTCTATTGAGAATTCATCTTCTATGTCTCTTAATTTAGATTTAGAGGGTTCATCTTCTTCACCTATGAGTCAACATCTTAAGGTTTAGGAATCTTGTAATCCAACATTGGTATCTAATCATTTAGTGTTCTTACTTCATCATGTTTTGAGGGAATAATGGGGGATGATAGGTGTAGTTGAATGATATGCACTGAGATCTCATCTCCTGCATCTACTGTTATACCTGAGGATGCTTTTGTTGCCACAGTTTTGGCTCCTTATGAATCAATGTAATAGGACATACATAGTATTCTAGAGTTGGCTACTTGGGATGAGTACTTGACAAACATTACTGATTTGTTTTATGATTCCCATATTTCAAATTTGGGAGACATCATCAATTGCATTTATCTTCTCTTTGATGGAGATGATCCTTCAGTTGTTGTGAGGGAACACTCTAACCCTTTTTTTCATTCTCTACATGATCATTCTTTTTAGTTTTACATGAGTGTGGATACTTTTGGACAACATTTGGAGGAGGTTTCTTTGTCTTTAGAGGAGGTATCTTTAACATTGGATTATGTTCTACAATAATTTCTTGGAGATTTTGGATTGTCTTCTTTGATAGTGTGGCCTAGAATGCATGTTTGGAGTGTGACACCTTTTGGTATCAACATGGAGAGACTTGAGCATTCTTCAAAGATATCCCACACCATCTTTCTTCCCACATCTTCCTTTCAGGAATCAAAAGATATCCTTCATACCATCTTGTTCTTGTTTCTTCCCAAGGGGAGGAACAATGTTCGATGGTCATGGACCATCTTCAACATTCATTGTTGGAAATCTACCATCTTTGTAGGATACTTTATATTGAGAAGGGGTTGCATGGCCTCTCTTCTTCTCTCTTACATATGAGGGGAATTTTTCCTCGAATGGGATTTTGTTCTTCTCATCCATCATTGAGAGCATTTTTTTTCTCTCTTTTGGGGAGGAGTTTTGTTCCACTGGGTTTCCCCCTTTTCTCCATTTGTGAGAGATTATATTGTGTTTGTACATGGGTAACATGGGCTCGTAGTCAGGACCCATCTTTGTGCCATTTACATAAGTGCTCCCTAAGTTGTGCTTAAGGGGGGGTGTTGGTGTAAATAGGTGTTTTACCTATCTAGTCATTAGTAGGTCATATTTACATTGTTAAGTCCACTTAGGTCCTAGTTTCTTTTTTTAGAAGTCTTAATTGTCTAGATAAGATCTTATCATATCTTATCTATTTGGATTTTATTTAATGTGTGTGTCCTAGGTCATTTAATATTAGGTTATTTCATTTAATAATGACACACTCATTTAATGTTGGTACATCATCACCCTTGCCTATATAAGAAAGGCTTCATATGTACATAATCAATTCAGGCATCAATCTATGAACAACAATCAAGTTCATTATGGTAATCTTGCATCCATAATTATAGCATAATATTTCTTCCATCTCTCTTGTGGAAGTTATTTTTTCTTGTAGGTCATCTTGGAGTGTTGAGGAGTTCACCATAAACTTCTACAAGATGGACCCACTATGATGATGGTTATAGAGAATCCTGAGGGCATATTCTTTTTGGGTGTCAAAATTTTGGGTGGGGACTAGCTAGAAGTGCATGATCTTGCATGTTATTTGCATGTCATCCTAGGTTGGGCACCCAAGCTTGCATGTTCTAGGTTTGATCCATTAGAGCCATTAGAGAGTTACAGAGAATTCAATATTGACAAATTTTCATTGGCTATGGGTTAGGCACCCATGTGAAGGCCATGTGAGTATTTAATATTTTTCACCATGTTTTTGGGTTGTCCACTAAGGGGGTGTGGGTTTTCCAAGTACCTTTACTTGTTGTTTTTGGATACCATTTGTGGTATTCTCTACCACAAAATTCTATATATTGGAGCAATAAGATGGTAGTTTGTAAAGTTTGTTTGCAAGTTATTCAAAGTAATGAAGTGCTACCAAAATTTAGAGAGGATTATTGTATTGGTGTACTTCCTTGAAGATTAATACAAACATTACATCTCTTTGGGTGTGTATTTTTTTCCCATGAGGTTTTCTCCATGCATATCTTGTGTCACTTGTGATTCTCAACCTGTGGTATTATTGATTTTCTTTCATTGTTGCACTTGCTAATCACATATCATAATATTGGTAACCTTGAATAAATAATTTAAGATTTGAAAACACATAGTTAAGTTCATATTGTTGCAATTTTTACCTTGGATTTCCAACATTTGGTGCTAGAGCTAATAGTTCTGTTACAAGATCCTGATACCTTTGTTTTAAGTGTTGATGGTTTTTTGGTTGCACTAGGAGCTTGTGCATTGTGGGTTTTACAAATTTGTGAAGAATATTGAAAACTATGGCTTCTACCTCTTATCTAGATATTGAGAAGTTTAATGGAATTGATTATGAGATGTGGAAGTTGAAAATGGAGGATCTCCTGGAAGAGAGAGATCAGTGGTTGGCAATTTCAAATGAAAAGAAACTAGATTCAACGTTTGATAAAGATTGGAAGAAAATGGACAAGAAGGCATGTGGAACCATTTGGTTATGTCTTGTAAATTTCATCCTCCTAAATGTTTCAGAAGAATCTACCACATTCAAGTTGCCGGGGAGGATAGGTGAAATTTATCAAACTAAAAGCCTAACAAATAAATTGTATCTCAAAAGACACTTGTATTCTTTGAAAATGAAGGATGGTGATTCTATTGTAGAACATTTAAATTTTTTAACATGATTATAAGTTAGCTTACATCTTTAGATGTTAAAATAGAAGAAGAAGATAAATGTAATTTTTTGCTTTATTCTTTACCTGAATCTTTGGAAAATCTAATTGTTGCCATAAGTGGTGGGTGGTATAGAACGGAAGATGGATAGTCTCATTACTATACTTCTTTTACAAGAGATGAATAGAAATTCCATGAATGGGGCTCCTGAGATGGCTTGCATGTGTGAGGAAGGTCCAAAGAAAAAGGAGGCATAAAGGGGAAAAAAGGAGAGACAAGTCTAAAGGACATTCTAAAACCCCCAAGAAGAGCATAGTAAAATGTTGGAATTGTGGTAAGAGAGGACATGTGAAGGAGTGTAGAAAAAAGAAAAAGAGTTCAGATACTTCCATGAAAAAATCCTTAGAAGATGGTGATTCAAATGCTTTGATTATTTTTGCTAACACTGTTAGTAATGATGCTTGGCTTATTGATTCAAGTTGCTCCTACTATATGACTCCTCACAAGGAGTGGTTTACTTCATATTCAGCTTATGATGTGGGAGAGTTTTCCTTTGTGATAACAACACAGGGAAGATTGTTGGTAAGGGAAAGGTAAATTTGTGTTTCAGTGATGGAAGGGTTAAAACCTTTAATGATGTTTTACATACTCTAGGACATGTGAGAAATTCACTTTCACTATCCAAGTTGAATGATTCTAAATGCATGTGACATTTGACAAGTTTGGTTATAGGTTGGTAAGAGTGAGTTTGGTGATTGCTAAAGGATCTCAAATTGGGATTTTGTTTAGGCTTAATACCTCCACTTCTTGTAACTTTGACAATGTAACTAGCATTGAAAATGCTTGTATGTTGTGGTACCATAGATTGGATCACATAAGTGAAAAGGGTCTAAAAGTTACATTTTGAATAAAAAGTTGGTTGATGGTATTTTTGATTATTCTATTGGTGAAAACATGATTTTTGTGAGAATTGTGTGTTTGGTAAACATAATAGATCATAATTTCCTAATGTGACTAATAAAGCTAAGAAATTATTAGAGATCATTCATTAAAATGTGTTTGGACTAGTGGATGTTGAATCTTTTGTAAAATCTCATTATTATGTTACTTTCAGTGATGATGTCTCAAGATACACCTGGAGTTATTTTATGCATGCAAAATTTGAGGTTTTCAATAAGTTTAAGGAATTTAAAGCCTTAGTTGAGAAGCAAATGAATTATAAGATAAGGGTGTTAAGATCTGACAATTGGGGTGAATATCATTCGAGGGAATTTGATGAGTTTTATAAGCATGTAGATATTGTTTGGAAAAAGACTATTCCATATACACCCCAACAAAATGGGGTAGCAGAAAGAATGAATCAAACCTTGATGGAAAGAGCTAAGAGCATGTTGAGTGGTGCTAAACTTGATAGATACTTTTGGATAGAAGTTGTAAGTACTACATGTTATTTGATTTTTAATAGATCTCCTTGTTCAACTCTTGTTGATTAAAATCCTTATGAAGTGCGGATAGGTAGAAAGCCTTCTATTTCACATTTAAGGGTCTTTGGTTGTGAGGCTTTTGTTCATGTACTCAAGATAAGCATTCTAATTGGATCCTAAAGCACATAAATGCATCTTTGTTGGTTATGGTGAGAATGTAAAAGGTTATAAGCTTTGGAATCCTCTAACCCATAAAATTGTTTTCTCTAGAGATGTGATTTCAAGGGAGTTTAGAGCTTACTTAGGTGAAGAACCAAAGGAGAAAGATAAGATAAAAAAGTGCACTTCAAGACAAATATTGAGAAGTAGGAAGATGCACATGTGGAAGAATAATTAGATGGATTTGAGGATGGAGAAGAAGAAGAGGGTTCAAAGATTTTAGATGATGTGTGGGGTGATCATGTAGAAGAAGAAGAGTAGCAAGAACGTCTTACTCCTACCATTGTGTATTTTCTTTGTTAGAGTACTAATGATGAACCTAGATACTATAGGGAGGCTCTTTCTTCATAAGAAATTGAGTCTTGGATGTAGGCCATGCAAGAGGAGATAATGGCTCTGGATAGTTTTGATACTTAGGATCTTGTCAGTTTTCCCAAAGGGAGGAAGCTCATTGGATGCAAGTGGGTATTTAAAAATAAATTTAGTGTAGATGGTCAGTTAGAGTGGTACAAGGCCAGATTGGTGGCCAAGGGCTACTCTCAAAGAGAGGGAGTTGATTTTGGTGAAATTTTCTCTCATGTTGTTAAGTTAAATTATATTAGATTCCTATTATCTATTTCTATTGATTATGATTTTGAAATAGAAAAAATGGATGTTAAAACTACTTTCTTGCATGGGGATCTTGAGAAAGAAAATTATATGTGCTAGACTGACAATTTTGTTGTGAAAGGAAAATAACACTTGGTTTGTAGATTAAAGAGATCTTTATATGATTTGAAATAATCACCCAAGATGTGGTACCATAAGTTTGATGCCTTTGCATTAAAGTTGGGTTTTGTTAGGAAAGAGGAGGATCATTGTGTTTATATTTTGGTTATTGATGACCAAATACTAGTCATTGTCTTGTATGTTGATGACATGTTTGTGGGTAACAACAAGGTGATGATTAGTGAGTTTAATACTTAGCTTTCTAGTACATTTGAAGGATTTGGAGGCTAAAAAATATATCCTTAGGATGGAGATTAGTAGGGGTTGGGCTCATAGAAAGCTTTGGGTAAGTCAGAGTAAGTATGTTGATACCATTTTGTAGAGGTTTAGTATGCATGACTATAAACCAGTTAATATTCCATTTCCGATTGGTACTAAGTTGAGTTTAGAAATTTGTCTGAATTCTGATGATGATTTTGAAGAGATTTATCATGTTCCTTATGCTAATGTCATTGGTAGTTTGATTTATGCAATAGTTTGCACTAGACCAGATATAGCCCAGACAGTGGGAGTTTTGAGAAGGTTTATGTCTAACCCTAGTAGAGAGCATTGAAATTTTGTTAAGAGGGTGTTTAGATATATGTGTAGTACTTAAGATTAGTTTTTTTTATCATGGTATTGAGAATGTCATCAAGTCATTAGACATACAAGTTTTTGTTGATGTAGATTGGGTAAGTGACTTTGGACAATCAAAGGTCCACTAGTGGCTATGTTTTTACTTTTTTTGGAGGTGCAGTGAGTTGGATGAGTAAGAGGCAACCTACAGTTACATTTTCCACCATTGAAGAAGAGTATGTAGCTGCTATGCATGCCTCTAAGGAGGTGTTTTGGTTACAAAGACTTGGTATTGGTATTGGTTTTAATTGAAAAATAATGAGGATTGGATTTGATAGTTAGAGTGATATATGTTTAGCCAAAAATCCTATGTATCGTGCTTGTACATAGAATTTTGATGTTCAATATCACTTTGTGTGAGAGATAGTAGAGAATGGTAAGGCCTTGATTGAGAAATTTGACACTTGAGATAATATTGTAGATTCTCTCATGGAGCCAGTGACCACATAAGTTATCTTGGTGCAAGAAGGCCATGGGCCTTGATCATTGTACTTGATTATATTTTTAATTGTATCTCATGTATGTAATTGCAATGTATAATGACAAGTGGGAGAATGTTAGGATAGGTGAAATTATAATTTATATCCTAAGTTTATAATTGTGTGTCTCCACATTCTTTGGAAAGTGTTCTAGAGGACATGGAAAAATATAATTTATTATTTATTTTCTATGAAAAATTATAATTGCATTCAAAGAGGTGGACCCACTACGCTAACAGTTACAAAGCATCTCAAGAGTATATTCTTTTTAGGCATCCAACTTATGGGTGGGGACCACCTAGAAGTGCATGCTCTTGCATGTTATTTGCATGTTATCTTAGGTTGGGTACCCAAGCTTGCATGTTCTGGGTTTGATCCATCAGAGAGTTATGGAGCACTCAATATTGACCAATTTTTATTGGCTATGGGTTAGATGCCCATGTGAAGGCCATGCAAGCATTTAATATATTCACCATGTTTTTGGGTTGTCCACTAAGAGGGTGTGTGTTTTCCAGGTGGTTTTACTTGTTGTTTTGGGAATATAATGGAGACAAATGGTAAAATATGGTTATACCTCAGTGTTTAGTTCATAAATTTTTTAGAGATTTATTTTTCTCTTGTAAGGTATAGGACAATTGGAACAATGTTAGGATAGGTGTGTCATACACCTTTCAAGTCTTGATGTTCAAAATATTTAGTAATTATTTTATTCCCATTAGTAAAATGAGGCATCTTGGACTTTGATATGGCACTTTTGGTCATGTGTCATATATCTTAGAATGAGTGTAATAATTTTTAAGAGAATGTAATGTCATTATGGTAATATAAGGTGTGGGAGTTACTTATGAAATTTTTTATGATACATGTAAGAGTATGATTATAGGGAGTTTTAAAGTAGACTAGGAATATTGACCCACTTATGATGTATCTACAACATATTTATAAATGAGGTAAATAATAAATAATGAGTCCAAATGGGGTGGGGTCATGAGAATTCTTACCATTTTATTTTGTGGCATTGTTTGTGCCCAAGGTAATGCCTCTTGTTAGATTTTTGGGCCTTCTTGATTATATATATTGAAGGTTTGAGATGAAGGAATTAATGTGTTTTAATTTTAGGGATATACTACCATATTTCCTCTAGAAAAGTAGGATCTTGATCTCCATGTTAAGGATTTAGGCCTACAAGTATATTGTAACTACTTTTTTTGTTGAATAATATGTTAGATTAGTGCTTCAAAGGGTGTGATTTTTACCTAAAAGAGTAAATTCCCCATTTATATTAGTGTTTCTTCTCTTCTTCTTTTGCTTCTTTTATTTTAATTTCATTCTTGTTTCTAAAGTATTCAGTTACATGATGTTATGCTACTAGAATTTTTCATAAATCTAAGATATATGTATTTCTTTACACTAAAGGTTAATGTGGGAAATGAACATGTGTCCTATTTCCACTTTATGAGAATATCTTGTTTACACTTGTATCAAAAAAAAATTTAATTGGAGGTGCATATTGAGTATTTCTTGAACATGAAGATGGACTCAAGAATTGCTTCCTTGATTTTTGAAGTGTTGAGAATAAAATGAATGAACACGAGCTTGAACAATTCCTATTATATATGGGGAAGGCCCAAGGAAAAAGGTGAGTGTTGGTTGATCTTTAAGAACCAAACTAATCTTCATAATTTCCTATGGAATTGCTAAATACAATCCTTAGCAACCCAAAGGGATTGGCTAACAAACGAGTGAAAGCAGTAATGCTTTCCTCATGCACTTTGGGCTTTGCAAAACCTAATAGGGTGATCCCACAATGTATTTTAAAGACCTCTGCACCTAATATCCGAATACATTTCAAATAACAGATAATTCTCATATAATAGCTCAACAAATAGAATGTATCAAAGAAGTTGGCTACTTCTTAACAACACTCTACATTCAGAGCATGAGAATGGTGAAACTTAAAACAAAATAATAACAATTGTAACTCATTGTAAAGTTTGTTTATAAAAGTGATTTGCTGCTGAATTGACTAAATAAATGAATTATGAACATTCACTTAGATCAATACCTCATCTTAGGAATGGAGTCAAATCCCAAAACCTATACAATCCGATAACAATTTAACACATAACATCATCTAAGCTTTGAAAATACTACATTACAACATTTCAACATTATATTCTCAACCACCACTTCTTGCTAATATCCTAGCACTTAATTTGACATAAACCTATAGCTTCACTCAAGCATTTACATTAATTCTTTGAATTAACAAGTAAGAACAAAACTACACATCCATTGAAAATCAATGGAGATAAATAAGACAATCCTTGATTATATTATTCATAATTCATGAAACAAGTACATAGGAGAGAAAATGAATTTGAATTTGCACCATTCTATATTATGTTTCCAGTATTGCTATCAAAATTACATATGCATTAGTAGACTCGAACCTAAGACAAAACTCAAGTACACTCAATATTCTCTTTACAATCCTCTCTATAATCAATTACAAAACAACAAACCCTGTACTTCTAGCCTTGAATTCCTTCTTATAGAAATGAAGCAAAATAAGCTTTAGGACAAAGAGTATGCATGTCACTATTCAATTGGACCATTACAAAATGCATTCTCCTTGCAGTTATATTTGCATCCTCAAATGGAGGGAAATGTATATGAGAGAAAAGTTATTTTCATTTCTTGTTGGAGACCCAGTCCCATCTTCCAAAAGGAATCTTTGAGCTGATTTAACAATATCCATGTGCTCTAAAAATATGTCCATGTACAACAAGTGAAAATGAAGGAAAGCATAAAAGGAATAAAATAGAAAAGACAAGGAACACGTCCATGTTTGCAATCTTGTCATCAATTTCAAATTGGAGAGAAGACAATATATTATCCATACTTTAGAAAAAATTGAATCTGCATACTAATTCCAGGCTATGCATTGTTCTTCTTCCATCCATTATTCACCATGGTTGCATATTCAAAACCAAAATTTTCTTCGCCACCCACAACTAAAATTCAATCATCCAATACATCCAAATACTTGTTCTCGTAGGCTTGAAATTCATCTTCAGTGGGCCAATTGAACACCATGACCTCATCAACCTTCTGCCTATAAGGTGAATACTTGGTAATAATCTAATTTTATTCTTCATAGGTGGTGGCCCTGGTGGTGATGAATCCCTAAGTGGGGAGTTAATTTCAAAAATCTCATGTCCAGTAGAATCAACCTTCTGCCTATAAGGTGAATACTTGGTAATAACCTAATTTTATTCTTCATAGGTGGTGACCCTGGTGGTGATGAATCCCTAAGTGGGGAGTTAATTTCAAAAATATCATGTCCAATAGACTTTGGGGGAGAGAGAGGTGGCATTTGTGGTGCTGGTGAAGGGGCTCTCTACTTCTCTTGTTGAGAAAGGGTAGCAATTATATCCTCTTTCTTTGCTTTATTGTCCCTCCTCATAAAAACTATCATTTTTTGTTCTTGGGGAGGTTGATGTATTGGCCTTTCCTCCATAACATGGATTTCTCCTTCACTTTTCTCCTCTTCAATAGGATCCTCTCCTTTATCCTGAATTATCCTCTCACCTTCTAGGTTACCAACCATAGTCTCAAAATTTTGGAACATGTATTCCATCCTCTAGATTGCATTGGGAATTTATGTGAAAGCAGTGAATTTAGGGTCCTTCTCTCTTATTTTCCTTTGCATTTTATCAAAATCTATCCACTTAGCTTTTTAATCCTCCTGCTTCAAAAGATAAAAAATGTTCCTTATCACATCTTCGAGAAAATTGAATTGATGGGTAAACTTGGAACTCTTGTTCCTCATCTTTAACCAATCCATGAATCCTTCAAGATCATGGGTCCTTACTCCTACCCTCTTCATGCTCACAAACTTGATTATGTCATTTTTTTTATCCCAACCTCCCTTAATCATCACAAAGTTAGAAAAGAATGTATATGAAGGGAAGAAAGTTCCATTTCCTTGATCTTTCAAATGTTTTTTCTCCACATTTCCAAGCTTCCATATCACTTCAAGAAATCCAATCCTTTCTAGCACATACTTAGGCAACAAGTCGGGTGAGACGGATGTACCATATACTCTCAAAATTGTATATGTGGGATAGGGGATAATGTCTCCCCAATTGTGGTCAACACCCAAGTTAGGTTTCCTATCTTTTGGTCTCAAGAAATCATGCAAGGCCTTGGGAATCCTTGGCATGTTCACAACTAGAGCCCTCCTCAAATTGGAGGAAAATAAATTCGGAAAGACCACACAGTCAAATTTTCTATCATCCTTGTCTAGGACAGCAATCCAACATTGGATAGGCAATTCCAGGTCTCCCTCTATTATCTCTAGTGTCATATATTTCTTGAAGTAAGTTGCACTCTTGAACAAAAACATGTGCATAAAAAATGAGTACTAGCTAAATTTTACTCCAACTTCTCCTTTTTTCAACCTTACCAAACCTTCATGAATTCTTTCTACAAGAAACCCTCCATAATCATATATTGTGTAGTAATGGGCGTGTTGGATATGTGCCACCATATACATCCATGCCATGGGCATACCTGTGACTGGGTCATACCCAATTATTTGGTAGATGGAATAGAAAGTCTTCTAAAAATAAGGCACAAAATGGCTAACTGAGTAGGGCTCCTTGTCGAATGGACCCAATGTAATCTTTCAGCCCTCAATGGTTGCTAGATATTTTGGCAATATGTGTGTTTTGAATGAATGCTTAGTCTTCTCATATTCTACGTGAAGAAATTTCTCATCAATTTGAACCATGTCCTCACTCCATTCGGTGAGCTTGAAAACATGAGCAATCTCCTCCCTTGTGACTTAACCATATCAACCCCAAAAAAATCCCTCATAGTCCTTGTGACTATATTTTAGTTGGTGACCACTGCTTTTAACAAATCAACGTCCATGTAGAAATTTGACACAATCAATTTTCCCAAATTAAGATTCCATCGGTTGCCTACTAGAACACCATAATTTCTATTCCCAAACAAGCCACTGAACAATTTCCATCTAGTGAAAGGCAGTGTAGTATCCCTAATTGTACTGTGCTTGTCAATCAAGCCTTCTACAACTTGCATGCCGCAAAACAATTGTTGACCTTTTGGTTTCTCACTAGAAGAGGGTGGTAGCTAATCAGTTAGGTCCTTACTTAAAGATCTTACAAGAACTTTGGAGCCAAAGGCCTCCCCTTTTGATGAAGATGCTTTTACTTTAGGAGCCATGACTCAAGGGATTTTGTAAAATAGGGCTTCTAGTTTCACAAAATAAAACCTACAACTCAAGCAAGGGTTTGACATAAACAATAGCAAGGAAAGACCATCTAATGGTTTGAAATGAACATCAAACCTTAAAAGAAATGCATAAACTAGAACACCCTAACAATAGAAAGATTGGGAGACCACAATTGAGCAATAATTCAATAATTTCAATGACAAGATAGAAATTCAACGTATTGGTTTATTGCAAGCATGAAACCCTATCTTCAGCGTCGAACAGGCTTGAAAAATGCAGCACAAGCTCCTTGGAAGCATGGAATGCTTTCAACAATCCTCAAATATATTATGTTTTAAAACAAGTTTTAATTGCCTTACAACTCTTAATTTGGTAACTCAACATCCTATCCATCATTATGGCTCACTCACACAAACCAGAATGGCTCACTTGCCCTTGATCTCAACTTTGAATACTAATTATTGATCATGCAGTGCAATGAATCAACAAACAGTCCAAATTGAGTCAACTTAGTTTGAAAAAGCTAACTGTAAGCAGCCAAATGTTGCTTTTATCCAATCAAAATAGGCCATGTCGAGCCACTCCTTAGTGATCTGTGGGCTCCACTATCTCCCTAGCATTGAAGCCAAGACCACGTGTCAACTTCCCTACTCCCCCATGAGTCTTAACCTACTTGAAAATTTCAATAATGGGGAGGTAGGGAAGGGCTGAGATTAGATCTTACACCTTCAACATATGCGTAGCTTACTGCCCATATTCCTCTAATATAATCGACAACCAAGATTAAAAGATCTCAGTTGTTTTTAAAACACATGCCTCATATTTCCCATCAGTAGCGTAGACTTTACCACCCATACCCCTTGTGCTGAAATATTTCCTTAATATTTTCCCTTGTTCTAATGTTCACTCTCATCGTTGAAATGATTCCACATGGCATTCTCCCGCTTCCCCACTGAGAGATGGGAGGCAAAAATGGGTCCCACACGGGATGGCGAGGAGCAGTCAAGATTGACCCACGTCATCCACCCTCAATCGTTGATCTCTTCTAAGCGGAGTGTTTGCTTTGTTCACAGCCCGATGGGTCCCACTAACACAAGGATAGATGTCTTTAGCCCACTATCCCATGGCATTATTTTAATGCAAAACAAAATCAAACAAGGTGGCGGGGAACAGTCTAGATGAAGACATGACATTTGCTACCCATTGTTGATCTTTAAACCCACCACTTGTAACCTTCAAAAACTTCAGGGCCCACCGTCAGACATGACACATGACACCTTCCCGACAACCTACATGATTATTTTAATAGAAAATGAAACATGACAAGGGTGTGGGGAGTGATCAGGATTCAATCCTCCTGATTTGACGGCTACTTCAACACTTGGAAATCTGCACATGCAAATTATTAATTCTTAAGATGAGGTCATTGTTGGGTAAATGATGAACAAGGACATGGAAACATAAACTTAGACCTAGGACCCGACAAATATTTGATGATTTATTACCCGCATAGTATAAAGGAAATGTTTTTAATAAAACGACGGTGACAACCAGGATTTCTAGGACTTAGGGGCCTATTTAAAGAAAGAGTTAAAAGGTATAAGTCACAACTTGAAAGACCGTGAACCGGTGATAGGAAGTCAACATTAAAATAGAACACTTGCAAAGGATTAAGGTTTAAGGGTTCTTGGAAAGGGTTTAGGCAACTCAAAACCCTAAGGCATGATAACAAGAGAAACCCTAAGCCCAAAGACATGGAACTAACCAAATTTTGCAAAAATTTTAAGGGGAACACAAAGCATTTTTAAGGTTTCCACCAGTGAGTCTCACAAGGAATTTTGTAATGCTCCATATTTTTTTCTAAGATGTTTATAAAAAAATTGGACAAACAAACCTTTTTGGATACAATTTGACACCAATCATACCAAATTATACTTCTATGTGTACATAGTTATATTTCCATTAAAATTGTGATCACATTTTTTGAGACCTAAGTAAGTGAGATATATGACCTTTTGTAGTATAGGTAGATTTTTTTGAACAACAAATAATATTCTCTTACTTGGCCTAAATTGAATATTTAATAAATTGGCCACCAAATGTCTAAACCAAATAAAATAAAAAGTGAAATCAACTTTCTTTGATTCTTTGGACACAGTGATAGTCCTTATATTTTCTCCCACATTCACCAAAATGATCTCCAGGAAAGTACCTTTCTTGAATCCTTTAAAATCCTTAATAATAGAGATCGACAAAACTTGAATTATGGGCACACTAAATTGCGCAATATTAGATATGGTATAAAATGCTTTGATACAAAATATCCACATAGATGACCATGTATATCTGAGATCTAGACGATAAGAAAAAACTACAAAGTAAAATTATATATGATAACCAAACATTGAATATGCCACAACTATTCTATAGGAAAGAGGATGCAACTACAAAGAAATGCCTTCAATATAAGTGCTATTATGTAAAAAGATAAATTAATACAATGAGATACTTGAGAGTCAATAATAAGTGGATATATATAGGAAATGGCACCAAGAGATGTGAGTGTACAACTAATGTGAGATAAAGGAGGTAGTACACATGTATAGTACAAGCCTTCGTCAAACTAGGAAAGAACAATGACATTTATTAAATTCATATTGCCTTCCTAAATATATGACTACATATGTGCAAGAAAGATAATAACTTTTATCCAATTAGATATTTTCTTAAGTAAACATATCTAAGGTGCACATAGTGTAATAAACTAGGAAATAAAATATGCACCAACAAATAAAGGGGTTAAATGTAGAGGGATGTGTGTGTAAATAGATAAAAAGGCTAAAATAATAAGTCTAACATCACAAAAAATTGTGTCATTTATCACTATATAAATGTGTTAAGACGCTACCTTAAAATAAAAATTAAATTAAATAAGAATTAGTATTAATATACAAATTTTACCATCACAATTTTATAAATGAGGAAGCAAACTAAATAAATTTTATTATAAACTAAATATATAAATAAATAATTCTTCTTAAATATATTTAAAATAAAATAACAAGATAAAAAAAATATTATGAAAAGAATTTCATAATTAGGTGGGCTTGTATGGGTCATTCTTAAACATTGTCCACTTCAACAATCGAAATTTAATTTTAACCAATAAAAATAAGATAAATATTTACCAATTTTTGATGTCAAATATGAGATGTAAAATTTCTATTGATTGTTTGATCATTAAATCAGATAATGTTTAAGTGAAGTGACTCGTAAGAATATGACACTAGATTTTGAAAGACACTTTAATGTTCCAATAACATCTGAATCAAATACACAAATCATTTAATAATAGCTTCATTACAAGATCTATTCAGTAAGAAAATGATTGAAAGAATAAAAGAATTATTATTAAATGGAATAATAGAAAATCAAAACTTTAAAATGTAAAATGACATGATGTACTGTCCCATAAACTATCTTTCACCTCGTAGACCTGAAAACTATCTTTCACCTCATAGACCTGAAAAATCTTCTGGATGATCACATTTTCTTATCCAGGGTGGTTTAAAGGCAGGCAGTTGCACGTGTGAATTTGTATCATCGACAGACAAAATTAGAAGATAGATTGTCTATCTATCTGCTCTCAACACCACATTATTGGTGAGCACTCTGAGGATGACAAGCTTCAGAGACTTCACCCGGGTGGCTTTAAACACTTGTTTCTGCTCTAAGTCGTCTTAATTACATCAAATCAATGTGATTTGAGAATTGGCGACGTGTTTCATAGGTCTCACCGAATTGCCAGTTGGAAGGCACCGCCTGATATATTGTGACAGTGTTTCCGTCGCTGGTGGTCACTTGGAAGGAGAGAGAGCTCCCTATCATGTTAGAATTAGAAGAGCTCATCCAATTTTGGCCCCAGTTCTCTTTCATTTGCTCCCACTTATTATTCTTGGAATCTATCATGATAGACACTGAAACCACGCCCCCTGCGCCTCCCACATTGCTGATGAGCACCAGCTGAAAATACTCATTTCCACTCATCGAAAAACGAATTCCTCCCTCCTTAACACACTCCACCCTGATAGATATCAAAACGAGTCTGTTTTTTCAACAAAAACTATTAAAACTTGAAGTACTAGCTTAACTTTAGCATACGAAGGAATATTTATCAATTATACATGTTAACTTTATATTGAATTGAATAGATCCCACAGCTCTTGAGCGGACACAAATAAAAGTTGGATTGTTTTATGATTGATACCTTCTGTAGAGGACGGGGACGATGCCGGCATGATAATTAGCGATCTGCAGAAAGGCAGGGACGGAGAGATCGAAGTGGGGGAGAGGAGAGTTGCACCACCCTCCATTGTCGTTGGGCAGCGCATAGTTTGGCGGGCAGAAGTTGGTAGCTGTAACAGTGACCGTAGCCCCGCCCACACACCATTGCGGATCGGAGCGGTAGTCACATTGCAGCTGATAACAACCTCCGCAGCTGAGCCCCTCTTTGAACAACGCAGTGCTCAGAGCAGCCGTCATGCTTCCGTATCCGTCGTTGTAAAGGTTATGGTACCCGCAAGCACCATCTGCATTACATTCATTTTCAAATAAATCTTATTGTATCGTTTTTTTTTAGGCTTAATCATCACAGTTAAACGGTAATAACCAACGTAGGTATATTGTTATCTGTTTAATATACCTAAACTTTGTTACATTTTAAACTGATTTGTAATCAACCTGCAAATATCTCAACTGCGCTTCGCCGTACATACCCATTGTTCCCGCCGTGTCATTGCCTCCGTAGAAGGTGGCGTGGGCATGCTGCCATTCCTCCTCTCCCTTGGCTGAAAAATATCCCGCCATTGTTATTAATGATAAAAACAGTAGCTTTGACAATGCCATCACTGATGATTGAGCTGCTCCTATTTTCTCCGAATACAAAAACAAGCTGTATTGATATATCCTGGGACTGGTGCCGGCTATTGATATGATATATTGCAGCGTATTGAGCGTCAGGTTTCCCGAGGTTTCTGAGCATTCAAAAATTCCTTTGGTTCATTCATTGTCGTTAGATATTGCAATGCTGACAGACTTCCACGTAGCGTTTAGGACAGCAATAAGAAGACGTTAGATATCGTAGTTTACATAATTTCTTGGTTTTTGCATGGATTTATTGTATTGGAGGTTACCTATTAAAAAATCAAATTGATTTGTGTTTTTCCCTTGGCAATATTGTGCACGAATAAGGGTTAGAGACTTCGGAAGCTATGGAAAATTTAAGCAAAAGAGAGATAAACACCTATCAAGTGCCAGATCACCATTAATTTTTTTTTTTTTAAATCTGTAAATAAATTATTGTTTTCTTTCGTTTTGGTAATGATAATAATCAGCAGTTAAAAAATGGTTCACATGAAAACTTCTTAATATCATGATGTTTTATATTTTAAATCAAATTTATTATATATTTCATGAGTAATTGTTCACATGAATTTATATATAAGAATGACTATTTAACATTCATTGTTTTAAAGCAATCCTCAAAGAATGAAATATTAGAATGTCTATGTCAACAAGTATTATGCCTTATAAAACATTCATTATAGAATACATTTAACTCATACATTTATAAGTATTAATATCTCCAACCTCAAGTATATCTTCTATTTTTAAGTTTCCATTATTTTAACACTTTTTAATTGTAAAATGTATTTTATTAATCATATAAATATTATATCATTTCTTATAAAAAAATTATTAAAATGAAATCATGTGATAAAAGTACAATATCACCATTATCATAGCCATATCCACCTCCATGATAAGAAAAAATCACATTGAATGCTTAAAACAACATATTCCTCTAATATCAAGTAGAATTATATGAACACATAACACATTGTACACTTTCCCAATTCTAAAGAAGAGCATGCAAATTATTTACTTTGAGACCCACATTTTCATTTCTTAAATTTGAATCTATACCATAAAATTAGAAAAGGCCAATAGTTTGTTAGCCACTAGTAGTATGGTTAAAAAGTGCACCATGTAGAAAACACAATGGAATCTCTAAGATGAACCATGTCTTATGTGAAAGTTTCTAGATTAAATAGTTTTAGGAGAGCATGCAAATTATTTACTTTGAGACCCACATTTTCAACTCTTCAATTTGAATCTATAACATAAAATTAGAAATGGCCAATAGTTTGTAAACCACTAGTAGTATGGTTAAAAAGTGCACCATATAGAAAACGTAGTGGAATCTTTAAGATGAACCATGTCTCAAGTGAAAGTTTCTAGATTAAATAGTTTTTAGGGTGTGAATCCAATTTTTGAGTAGAACAAAAATGTAAATAGAAATAAATGAAATATTGAATAAATTAGGTTGAAATCAAATATAGTGCAAAGGGTAACAAGATATATGTAAAATTTGGTCATTAATTGATACATCATAATATAGAATGTACCATAGAAATTAATCTTTCTTAGTATCCATTCTATGGTTGATTCCATGTAAAAATCATGGATTGTAAATTTTAGAAACAATTTAAACTCTTAAGTTAGATTTATTACTAAAATGAAAATTGATAATCAAATATTATAAAATAATATACCAATAAGACATGTCTAATATTTCTAGAAGCTAAAAAATTTAAATACTCTTAAAATAATAATTATTTAAATTCAACTAATAAACTAAATTCCTTATTATTTGATAGTGGCATGATTCTATTTGGTGCATTAAATTAAAAATACATATTTGCAACTACAAATTTACATTTATGAAATTATCTTATAATGTTTTCTATGTGGGCACCAAAATAAGGAATTTCATGCTTTGAATGCTAAAAACAAAAGTTGGTGTTCATCAAGGGATTCCAAAATGAGGAAACTAATGACTTGGATGTCAAAATTGAAGATTTTAATATGTGATGCTAAAAACTAACAAGGCATGGATTCTTATAGGGATCTTTGATTATTTTTTGAATAATTTTATAATTTTTTTAATCTTTCATTAAAATTAATATTTTTTTTTATCTTAATCATTTACCATAAAACCTCTAACTTTGATTATTTTTCCATCATTTTACTACTTTGTAAAATCATTTATTCCTAATGATGTTTGAATCTATATTATTGAACTTCTAGCATTTCCATCTACTACTCTTTACAAAAGAAAGAAAAACAACTCTCTATAAATAAAAAGTTGTGATTTACATGTTGATCTCCTTAATCTGAAACACAAAAAAAAAAATTGTTTTCCCTATAAACATAAACTTTGATCTCTAGTATTTACTAAAATTTCTTGATCTAAATATTGGACCCTCCAAAGTGACCACTTTGTGCTTGGAGGTGATCTTTATATATGATTTTATCTCAATGTACTAGAAGATATTTTCCTTAGCCTTAATCATTCTTCTCTATGCTTAGTATCTACCATAATAGTATTTATTTTAATATTTCCATTTTTTTATTGTTTTGGTGTTAGACTTAAGCCTCCTTTCATATTCATAGATCAAGTTAATCTTCATGATGACAAATTGGAATATATTATTTATAGACCAAGATAAACCAACACCTAAGGAATTAACAACTTTGATAGGAAAGATAATATGGATAAAATTGATGTGACAAAAATGACCTAAATTTTGTCTAAAATATTTTTTAAATAAAATTTTCTAGGGGTACCAAAATAATTGTTAATAGTAGTGTTGTTTTTTTAGAGTCACTCAAGAACTCAAGCTCCTAGGATCACCTACAAAAACCCAAAATAACCTTCTATAGGAGCATAAATTTGCAATAATAAATGAAAAATATATTAGGTCAAATGTGATCAGTGAATGTAGTATGCAATGCAATACAAAATGTGCATATGAGACCTTGCTTATATAGTCAATGTTGAGAGGTAGGACTACTTGGGATGATGACAAGTGTCTTAATCTTATGCCATGTGACAACTAGGGGATTAAGATAAGATAATATCACATGAAAAATAAGACATATAAATATTCCTAGGCCCCTAAGTAAACTTAACATGTGAATAGGACCTACTAGTTGAGCTAGTTAGGTAAAACACCATGTTCAGACCAACACTTGCCCTTAAGTGAAACTTAGGGAGAAGTAAAAAATTAAAATGATGCAAATATGATGATGAGTATCAGCTACTAGGCCATGTTAGGCACCCATGTATAAATGCAATCTCTCGCAAATGGAGAAGAAGAGAAAACCTAACAAGATAAAACTCTTCTCCAAAAGAGATAAAATACAACAAGTGAAAGAAGGAAGGAGGAATCAACATCAACATCCAAGGAATAATTTTATCACCAATATACAATCAATAACTCCCCTCATTAGAGGGAAAAAAGAGAAACTATGTAGCCCCTTACAATGTATATTCTCCTACAAAAAATGGTGGATTCTTGAAAAAAAACATGATCCAATACCTACAAACAATATTTCTCCCCTTGGAAATAAATAAAACCAACTATAGATGCAAGAATTCTTCTCATTCCAAATAGTAATTGGAGGTGAAAAAATTCAAGATGTATGAAGTCTAAAAACTACTCAAGTTTCTCCCTGTCAATGCAAAAATTTTCCATTACCAAGTTAGGTGTTCTATGCCACTTTGAAGAAGATAATTTAGAATCTAGTAGAGATGTATGAAGAAAAAGATCCACAGACTCAAGTACCTCTTTTTAAGACAAAGATGCATCCCCCAAAAGATATTCAAAAGTATTCACACTCATGTCAAACTATGATGAATGATCATGTGGAGAATGAATAAGAGGATTTCAATGGTCCATCACAACTGAAGAAGAATGTATAAGAGTGAATTTGCACCCTAGGTGCAATTCCCCCTTTTGCTTATTACACTTTAGAAAAACTAAGTCGAAGGCTTAATTCACTTAAGCCCACTGATGGTGGTCCACTTGGCACTCATTTTGTGTGTCGGTGGAGGCGTTTCTGTCGGGGACGCCCGTGCGACGTGCTTACATCCTGGTAGATTCCTGTAGCTAAGCTAGTAGAGGCATTACTCTTCCCATTGGTAGCGAAGTTGTAATGCCTCCTTCGGCCACCCGACCCGAATATGGTCGTTTCTTTCCCCATTCCTTCATATTCAAACCTTTGAACTTGCTTTGGAGGTTGGAAAAAGGTTGGATAGAGGTTGTAAGAAATCTTGAACAGACTTGGCTCTCACACTCTCACTCTCACAAGCTCACATACAAGCATTCCAAGCATTCGATAGCAACAATATCACACTCCATCACATCAGTAGAGCAAGTTTGGGACCATGCCATTGCAGCAGAGGCTTGAGCTCCTCTCATTTCTCCCCCAAGTAGCCTTGAGTGCTCTTGGTGAAGGTGGTAAGCTTCCCTTTCTTCTCCTCTATCATTTGGTTGAGTAGCATAGTATTGTTTTTGTAGTGCTTGTTTTTATCATTTCTTTATCTCCTTTCCATTAGTTATATATGGAGGTGGGAACACCTAAATGGGGGTCTAACTGAGGCAGGCCCCTATACAGCCACCCCCCAACATTCTCTCTCTTGATATGTGTAGGTGTGTGAGATCTTGGAGGATCAACTAGAGAACGAGTTCATTGGTGAGATTCTCCTCATATTTATCACTTTTGCTTATTTTCTTTATAACATTAGAGATTACTTGGTTTATTTAGTCACATCATTTTGGCCTTTTAGCTAACTAGCTAGGCTGATAAGTTATTTTAGTGTGTTTAACCTTCTCTCAGTTGTTGTCTGACTATACAGACTATAGCACGTTTCTAAGACACTAGCGCGCCGCGCTGTCGCCCGAAGTTCGCGCTAACGTCCTCAGGCAGAGACATCCCTAAGGCATAGAGTTAGACCTAAAGATTGACTCGCCTAGCCCCACATTGAAACTCATATTGCAGAGTGATCATAGGATCCTAAAATTCCTCATCATTCTCATCCTCACACCCTAAACATACACTTGGCTAAGGTAAGTTAGGGCAGCCTCTTGTGTCTCGACCCTTCATGACCTGGGGTCTTGCATGTGGTGGTCCCCCTCTCTTACAAAGAAAAAAATTAATCAAAGAGAATATGAATGAAGTCAATGGTATATCAAATTAATCAAAGAGAATATGAATGAATTCAATGGTATCTAAAATATGGAACTTTACAAAAAAAACCTACAGCATATGTCAAGTACTCATCCCAAGTAGCCATATCTAGAAGACAATGTATATCATGTTGCATTGAATCACAAGAATTCATGGATGTAGAAACACAAGTATTACCATAAGAAAACGTAGATGGAGGAGATGATATCTCAATGCATTTCATCGAACTATATTTTTCATCCCCAAATGATGTTGTGTCTAGACAATATTCTTGAGTGTGAACATCAAATGAATTTATTGGAGTTGGTTTATAAGAATTTGGAAAACTAATGGTAATTCAACTCCTTAAGTTCGTTTTACATGCACTCATCTATTGTATGTTTTTTATTTCCACAATAATCACATTTAATTTTCCATGGATTGGGAGACATGATTACAACTAGTAAAAACATAAGCTTACCCCACAATTATTCAATCATGAGATCCCCCTCAAGATTATGATTTGGAACTTTATATGTAGTCTGATTACAGTTCAAAAATGATTTCTAAAATTTACAATGTCAAGATAGATTAAATATGAAATAATACAATAATATCTAAGAGTGAGATTCTCAAACTAAAAATATAATTTTCTAATATGATCTCTAGATTGAAAATGAAACCTTCCCAAAATAACAAAAACTATCTAGGTGCCAGTATGTCCAAGTTATCAACTAGAATGCAAATACAAAAATCTAAATAAAATATACCTAGGACCAAATCTAGAGAAAATTCATGTATAAAACTGTATCTCCTCAATACCTTTCCAATACCATGAGAACCATGAAAATTATATAAACAAGAAAAAATTTAGGAGCTCAAAAGTCCAAAAGGAAAGATCTAACTTCAATCAGCTATAAAATTCACTTGCAAAAAAATATAGAAAAATTTCTTACACCACTACAAATTTCTTGAAACTAACTTTCCAACAATATCTTATTTACAAAAATCTAAATCCTAGATCAAAAGTTATGATTTTTTAAAAAAGGGTCAAATTTTCTTTGCAAGCATGACCCTTCTAGAAAAAAAAAATTCCTTGAATTTATCTTGAACCAAAATAGGATAGATTAGACATCAAAATAATGGTGCATCTAAACACAACACTAGATGGAATTCAAGAAAGAAAAAAACACTAAACCCCTAGCCACCCACTACCCTAGATGTAAAAACAAGCATGCATTTTTTGATTGAGCCCTTGATAAATTAGATATTTTTAACATATGTCATAATAATAATTCTATTAATGGATGTGATTTAATCCCTACAATCAAGATTAATATTAAAAAGAATATCCAATCTAAGAAAGAGTTCAATTACATGGGATAAAGATAGGGGAATAACTTCCCTTACAAAAAAAATTCCTACATGCCCCTACAAATTGATCTATTAATTAGTGGGTTGCATCATGGCTATCCCAAAACCTCCAAATAAATTGGGACTATATGCATTGACTCCTTAAGAAAGGACTAATCAACCATAGTCCAATATGTACTGAGCTAACTAATTTCAGTATCAATGGGTGCCTCAACCAACTCAACATCAAGAGATGCCTCAAAAAGCATATAACCAAAATTCTAATAATAGATACTTTTCTCCCTTTTAGAAGAAATAAAATCAAGTAGATATGCTTGAATGCTTCCCATTCTAAATAGGAATTGATAAGAAGAAATAAAACCAAGTAGATTTTTTTTTGCATGGATTTTAACATAAGTTTTATTTAGTTCAATTCAATTTGACTGCAACCACATATTGTCAATGGCATCATGTAATCATCTAATTTTTGTGAACATTTTTCTTTCAACTAAACAAGACCATTCTAAATATTAACTATCTAGTTCACTTGAGAATTTTTGCATCTATACACTGATGATATCATCAATGTGTCATGCCAACATCGTCATCTCTTTGATAACATCTCTATCAGTTCTTTCCATTCAAATTTGATATATAATGCTAATATATTTGGGTCACTTAAGATTTCTTGAAATCCAATTACAATTGTATTTTACATAATTGTGAGAAAATGACTCCTAAGTGAACCTAATTCAAAAAATACGTAAAGTGAGCATTTTAACTCAAATTTTTGAGCACGTGGGTATTATGAGGCTAGGTGTAATGGTTTTATGGAAAGTTATGGGCCATCTAATCCTAATTAATTTGAATAACCAAAATACTTATATAAATAGAAAATATTTTTCTTGCTACTTTTCATTAATGCGTACCTACCCTCACTCTCTATATTAAATGCATTCAAATTTTATAAATTTGCAACTTTAAAAGGTATTTCCTCATTCCATTTTACCACAAAAGATAATTCAACGAATGAAAATTAAAGTGTAGAGAAACTTTGGTGATATGGTAATTTTGAGCTAAGAGTTTTAGAGAGAAAGTTTTAGAGCCTTAGTCATACATTCCTCCAAAGTGAAGTTGAAATTTTAGTTAAAATGGTGAAAAGATGATACATTGGTTCCAAGCTATCAATGATTCAATACATTCACAAATGATGAATTTCAAAAGGTAAAGGAAAATTTATATGACTTCAGATGTTGTATACTCATTTTTAATTATATTTGAATTCTCTATTTTGACAAGAGTTGGAGTATTAAGAAATGGTCTTAGACATAAACTTATATATAATTACTAGCCCCAATTACAACTTACAAAATTAATTAAACACTATAGGAGGGTTAATGATGCCTTTTCTATGTGGTTGGTGAGAAAAATTGAAGGGGATAAATTCAAAATCATTTAAGTCATTGAATAGAATGTCATTCATCCTAGAGGGTGTTGGTTCATCCAATTCCCAAAATTTACATATATCATAATGGAAGGATTTATCAAGGAACCCTTCATGTTTCCACTTGATACCCTACCAACCAAGTGGTATTTTTGGAGGTTTATAGATAGCTAATAGAGTCACATAAAACATTTTAGGCTTTACACAAAGGTGGAGGAGTGAATTTTCCATTATACCTTGGTTCTTATATTTGAGATGCCCTATATAATGCCAAGGAAGTGGAAAAGGAACTAAAATCACTACAACTTGAAACTTTTGAGTTTCCATGACCAAGTTATGATCCATTAGGGAGATTGGAAAAGCATAAATTAATAAGAAAAAAAAAACATGAGACTCATAGAGAAGATTATTGGGAAGATTGCGTGGATGACCATGAGGTAAGGAAGAGGCAATATTAGAGGCTAAATTTGAAACAGATAAGCATATTAGGTACTCATGACGTCCCACAAAAATTCAAAGAGGATGATGAAAATAGTATGCATCCTAGTTATGATATAAATAGAATATTTGATCAACCTATTCAAGATCCCACTCAACTAGAAATATCATTAGTTGATTTGATATCAAAACCAATATTAAAGGCATGTCAAATATGGTTGAACCAATGTACTTAAGCCTTAAAATTGAAAGGAGTTGTTATCACATACAACATAGATAATAGTAGGAAAAGAAAGATCAAATCCAATAAGGATGTAGATTATGATGACTTCTTGGTGAAGAAGTTAAAGTCCTCATATTAGAACAAGTGTGGAAAGGTGAAGCACCATTAGTAGAAGGTGTAACATTAGCAACAACTCCTGGCGACCCAAAAAAAATAGTTCATGAAACTATAATCAATTTGATTGGATATCCATAAGTTCTTCCAAGTTGACACCATTACCACAAACACATATTGTTGCACCAACAATTGAGCAGGAAATCTAGGGATCATTACCTTCCATCCCTGGAAAAGATAGAAAAAGAATAAAATCTATAGATAAAATAAAGGAAGATGAAATGGAGAAGGAAACAATAAGAAATCCTCCTAAAATAGCAGAAGAGAAAAATGTATTGGTTTCTAAAAAATAATTCATATTGTGAAAGTATAAGGAGAATTGCATGAAGTATAAAAGGATAAATTTGAAAAGTTAAAGCCTTCAAATCTAGAGATCCATATTATTATCAACAGTGAATAAGAATAACAAAAAACTATAGATATTAGCATTCATGTCAAAATTGAGCCAATTCATTTTAGGGAATCCCCTAAAATAAGGAGATAAGATCCATTATTTGATGAAATTATTCAAATAAATAAATAAATTCCTATAGTTCACATTGAACCAGTAGTGGGTGTACCAAGGAGCAACACTCTTTCTTGGATGATAGAAATCCAAGGCACTAACTTAGAAGTAAATAAAGAGATTACTCCAGAAGAAATATCACAAGAGGAAGTTGTAGAAGGTGATCATGGTATTGGAACAAAGAAGATTAATGATAAGAATATAAATGATCGACTACAACAAGTTCCTTCCCAAAAAGAGAGCACGAAATTTGAAGTATCACTTGAGAGAAAGGCAATGACTTGAGATAAAGGCAATGAGCAACAAATGCAAGATGCTACTTCCCTTGAGAAAATAGAACAACTACCACAAGATAACACTCTTCATTAGCAAGAATAGATAATGCACTTGATGACATCTATAATGATCATAAAGAGGTATTGGATCCTAATTAATTTATAGAAATAAATTAAGATAAAAAAGAACAAATGGAGAAGATTGAAAATAAACAAGAACATAGCCAAAATCAAGAGAAGAATATAGAGACACCTAATTTCCCTACAATAGAGCACCAATCAGTACATGTATAAATTGTTCCATTAGAATTTAAGAGTCTAATGAGGAGGTGGAGGCACCTAAGTAGAAAAGGAAATAAAGAATAATGTTTATTATGAAAAGAGATGTTACAAGTCAAAAAAATTGCTTAGGTGGCCACTCCTCTAATTCAAAAAGATAGAGGTGAAAATTACCAAATGATTTATGACTTGGGTTACATAACTAGGGAGCAAGAAATTGATGAGCTTCAAGCCAATTTCGAAGTTACTAAGGCAAGTTTGAGAAAAGATAAGAAGAGGAAAAGGGAATTAAAAGACCAAATTATTCAGCTATAAAACTTTATCAGGAATCCGATGTGTCTTGGTCAAGCTATATGAGAGTTGCCTCCCAACCCAATACTTTTGTCTCAAAATGTCAAGTCATAGCATTGGATAACATGAAGCATGAAGCTAGTGTGATTAAAAATTGGATTAAGATACTATTATCACAAAGATAAGAGACTATTAAATTGGATAATAAAAATTGGGATGAGATGCTTCATTGAGAGAAGTTGTAAATTTGAGAAATAATTATAAAGATAAAATGGAAAAAAATGATAGAATTATCTAGACTACATGTATCATTAAGAATGTATACGATAGTGTAGACACATAAAAATGACCCAGGCTTGTAAGCTCTATTGTCACCATATTTCTTCTTGACATAATTGAAATATTTATGTCCTTGGCCACTTTCAACTATTAATTAAGTAATTTATTATTATTTAATTAATTCATGTCTTTATTCCTCTTGATTATTTAAATAAATAAATTTTACTTATTTATTTAAATGCATCACTAATTGTCTAATGTCTTTCCATAATTAAATAAATTCATAAATTTATTTAATTATTTTTGTCCATTATTTCCCCCTGGTTATTTAAATAAATAAGTTTAATTTATTTAAATACGTCATTAATTCTTAAAAGTCTTCTTATAATTAAATAAATTCTTTTAATTATTGTCCACCTTGTCATTTTCCCCATTTTAAATAAAATTATTTATTTAAAATGGTCCCACTTTCTAATTTTCCCTCTTTTAGTAAATAATTCAAATTAATTATTTACTATAACATGACCCCACCTTTTGAATTAAATTAATTTTTAATTCAAAATAGCCTTTTTCCTCCATAAATCAAGTAATTTCTAATATTGTTTGATTTTCCAGCTCTCTTTTTTTGTGCCATTTTTATCTCCTTGTCACATGCATTGTCAACCCTTGATTTGATTTTCTCAAATTGAATCTTGTCCACTCATTTCAAATTTGATCTAATGTTTCCCTAACCCTAATTGTGGGTTGTCACATTGAATCTTGTCCATTGATTCTAGGGAATTTGTCAATCTTCAATCTTGTCCATTCATTCAAAATTTCATTTTCTATAAAATGGCAATTTTAGTCTCATTTGGACATCTCATGCAATCTTGTTTTAGGCATCTCTCATATCCCTTGCAATCTTGTCATCTTAACTCTTGTCTTAGGCATACTTCATTTGGCATTTTGGCATACTTTAGTCATAGTTTAGAGTTGCTTACTAGTTGCATAGTATTGCATTTTGTTATCAAATCCTTCAACATTTGTTTTTGTCTCGGCATTGTCACATATTACTCACACAAAATCTAAGGGAAAACTTATATTGCAGCAAATAGAGAAGGTATAATGGAGGTCAATCGTGGAGGTTGAAGACTCAAGGTGATATCTCTCTTTTTTTTTCATGTTTTCCTCCTTTGTGCTTCATTTTTACTTTGAGTTTTGATTTATTTAGCTACTGATCTACTAACCTAGAAATTTTCCATAGTTACAGATAGCATGTTGTTAAGGAAAGGAATAGTGAAAAATGAGATTATTTCTCAACTAAGGATGTGGATAGAAAAACTAAAAATGGAGAAGGATCTAATCCAAGAAGGCAAGGATGATATGGAAAGCATATGGAAGAGAATTATAGATGTAAACTATGAAGATGTGACTATTTTTGAATAATTGGTAGGCCATATTTGTGATTTTTCCCACGTTTATGATGAATCTTCGATCAATGAATTCAAGAAAACATTTGGAAAAGCTCTACAAGATCCAATCAACCATTTGAATGAAGAGGTAATGGATCAAGTCACTGAAAATTTGATCTTAATCAAAGAATATCACAAAGTGGTAAGATGAAGGAGTAATTAGCTTGTTTCAATAGAAAAAAAATTGGTACACACAGATTCAAATGGAAGAAATCACAATATTTCAATAGGGTTGAAATAAATAAAGCACTTATTGCCTTAAGAAAATATAGAATAAAGCAAGATGATTTAGGAAGGGAATTTGTTATAGAGGAATAGAGTTTGATAGTGAGACCATCTAATGGATTGCTATCAAATGACATCAATTTTCTTATGCATATTCCATTTTTTCAAATTTTAGGATATTGTTAAACTCAGTTATCCTAATGCTATGTAGCCAAATTTAGAAGATATTTGATTTAGATATTTCAAAATATGCTACCAGGTGTCACAATGCTAGAAAGGTCCAAATCTAGAAAGGCATATTTCCATCAACCAACTATCAAAGTTGAAATGTGTGAATATTCCAGTTGATATTCCAAAGTGCCAATTGTTACCAACTATCCAAATGTTGATTCCAAAGTAATATTTCATATGTGTCTTTTCAATTGCAACCATCAATTCTTCTTGATATATTATGAACCATCAATTTTTGTGACTTATTTCTATAAAAGACCAAAGTTATTCTTTTGTAGATGATTAGAAATTGTTGATTCAAGTTTAAGTTAGAGAATTGCAAACTTTTGGTTTGCTTCATGGTTTCTCTCAACTCTTAGTAAGAGTGCTTGTATATTTTTAAAAAGTTTTATAAACTTGAGGTCAATTTGAAGGTCATTCCAAATTGTAAATCATATGACTATAAGTTGTAATTTTCTCTAAAATATCAAATTGTTATGCTAGAATTCAAGTGCATTTAAAAAAAATATTTGAGTGATAAGTTTTTTTTTTTTTTTTTAAAAAAAAAGAGGGTAAAAACTTTATTGAATCAGAATAGCATTACAAAGTCAGAAGAAAGAAGCCACAAGGGGCCCAACAAAACAAAAATTAATTGACACCCAAGAAACATCTCATATCCTCCGCAACCCACTCCTCAAGATTAGGGGCCATGTCATTAGGAAGATTGCCCCAACCATCCACATACCAAGAATCTGTCTTCTCCGACGCCCATCTAGCCAAACCATCAGCCACCCTATTCCACTCCTGCGGAATATGGCGAAAAACAATGGAATCCAGAGAAGAGCACATAGAAATAATCTGCTTGACAACCACAACAAGCTGCCAATTCATATCCTCCAACTGCCGCTTATTCAACATATCAATAACCACCTGAGAATCAGACTCACAAACAATCCGCCGCCACCCAAGGCCAACCACCTGCTCAATCACCATAAGGATAGCACTAGCCTCCATAAGATTATTGGTATGCAAACCCTAATATATGGAAAAGAAAAACACCACCAAGTTCCCAAGTTGTCTCTACCAATACCACCTACTCCTGCATGCCCAGGATTACCCCTAGAAGACCCATCCATATTGATTTTTAGCTCCCCAAGAGCAGGTGGACACCAGGAGCCATCACGAACCACCCTCTCACGCCCACATCTACGATGCACACTGCCCAAATTTCTCCTATCCCCAGCAACAAGACCCAGGGAATTAACAACACCCAACTCCCCAGGATCAACTGGCACAGACAAATCACACTTTGCAACCAAAGACTCCTGCAAAGCCCCAAGAATCCGCCTCCAAAGTTGCTCAAAGACCAATTTTTTATCCAAGAAAATCCGTTTGTTGCGCTCCAACCAGAGATGCCAAACAATCAAACTAGGACCAATGCTCCAAGCAATTTTTAGAAAAGAGGTTTTGGCAGGAGATGATCCCTGTCTCCTCCAAAAATCATCCAAGGCAGAGACATGGCAACACGGTAAACTCCAGAGATTCCACCAGTGATGCCAGATATTCTTAGCAAAGGAACACTGAAAAAAGAGATGTGAGAGGCATTCTTCATGTTGACCACACAAAACACACATGGAAGGGCCCTGGAACCCCCGTTTCCAAAGATTGTCCCAAGTAAGACACTTACCTTGGACAACAAGCCAAGAGAAAAAATTACACTTAGGCCAAGCAAATTTATTCCAAACATGCTTCCACCAAGGAACCTCAGAGCTCCCAAAGGCCTGTTTATCCAAAACTTGATAACCAGAGGCAACCAAAAATTTACCCCGCAAATCTGGACCCCAAGCAAGAACATTCCTCTCAAGAAGAGAGTTGCAGGTGCGATTTGAAATAATTTTAGCAAGCATTTGACGATCCTCCAAAGCCCCACTGGGAGGCCAATCCTGATGATCCTTCCACCTGGAAATAGTAATCTGACTCAAGGAATGTTGAGATTTGAAGTCAGCCACATGACACCAACCCGCCTCCTCAAAAATCTGACACAAGTCCTGAAGGTGGGGATGAGAATACAAAATAGGGGATGCCCATCCCAAGAGTCATGCCAGAAGAGAGCTTCCTGACCCCCATTACAAATCCAAAAAAGGCCCTGTTTCATAAGCTTGGCACCCCGTTTGAGGGTACTCCAGATCATAGAACCTTTCCCCTCCAAACTGAATCTTACAACCTCTGTGCTTTCCACCGCACCCAAATATTTGCGGGTAAGAATTTTAGCCCACCACATATGCTGTTGAGAACACCAACGCCAATACAGCTTAGCAGCCAAGGCCTGCCCATTCAAATCAGTTTGTCGTAAACCAAGACCCCCTTCATGCTTCGGCCTACAAACAACATCCCATTTCACCAAGCTCCACTTTCTATGAAGGAGATTACCAAACCACAGGAACAGTGATAAGTTATCCATTGAAAGTTTGAACTATTTTGTATGTAGTTGTGAGAAATTCTAGTGAAGTATAGAATAGTTTAGGTCTCAATTTATAGCTCTCGAAAGATATATGTGTGCAGTTGCTAAAAAAACTAACTTCTTAGCCTTTTTCCCTTTTTTTATGAATCCCTTGGAGAGTTAAGATTCATTAGTAAAATTGAAAATATTTTGAAAATTCAAGTAAATCCTTTTCTGAAATTGATGAAATATCAAAGTTTGGTGATATTTGTGAGAATCTTTAGATAGTTTCAAAAGAATTGATCAAAGTTATAAAACAAAATTATTAATTTGTTAAAATAAAGTTTGTTTATCTTGTGAAATAAGTGTCAAACCATATGAATCTAGTTAAATATTCCATAGAACCTTGTCATTGTGAGTTCTAAATTTGAAGATCATAAAAGTGTAAGTCCCTTTGTAGAACAGTCTACAACGAACCCTGAGTGAACCTAGTATATCAAGACCTGATGATTGATGTCTTGAGATAGGAAATTCCTTGTAGAATTTAAAATCATTCAAGAGAGATAGGATTTTGTTATAGAAATTATGTTTGTGTTGTGTGTGATTACAAACCACGTCAACAACTACATAGGAAACATAACAAGGGGTAAGACAATATGGATAAGGGGAAGTGGCATGGTTAGGAGACAACATGGTATAGGGAAAAAGGATAAAAAAATATGATACAACATACAAAATGGCTAATGTAGATAAAATTATGATAAATAAACGATAAGGGTATAAAAATACCAATATCACATTTTATCCCCACTTTAGTAGGCTTGCAATTGGGTAAGGATAAATTCTATTAAAAAAAAGAATACAATGGAAATACTTATTAAATGTAAGGATACATGGATACCAAAAGGAGAGATGTTATTCTCATTTGATTTCATGTACCTATTCCTAAAAAGCATACAAATAAAACCAAGCTAGGCTACATAAATAGAAATAGCTAGGAAACGATGAAAAGATTATGAGGCTACAATTGAATGCAAAGTATAATAGACTTATTATTATAAATGTAATAGATAGATCATGTGGATTATTTGAAGCTTCTAACCCATTATTTTTAATGGAAGGAAACTATGGATATTCAATCCCTAAAGAATCTAAGGAAAATTTTGCAATGACCCATTAATGACAATTGGATAATAGATACTTTGATAATATGATTGATTAGCAAGATCTAGATAGAAACAAATATCAAAATATGGGGCTAGGCTAGAGAAACAAGGAAAAGGTGCTAGATGACAACTATATTGTGGTTTTTGAATGATTTATGTGAAAAATTCAGCAAGATCCACCCTATTGGAAATGTTTATTTGTGAAAATTGGCAAGATCCATAATTATTGGAAATTTGATATGAAGAATTTGGTGGGAGCCACCCCTTCAATAAAATTTGATATGAAAAATTTGGCAAGAGAAACCCCTTTAGAAAGTTAATTTGGAAAATTCAATAGGATTCACTCCTGTTAAAAATTTGATATGGTAAATTTAGTAGGGTATACTCATTTTTAGAAATTTTATTGTATAGGATATAGGCCTATATTGGTTGCAATTTTGGACTTGGTTGCTTGGTTGAAAGTCCAAGTAATAGTGAGTTTTATGAAATATATACTAACATTTACGTTGATTGGCGAAAGAGCTTAGTGTATAAGATCCAATCAACATAATATAAAATATATTTTATGTTTGATTGTTATTTTTGTGTTTTATTTTTTTAATTTTTATTAGATGAAATTTCCAAATGTTCATGATGTTTCTTTTAGTTGCAAATCTAGGTCAAACTCAAAAGATGGTCACAAGGGAAGGTAGGTCTCATTCCCCTAATTCATGGCATGATGAATTGATGAGAAAGGGAAAATAATGGGTCATCCCCCCAAGGTTGGTTTAAAAACTATGTGAATAAATGATAAAGGAATACAAGGAAAGACCTGACAAGGATTGAATAGATTTTGTGATAAGGCTTGAGGTTTAAGTGATAGAATAAATTGAAGTACATGGAAATGGTTAAGCTCAATAAAATAGATGAAATGTGGGGGACCACTAATAATTAGTGGATAAATAACTACTAAGAACAAGGGGTATTAAAATTGTGGTTATTCCCCCAAGGGGAAGTTCAAGGATGAACCACTAAGTGATTAAAGGATGATATAATTATGGAGCAAGAAAAATAGAACCATGATCAAAAAAGTTCTAGTAAAGGTGAGATGAGAAACTTCTAACAAGAATAATGATGAAGTATCAAAAGATAGTCATGATGAGGGAGTGTGAAATAGGTTCCACCAATTAATATAAATAATGTTTAATAATATGTACAAGAGCTCAAAATAGAATGGAAAGGTAGGCAAAAAAACAAAGTGCATTAAGATTGATGAATTTCATCTCTAGGTTGGAGTCATGTCTAATAGTAGCAATGTATAATAGTAACTAAATAATTTACATCATTCTCCAAATTTTAAAAGTGGGATGTGGCCCGAACACAAAACAAGGTACATAAACAAGAATGATTAGATGCAAAGGATGAAAATGAGTGAAGAGGTGACAAGTATGTTGGTAAAAAAAAGATAATTAGCAAAGTGATCATATATAATAAAGAATTTCTCTTAAGTAATTCAAGTTCAAGACCCAACATTGAGAATGTCACAATCTCTTTCATTATGAAGGAGAGTGTTGAGGTTGAGACCTTATAGTCTATTAGCTCACCAACTCAAACCATTTTACAACACACTAGGCCCCTAGCACAACATGATGAGGGTGAGGCCTCTACATCTCAAAATTCACTGCACATTTATCAAAAATGTGAGCATCTTTGTGATTATGGGTTTGAGGATGATCAAGATGCACGTGGCAAGCAGTAGGGCACATCTATATTGGATGAATTGGTCTTCATAAATGACATTTTGGATTTGATATTTAGCATTGATAGATATGTAAATTTGAGCGAGGTTAAACTCAATTGACTATAATTCATTTTTAAATTAAAATTTAACTAAATTACTAAATTGATTATAATAAAATAACAAGGTCAAAGTTTACACCCTATGTTTGGTATCCCTTCAATTCATGATTACACAATCGTGTTGATTCCACGGGTATGTAATTAGTAATGAAATAGTAAATATAGTACAGGGTGATCCCACAAAGCTAGTTTACAATTTCTAGGAGATTTTGATTTTTTGTTGAAATCACATATTTTTATAAAATATAATGATTTAAGCCTTTAAAAGTTCCATTTAAAGCATTCCAATTGAAGAGGGTTTGATCAAACCCCCTTGGATAGAACCCTGCTAGTTTTAAACCATACCTATAACAGAGTCTCCTTTACACCTATCAAAATGCTGATAAAAAACCACTTTTGATTTACCTTTTGGGGGATCAAATGAATCCATTTTATTTTTTATTTTTTTAAGTATGTATTCCTTATTATAAGCTTCTCAAAAAGTATAATTTTAAATAAATTTATTTTTATTAGTATATTTATTTTTTTATTTCTTGTGAATTTAGGTTTTTCACCAAAAATCAAGCTCTTTGTTTTGCACATGTGGAAAAATAGAAGATTATAAAAAAAAATTGAAAAATATGAGTGCACCATATATTAAGTCCTTGATCCAATAAAAAAAAATGAATATCGATACATACAAAAAAAATTATGTTTTATATGGTCCACCTATGTCTGAATTGTAATTGGTCTGACTTCGAAACTTGATTAAGGAAAAAATATTCTTTAAAACACTATGAAACCAATTGGAAGCACTAGATATCATAGTTACAAATATATAATTTTATCCTTCATGGAAAAAAAATTATGTGTTATGCGGTGAGTGTCACTCCTTAAAAATGGTGTTTACTGAAAAAAAAAAAAAAAAACTAGTTTTCGAAGGAGATGGAAAAAGAAGTACAATCTGATTCCAAAAAAAATCAAAAAAATATATTTAGAATCTACAGACAAAATTTCACAAATCACTAGTTTGCATCATCTTCAAATTCCTCACGGTTTAGTTGCTATAGGTGCCTGAAAGTGAAGATTTAGTTAGAAAAAATCAGTTTAGTGTCCAGTTTGGCCAAAAATTGTAAACCAGTATTGTGGGATCACCCTACATGTAAAAATTTTTACCTTATATGAATGGTAATATTAAAATTCACATTGTATTTTAAATAGGTAAATGTTGGGCCTTTAACATCAAGACCTATCAATTAGATTTTTCACATATATTTCATTGAGGTAAGCTTGACTATTTTTAATCGTTACGTTTGTAAAATAATGTTAGGTAGATTTTGGTAATTTAATAACATTGTTTCATTTTTAGTTGATGACATCAATTCATAATCCTTCCAATATTCATAGCACAATGGAAGAGTTTGTTGTCTTAGTAGTTTTATCTCCAATGCCTTTGACAAAGGTATGAGCTAGAATAGTATTGATTTCATATTATATTTGTTGTTTTCCCACATCTATTAGTGTAGACTTGAATGATATTCATCTATAGTCAAATTTGTTTATTGATTCTTGTCACAAGGGGTCACAACTCCAGTTCAAGCACGTTCCACTCAAACAAATGAAGTGAGACAATGATTACTTGAGAGAGATTATCAACTAATAATAAGTGATCATTTAATTATATGCCATTTTATAATTTATTTGTATACATTAATTTTTGAATATTTTTTATTTTATTAGGTGTAGCTCCAAAAAAAATGAGAGAAGGTCAATTTGGTGGGTTTGAAATAAACCATCATCACATTCCTCTCCATCCACTCAAAATTCAAAAGGTCATCAACTCTTCCCTTCCAATAGAGAGGATTGATTACATTATGAATTTGTTCTATACCTATATAGTAGTTTACATACATATAATTTTTTTATTACCATGTGACATTGTACACCTATATGGATTTTTTGTAATTGTATATGGTAGTATTGTACATATATTATACTTTTACCAACATTTGAAATTGTACACCTATATGGATTTTTAGTTTATACAAAAAAATGTGTACATCTTATGCTTGCAAAAGGTGTCTGTACTGTGTGTTCAGTATTTTCATGATCATGGTATTGTAATATAATATGATTGTTTTCCTATATTATAACCATCTTAAATGAGTTTCTTTGGTTTTGGTTTCCTTCCATCTTCATTATTTTTATGGTGAAGAGGGTCTAGGCTACATCAATTCTTGTACCACATGTGCAATAATTGTTAAACAAAAAGCAAGGTTGATACAAATCTAGATACTAGTTCCAAAGAGACTATGGGAATCTATTTCCATAAAATTCATCCTAGTCTACTCTACTACAAGGAATGGAAATAAATATATTTTTGTAGTAGTTGATAGGTTCTCAAAGATGGTAATCATTATTCCTTTCAAGATTTACCAATCTTAGTTTGGAACACAACTCAATTGTAATTTCAACATGTCTAAATCCTCTTTGAAATCCTAGAAACTACCCTTTTTAGGTAGATATATGAGGCTATTAAAAAACCTTTAAAATCACTTTATTCTATGTAAGATAAAATATTGAGTAAGTATATTGTATTGTATCCCTAGATTGACATAGAGTAGTAAATACTTAGATAGACATATAGATATAGATAACCATCACAAATTACAAGATATTAGTCATTCATCTTTCTCAAGTGTATTTTGTGTAGATGATGGAGAAATAAATAATAATATGTTTACTATTTTAGTTGTATCTCTCTTAATACTTGCACTACTCTATCTAACAAATAATTTACACATGCACATAACTACATGTAGAAATTTGCTCTTAGATTGAATGCAAGCCCTAGATTAGTGGTATCATGTGATTCATTTAGTATATCATTTATTGCTTAAACAATTTCTAGATTCAATGTGAGATATTTTTTTCTCCTTGAGCTCTCTGCTATCATCCTAATAATGGATTGTATATTTTGATATGAAATGTTGATGCAAAAATATCTTACATGCAATTGAATCCAAAAATTGTTTCAACTAGATATCATTAATTATTATATATCTTATTGAATGAGATTAAAGTATTTTATCCTCAATGTAAAATCATGAGAAGCATCAAATAATCTTCCAATTCATTTCAAATGCATTTAAATAGTAGAGGACTAAGATGTAGTCCAAATACTAACTAATGATGGTATTTTAAGGGATTTTTGAGAATAATGATCCTTTCTATTTATTTAGTTAATATAGGTCCTTCAATGGGTGGCTCCATTGACTTCATCATTGAGTAAATATTTTGGTGGTAAATTCCCCTAGATTGAAGGAAACCTAGATGTTCTTGTGTTTGAGGTAAAATTAATGCAAATGTAGTAGATAATTAGTTATATTAATTGGAGTCATATTTCTCTATGAATGAATTTCTAACAAATATAAGATCAAGTTTACACAAGTCTTAAAGTTCTATTTACACATCAAGGAGTGGTGGCAAGCCCATAGGATAGTAGATAGAAGGAATATTTAAATCTTCAAGAATGAATATCATCCAAAAGATGTCTATGATGATCGTTACACGTAGTGGTCACAATTGCAACAAGGGTGTGTCTTATTAGTCTAACTCTACACCAATGCATTAATGGCCTCTATGTAAGGTTGAATTCATTCGAGTCAAAACAATATTGAATCCTTAAGTACTGTATTGACCTATGACTATCCATTCAGTCTATATTGAAGCTATTCAAAATCAAGATGATTGGAGGAGTCTGTTTCTATGTAGTAACTAGTTTAAGGGAAAGTTAAAGAAAAAGAGAAACTAGGAAATAAAAACCATAACAAAGAAGACAGTACCTTCAAATAAGAGAAAATTATCCAAGTAAGGTGAATGATATTATAAACACAAAATCAATAGTTACTCTTGAGTGCAATTCTAAAAACAAAATTCTTACATAGGCTAAAATCAAGGAAAATACTCAATGGATCATGGATCAATGGAGACTGCACTAGAATGTAGGATGGAATGATCAAGAGACTCGATGAATGAATAAATGTCTCTATTAGTATTCACCCACCCATCCAAATGTGTTGGTGCAATCGGTTTGGCCCCACCATGCTTGAAATGCAAGATATAGATATTTCCACATTTGCACTATTCTCAAATGACACTTTTTACAAGAAAGCAATCATTGTTGGTATGGTCAAACGGTGTGGAGTTGACCAGAATTGAGAGAGATTAATGTGGAGGGACCCCATATATACCTATAGGTCTAGATGAAACATTCCTAGGTGCCACAAGCTTTGAGAAATACTTCATCATAATTTGGTAGTTTTTTCTCTTAGGGCTCTTAAGAGACTTCACCAAAATATAAATTGGAAGGATCAAGAGACTCAAGGAACAATGGATTCCTTTGGTATCATTCACCCACCCACCTAAATGTGTCAGTGTAATTATTTTTTCCCCACCACACACAAAACACAAGATATTCCTATTTCCATGTTTGCACTGCTCTTAAATGATGTTTTTTGCAAGAATGTATTTGTTGTTGGAATGGTCAAATGGTGTTTATTTGACCAAAATAGAAAGATTAATTTGGAGGGACCACGTATCCACCTTTAGGTCTAGAAGAAAAATTCCTAGGTGTCATGAGCTTTGAGAAATACTTTGTCATAGTTTGGCAGTTTTTGCTCATAGGACTCTTAAGAGACTACATTCAAATAGTGTAGCCTACAAAAATCCAATGATAAGGGGAATGAATAGACACCTCTAGTAACATTCACATCCCCACTAGATTTTTTTTCATATTTAATTTGGCCTCACCATGCAGAGAATAGAAGATATTATAGTTTCCACATTTGTGTTGCTCTTAAATGATACTTTTTGTAAGAATGCATTTGTTGTTGGCATGGTCAAACAATGTGGATTCAACTAGAATTGAGATAGGTTAATGTGGAGGGACCCCATATCCACTTTTACGTCTAGAAAAAACATTCCTAGGTGTCACAAGGTCTGAGAACTAATCTATCATAGTTTGGAATCTGTTTGCTCATAAGCCTCTTAAGAGACTATGTTAGAATAGCATAGCCTACAAATATTTAGTTATTTAGGGAACAAATAGACACCTTTGGTATAATTTACCCACCCACATAGAAATTTTGGCACAGTTGGTTTGGCCCCACCATGCATAGAATGCAAGATATGTCTATTTTTGTAATTTCACTACTCTTAAACAATACTTTTATAAGAATGCATTCGTTGTTGACGTGGTCAAATGGTGTAGATTTGACTAGAACCAAGAAAGGTTAATATGGTGGGACACCATATCCACATGTAGGTCTGAGAACTACTCTGTCATAGTTTGGATTTGTTTTCTCTTAGGGTTGTTAAGAAACTGCATCAAAATAGTGTAGCTTGGAAGGATTAGGTGACCTAGGGAATAAACAAACACCTTCCCTAAAATTCACCCACCCATCTAGACATTTTAATAAAAATATTTTAATGTGGAGTTGACTTGAATAAAAATATTTTAATGTGGAGGGACTCCATATCCACCTATAGGTCTAGACAGATCATTCCTAGGTACCACAAGGTCTAAGAACTATTTCATCATAGTTTGGAATTTTTGGTCTTAGGGTTATTAAGACATGACATCAAAATAGTGTAGCCTGGAAGGATCGGGTGACTTGGGAAATGAATAGAGGCATCCTTTAGTGTTCACCCATCCACTAAAATTATTTGGTTCAATATTTTTGGCTCCATCACATACAAAATGCAAGATATGGATATGTCTACATTTGTATTGGTCTCAAATGACACTTTTTGGAAGAATGCATTCATTGTTGGTATGGTCAAATGGTGTGGAGTTGACCAGAAACAAGAGATGATAATTTGGAGGGACCCCATATTCACATGTAGGTATAGATAAAACATTCCTAGGTGTCACGAGATCCAAGAACTACTCCATCATATTTTGGTAGTTTTTTGCTCTTAGGGATCTTAAGAAACTACGTTAAAATAGTGCAGCTTGGAAGGATCAAGTGACCTAAAGAATGAACAAAGACCTTCTCTAGAACTCACTTACCCACCTAGATATATTAGTTCAATAATTTTTTCCCCGCCCTGCATGAAATGCAAGATATGTTTGTTTCCACATTTGCACTACTCTCAAATGATGCTTTCTGCAAGAATGCATTCATTGTTGGCATGGTCAAATGGTGTGGATTTCACCAAAAATGAGAGATTTTAATGTGGAGTGACCCCATATCCACCTGTAGGTATAGATAGAATATTCCTAGGTACCATGAGCTCTAAGAACTAATTTGTTATAGTTTGGAATTTTTTTGCTCTTAGGGATCTTAAGACACTATCAAAATAGTGTAGCCTAGAAAGATTGGGTGACCTGGGGAACAAATAGATTCCTCCCCTGGCATTCACCTACCCACCTAGACATTTTGGTGTAGTTAATTTGGCCCCAAAATGCATGAAAATTGAAGAATTTATTGTTTCTTGTTATTTTGTTATAGCTAAGTGAAGATCAAGTACGCGATCTTTAACCTCTCCCATGTGATCCTTATCCCATCCACCTAGAATTTGATTTTATATAATTCCCTTTTGTATTATAGCCCTCATTTTTCCTTATTTTCCTTATTTATCATGTTTTGAGGATCCTTTTGAAATGAAATTTTTATCCATTTGTCTAGGACCTTACTTATCCTTTTTCCCTAAAATTTTGGTGGATTCAAGGCATTAAATTACACTAAAAATTCCTTGGTTTTCATTCCAAAATTCACCAAATTTTGATGCATGACCATTAATTACTCCTATTATGTTTCTTGTGCCATTTTTCCTAAAAATCTTATTCAAGACCTATGAATATACCTTATTTCTCCTTGTTTCGTCATCCACATTTTTCCTTCCTTTCAATATATCAATCTTGCATCTCTTCTTATTTGGAGTTTGGAGCTATTAGAGTTGTTGGAGATCTTCTAAGCTTTTAGAATTAGTTTGGTACTTGAAGTATTCAAATTTTCTCCCTAGGTGCTTCTTGACTTCTTTCTTCACATATGTGTGTTCCTTCATTTTTACTATTATTGAATATGTTTTCTATACTATTCCTTTCATGGATCCCTTCAATTTTTGTATTTCTCTTCCTTATTCAAAACTCTTATTTGCATATTCTTTGTGTTAGAAAACCATAAAACCTGACAATTTTTTAGGTGTATTTTCCCCTTTTGATAGAAATTTATTGGCCATGGTCTTGTAGGTGGATCTAGATAGAGTAACAAGATAAGATAATATAAAAGCAAGAGATTAAATATGTCTAAGACAAAGATAAATGAATGAGACAGTAAAGTTATAAAAGAAATAAAGCATTTCCCCAATAATAGTAAAATTATATGAATTAATTATAAAGATGAAACAAATCACATATATCCCCCAAGTGGAGGAAAATTGGTGCAGGAGCACCTTGACACAAAATGCTCTCAAAAGGAAAAAAATTGAAAATTTGAGCTTTCAAATGTAAAAGCATTTAAATAATTGTAAAAAGGTCTTAAGTGGGCATATTTAATGTATTTGAGTCATTCTAGGAGGTCAAAAAGATTAAAAAAAAACAAAATTTGGAAAAATGCTAAAGTTGCCAATTTTGTACAAAGCAAAAGATGCAAAAAAAGAAAAAATCATAAGTTGAAGAGTCATTGAGGGAAAAATGAAGAGATAGGTTGATCAAGGAAGTTAAAGAGTTAGTTATTAGTTGGGAAACATCTTTAAAAATCTTGAGAAGGTGTGCAAATGATTTATTATTGTATTCTTGAAGTTTATCATCAATAAAAGTACCCTATTTTGTTAATTTGTAGAGTTCTTTTTATATTTCATTCACTTGTACGGACTGTACTGCAGCATAGGGATTGAAATCTTTTTTGTTCTTGATATATTAGAGATTTAGCATCATTTTGAATCCACTTAGGAGTGATTTGATCAAGTAGAACAATTGTTTGAAAGCATTTTCTATAGTTCAGTTGGAAACCCTTAAAACAGGGGTTTTGAGAGTCTTATAGGAAAAATAAAGTCTACTCCACCGAATTAGGCTAGGTAGATCAGTGGAGTAGATGTTAATAGGATGTTTTAGGTTGCCTTTGTGTTGTTTTCTATAGGGATAAAAGAGAATGCAAGATATTTGAGTTTGATTGCTGCTCCAAGGGGAAAAACCAGAGTTTCCTTCATGAAAAGAATGGCTCCATGATAGAACATGATGTGAAAGTATGTAAACCAGTTGGGAGAGGGTTTAGATAGTTGGTGTAGACCAAAACAAATGTGTTTGAAGGAATTTCAATAAGGCAGAAGTCAATTTTCTATTAATTCTTTGCAAAACACTAGCACCTATTGTTGAAGTATGTTTAATAAGGCTGAAATGGGTTCCCAAAAATGTATTTATCCTATAGATATTCAATGTGGTTTGCAAGATACACCTGATTTAGTGTTTTGGCACCTACAACCAAGTTTGGTCTTCTAGTGAAAGCAATTGAGAAATCTGATTAAACAGTGTTGTAAGAAGGTGTTTTAGCTTTGTTACTGTCAAGATAAAGATGAATAAAGTGTACTAAGGTCTGGTAAAGATTTGAAAGCAAGAATATTTGGGTTGTTGATATTTTGCCTTGTGGAATAAGTTGAAAAGATGAGTAATTTGATTCATGATGAAAGTATGGTTTTTTTGCAAAGATTCTAATCAGGTTATTGATTTGTCTCAGTCATTTTTATGATGGGAAATATGTTTTTGAGTTGGATAATGAAGTGGAATGTTGAAGGTGTGATTTGGCCTAATAGGTGCCTTATGATTCTTGAAAGAAAAGATGTGATTTTGAGGAAAAGATAAAGGAATTTTGAGTGCTTGTTCAATTTGATCTTCTCTAAATGAGTTTGGGACAGAAGTTTCCTAGATAAATTCATGTTGTGAACAGATTCTCTTGCATCAAAAATAAATAAAGAATCTAAACACATGATCCCACAAGATAAAGTGGATATGAAATTTGAAGAAGGCTAAGAACAAACCAATAGATGGATGATAAATGAAAGAAAAGAATAATTATATGGAAAATAATTCCTTTATCCTATAAATATCCATGTGTTTGATAAGAAGCATATGTATTACAAGGATCAAAATATAAATCACTATATATCATTCCTAAATCCATGCTACTCTTATGTGAACTATATCTAGAGAAATATCAATGAAAGCATGAGCTAGATAAAAAATTAAGAATATAAGTAATCTATAAATAAAACCATTGTAAGGATATATCACATAAGTATATAAGTGATCCTTATTGAATCCTAACCCTAATTAAAGCCTTACCCCAACTCTAATAATCATTGAACCTTGATTGAACCTTGACCCTAATTAAACCCTAACCCTAACCCTAATCATCATTGAACCTTGATTGAACCCTAACCCTAATTAAACTCTAACCCCAACTCTAAACCTTAATTAAATCCTAACCCTAATTGAACCCTAAACCTAACACTAATAGTAACCATTACCCTAATTGAACCCTGATCATATCCCTAACTATAGTTAAATCCTAATTGAATTGTAACCATAATTGAACCCTAATATTAACTGTAAATGAGCCTTAACCTTATTTTAACTCCAACCCTAACCATAACCCTAAGCTTTATCATAGAATCCTAACCCTAATTGAAATCTAATCATAGCCCTAAGTGAACAATAACCTTATAGGGAAAGATATAAATACATAGGGAGATAGAGGTAGAAAGATATGGAGAGAGAGAGAGAGGTCTAAATATGGATATAGAGAGGGAGAGGATGGAGAGAGAGGGATATGGTAGAGGGAGAGATATAGAGTTATATCTAGAGGGATAGGGAGGGAGAGAGGTATGATAGAGAGAAGTGGAGAGGGAAGGAGGGAAATGTAGACAAATAGGTCTTGAGAGAGAGAGAGGGAGAGGGAGATATATATAGAGGGAGATATTAAGAGATGGAGAGGGAAAGGGAGAGATATAGACATAGAGAGATAGAGGTAAAAATATACACAAAGAGAGAGAGAGAGAGAGAGAGAGAGAGAGAGAGAGAGAGAGAGATCTAATATAGGGAAGAGAGAGAGGTGAGAGAGAGAGAGGTAAAGGAAGGAGGGAGAGGTAGAGTGAAAGGGAGGGAGGGAGGGAGGGAGAGATATAGAGAGGGAGAGATGTCTAAAGAGGGACAAAGAGAGAGGAGAGGAGGAAGAGAAGATATATCTCAGTATATAGAGAGGGGAGAGGGGAGAGGGGAGAGGGAGAGACATAGAAAGATATCTAGATGGATATGGAGAGAGAGAGAGAGGTGAGATAGAGAGAAGTAGAGCTTGGAAAGGATGGAGGGAGGGAGGAAAAGGTAGAGAGATAGGTCTATGTATGGAGTGAGAGGTAGAGAGATAGGTCTAGAGAGGGATAGAGAGAGAGGGAGAGGGAGAGGGAGAGGGAGAAGGAGAGATATAGATAGAGGGAGGTATAGAGAGATAGAGAGGCAAAGATAGATAGAGGTAGAGAGAGGAGGGTGAGAGATATAGATAGAGGGATATATGTATAGATAGAGAGCAATAGGGAGATAAAGAGTAGAGAGATACTTGGAGATAGAGATGAAGAGGTATGTTTCATTTTTTCTTCACACAAATGTAAGTGTATTATAACTCTAGGTGTTATAACATAAGAACACTATAATGTGCTCTTGTTTTTATCTAATTTAGGTATTCCAACCCTTAGGGTTGGATTTTCCTTGTGAATCCAACCCAAAGGGTTGGACTTACATATCAATGCCCAAAGGCATGTTTTTCACAAATTCTACAAAAATGACACAATCTTGAGCATGCACTCCATCAGATTTGCATGTATTTCAATTTCAAGTTAAGAAAATACCATAGTAACATTGAGCTCCCTCTTAGCTTTCCAACTCTATAATTTTTTCTACGTTTTGAATATGTTAAGGTTTTAATCTTTAATTTATTTTTCTAATGTCTCAATTTTGTCAAAAACCTATGTATGGTACTTTTGGTTTCATTTTTTACTTTTTCATCAAAATTTGAAACAAAATACATTTTTACAAATTGAACTCTATTCTATACACATTCAAAAAAATCATTAGTTTCCAAAACATTTTGGGGACACATGCTCATTTTTTTATTTTTCAAGATGAGACCACTTTGAAAATTAGTTAAAAAAAATATGTTCATTAAAAATATAGAAAAAAAAAGAGCATAAACTACATGGTGTTAGCTTTTTTTCATCGAAGCAATTTTTCAAATTCAAAAAAAGAATAGCATTTACGAGGACCACACCAGATGCTATGTTATAGTTTTTTTGAAAAAAATAGGAGCACTTTGTGTGGTCCCCCTATTTGAACCCCTTAATCTCTACCATTATTTAAAAAAAGTAGTAGTTTAGAAAATAGATTTAGAGCACTATGAATTTTTTTGTTGTTGCGTCTTCAAATTTTGAGAGTAAATATCTTTAATTTCTCATCCAAGATCAATTTTTTATTATTTCAAAAAAAAGTGGCCACTTAAGACCCCCTTTTAGTCCCCCATTTCCATGCACTTACCCCTCAATTAGGTGTATAGGTTGATGAAATTACCAACAACAATTATATCAAACTTATTAAAATTTTCAATCTTCACATACCTCAAAGTATCACCTATATCTCATACCATACTACATAACCAATCTTGAAGAAGGCAATTTGCCATTTTTTTCATTTTCTCTAAAAAAAATATTACTCAAGTCTCAAATCCTTATGCATACATTCTTTTGTATTTGAACCAAATGATATTTCTTCCCTCCACTACAAATGATATCTTTCATTCCTTCCATTAGAATTTCTTCCATGATGGTAAGAATCAGATGACTATCATAAATTTGTATTATTTGAGATGAAATCATAGGGGTAGCTAGAGAGCTTACCTTCTTTAGCTAATAAATTTAATTCAATAAAACCATTCTTATTATTAATAATTTGAGTGTTAAAAGTCAAAAACATTTCCTTCAATTCCATGACTATCAATATGGTGATTCTATAATTTCATTTTTTGTGGTCGAGGCTCAAAATTCAAAATATTATTTTCAATTTATGCATTTTAAATTCAATCTATAATGTATTTTCCTCCTTGACTTCATTTATTTTTTATTAGTTACTAGCATACCTTTTTCTATCAATGACCCTTCACCTTCAACTTATATGGTTGATTCTTCTATTATTTCTCACTTATCTATTACAATACTTCTTACTTTTTTGGTAGCTCTAGTTTTGGTTGTTCTTCTTTTGTCTTATGCTCTAAGAAAATTATTTTTCCTTATCCTTTAATTTTTTTCAAGTGTATCTATCACTAATTTCATGATCTTCTATATCTTTTCATCTATTTTTTTCAATCTTTATCTGAAATTACCTCCAAGACATGAGTTTTTCCTTTGCCTTCGCATATGTTATCTATGCCCAAGTTCATTGAATGAGAAGTAAATTTTATTTCTTCGGAGTTAATTTTTTCTTTCATCTTCCTTTCTTTTGATATGCCAATTCTTCTCTTGTTGGCTTGAAGGAGGTGTCTGAAGATGGATTTTTCTCTATTTTTTAACAACTCTAGTAATGTAGTCCTCTTGGTGATCCTTGGTTTATGAAACTACTTCTAACTTCTCTCATTTATGAATGATTCTTTTGAATCTTGCTCCTTGATATCCCTCGAAACAATCTTTTTAATTTTTGGATTTATTTATTCCTCTCTCAACTCTTTTCTATTCCTTTATATTTTGATAAATAGATCTTTCATGTTATTATAATTTTTTATTAGCCTGTTCATTTTCTTCATCAATTTATCAAGATGATCAATAACTTCTCCCTCTAAATTCCCACTATTGGTTGGAAAAAATAAATGTCTAAGTTATGCCCCTATAGGATGGAAAGATCACGGCTCTAATACCACTATAATATCCTTAATTAGGGATATTGTATATTTACAATTGATTCAACTATGTGGGAAAAAAAAATTTAAAACATTTAAAATAAAATCCACTATAAAAAATAATATACTTAACAACATATGCAAAGATCAATAATAAACCCTTGAAAATTAATGACACAACAATTCATAATAAATATTAACCCTCTTATTACAACAAGAATTAGATACACTCTTCCTATGATACCCACTATGTATATGATCTAGAACACTTAAACACCTCTTTTATTCACTACCACTAGACCTATTGTGTAAGACCCCACCCCTTGTGGCCTTGTTGACCCTACTAGTCATCAATGGTCTATGTCTTATATTTTATATTCTTTGTGTTGGGAAATATACATTATTGATTATTGTTTCTATACAGCAAGTTGTTTATATTTTTTATTGTTAACTAACTAACTAGTGATTGTCATGATTTCGTGTGATAACCAGATGAGGTCTACTCCATGTCTATGTAAGTATGTAATGATTGAGAGGTTTCATTATTGGTAATATCGTTATGTATATTAATGGATTTCATCATGTTAGTTAATTTATATTATGAGTGTGAGTAAGTGAATATAAAGGTAATGATTGATATTCAATATTTGGTTGTAGTAGTATTCGTTATAGGTAAAATAGATTATTGATAAGTGGTAATGTTTTGATATTAAATAACATGATCGATTATTGCTTGACTCTAAAAGGTATTATGCAAGTAGGTAGAGTTAAATTATATGTAGATTTAATTCCTTAGTCGATTATTATTAGAAGGTTATTTTTTTATATACTAATTGTTTCAATTACTATTGGTTATGATTAATATTGACACCTTTTTTTGGTTGAGTAAACAGGTTAAAATTGGGAAATATTGGTGAAGGGGTCACATAGCTATTTCCCTTATGTTATTCTTGTGAATTCCTATTCTTGTCAAAGATATGTGTTTTAACCTTGTTTTGTAAGGATTGTGCATGTGTGAAAGGTTGTTTTATTAGACCTTTGAGTCACCTTTTTATTATGATTACTTATTGTATGTTTTGAGAAGTCTTTATGTGGTATTAATTGTATAAAATGTTTCCTAGGTGGTAGGTCTATGGGTTAGAGGTCTTTTTATTCAATAAAACCCCTTAAATAAAGTCTAAAACCTTCTCTAATTTCTCACTTATGAAAAGTGGCGAAAATTGGAGTTGGTTGGGTGGTTGGGAAGTTAAGGGGAGTTGGTTTCCTTTTTCCTTCTCTTTGAAAGGAGAAGGGGCTTCTTCTTTTTGCTTTAGCTTCTCTCTTGTGCTTATACTTCTCTCATTTTCTTTTTCCTTGCTCTTGTTTTGGATGTATTCTCATCTTTTTGGGAAGGAGAAATCTTGGCGAGGAATGAAAGGAAGAGGGTTTGAGGAGAGGCTTCCATAAGATGTATGATATCTTTTGGTAAGATCTTTCCATGTTATATCTGTGGATTAAAATCCTTGGAGCTCCCTTCGGGTTGGTGTTGTTGTTTTTACTTGGACCTAGCCCACGCTTTACATATTTTCATATTTTTGGGCTTCGTTATGATAGTGCCTTTGTCCACTAGAGCCACATGTCAGTTGCACGGGCCTTTGAAGGTATTTTTCCCTTGCTCCATCCTTTGAGCTCTGTCCTTGTGCCACGTGTCTGCAGTGTGGGCCTTTGAAGGTCTTCTCTCCTTTGCCTCTCCTCCAAGCTCTTCCTGCATTCCATGTTGCATCTTGTCATAGGTAACTTTTTGGCGGGCCCTGTAGTCAAACCTTATGCTCAGAATTCTCCACACGTCTTCTCTGCAAGAATTTCGATCGAAAGGAAGGGATGAACGAATGTGAAGCCCTGTCTCTTCACCACGTGTCTTAACCAACTTTGTGGGTGAGTGAAATGTGTTGCCTCAAGAGTTTCACTGCTTCTTCCTTAGGACCACATTCATCATTTACAGAGAGGAGCATCTTGTTCAAAGACAATTGTGTGCTATGTATTGGGATCTTTTCTGCTGCAACAGCTTTGGGAATCATTGTGATGGACATCATTACTCATTCTTGGGAATCTTTTCGATTAATGGCTCTTTGACGGTGGGTGATCTATATATACTACTTCGACTCTCTAAAAAAGGGTTTGAAAATCACATAAATAGTGAAAAATACTATAGGCCTTTTGTATTGTTTTTTATTATTGTATTAAGACTCACAAACTGTTCCATATTTTTTAGCCTCTCTTTTTCTTAGTTAATGGATAAGACATTATACTATGTTGTTTCTTATACTTAGTAGTTTATCTATAAGACTTCTATAATTTCAATATAAATTTGTTGATTCAGATCATGTCTTGAACTCTTCTTGTTCAGTAAATGTGTATGGAAGTTATGTTATGTCATTTGATAGACTTTTTAGGTTTTTCATCTATTCTTTCTATTATTTTTGGACATGCAGATTATTGAACGATCCCTTAAGTCTCATCTAAAAGGAAGATTTCCCATGCCTATACTTAACTCTTGGCTCATCACCTTAGATTAGATCTTATTTTAATATATCTTCTTCCTTTTCCCATTCCAACCCCTAAAATACAGGAGTCGGCTTCTTTAAAAACTTGGAGGTTACTCAATTTAGAGAATTGGTCCCCCATTAACTGAGTTTTCCATATGGTTGTTTTCCTAGCAATTTTAGGCATCAATAGTTCTTTTTCTAGCATGCCTAGTGGGACTGCTTTGAATCTGTCTAAATTGAAAGTGGGTGTATGAGCCATAGAACTGTTACTAGATCCCAAATAGTGACCAACCCTGGCCTACTAGTGCCACCATTGGTAACAGTACGAACAAGAACCCGTCCAATAAACGTCTCGACCCCTCCACCAGCCATGTTTTCGATTGCTAACATAAATTATGTAGCATGGGACACCATAAGTCCTCTCATAGCACTAGTAGCACCCATTGTTTGGGCTCCTATCCCAACCTCTACTTTAAAATTTGTACCAAAGTTCACCGGGGAAGGCTCGAAACACCATTCGAACATCTACAAGATGTGGTGGATGTGTGTCTGGTACATGATGTAACCGATCAAAATGTAACATTGAGATTGCTTACAGCCTCTTTCAAAGGCAAGGCACTAGATTGGTACCGCACTTTGGGAGCCAATACTATCAATACTTAGGATCAACTTGAAGATCTTTTTTACGAGCAATTTTCAAACAATGGAGATTGGTCTTTGTTATTCCCGTAGCTAGCGACCATAAAGAGGGCTCCTCAAGAGTCCATGACCAACTTCAATGCCTCGTTTCACACAACTTGGCAAAGGATCCAGCCTGGTATCTTTTTGTCTGTCGATTTGGCATTCATGTTCTATCTAAATTCTCTTCATGCCAACATTTCGGTGATGATCCAGTCCCTTGGTGCGAACACCTTACCGGATGCATACAATGTTGTTGTTAAGGTGGAGAATAATTTGATTGATGCTAAAAAGCAACTGCATCGACTGGTTATGCCTATATTTTTAGATTTGTCGATTCTCTCCCAGGAGATAGCTTCTACCAGTGCATCTGCTCCTCCCCAATCTATGTACACCTATCTAAGTGCACCACAGAATGCTACTTCTACATCTAACTCTTCAAAGGATGAGATGAGAGATGTCAAGGAGTTGTTGTAGAACATCTCAAATGAAATAACAACCATCAAGAAGAACCAATCCATGCCTCCAAAGCCAACTTACCAAAATTATCAAGGTGAAAGACCTTCCTACGAGCAAAATCAGTTCCAAGGACGTGCGCACACAAATCCACAAGATTATAAAAATAATCAGATGGTGTTGGTGCCTACTCTGCTACAAAATGTTCACCCAAGTTTGAACAAAGAGTTAGTAGCGGGGAAAAATAATCTCGTTGATGATATCAATCCCTAGTGCTTCCATTGCAATGAAGCACATATTCCCCGAAATTGTTCGCGGGGCAATCTACAACAAAGAGTGGCAGAACAGTGTAGTCAAGGTGTGGCATCAAATTTAGGAGGTCATGTATATGCCTCTCCATAAATGGAAAATTTGGTACTCACCTCACAAATGCAAGGGATGTCCTTGGAGCAAGAAATGGATATAGCTCTCGACCATGCGCTCTTTTCATGGATGGAAGAAGAAGAGGCAGTGTTTACAAATGATGCATCCACATCAAAGGCCCTGCAAGTGCAATTAGATTATAACACTCACTCAAAGAGAAGATTCACGAGTGAACCAGTCGCTCCATAGCCTAAAAGTGTTCCTGACCAAGCTCCTAGCACCTTCATAATTGCACAGCAATCTCAGCCATGCAAGGAGATTGTTATAACAAGGTCTAACGAATAGAAGTCTTCAAATCCACCGCCTTTCAATGTGGTGGAACAATTGAAGAAATTCTCTACTAATGTATCTCTTTGGGATATCTTAGTTATTCTAGAGTAGAAGTCATTGCTACAGAAGGCCCTACTAGAAGATGCAAGCATGGAGCCAATAGAGAAACCCTCCAAAGGAAAGGCCATCGATTCACCATCTCAAGCCAAGGTCCTCACAAACAATGGAGAGGAAGCCTCTATCAAAAGTAAAGGTAATCCTAAACCAAAACCCTTCTTCTTGACTCTCATTTTGGATAAGAACTTGTTGCACAATTCTATTGTTGACTCTAGTGCTAGCACCACAATTATTCCCAAGAAAATAGTTGAAGCCTTAGTACTTAGCTATGAACCTTTAAATAGAAGGGTTATGCAGCTTGTCATGATCATTGACATTTCTCCCATGTTTGGTCTTTGCTTATCCCGGGAGTTCACTTCCAAGATAGGTGGATATTTTCTCTTAGATTTTTCACACTTGATTCTTAGGACCAAACATGGAGCTAAAATGAAGATATTGTCTGAACCTTTACATTCAAAACATGTAGCAGATGAATCCATGATCAACTTTGAGGCTACTCACACCTCTATCACCAAAGATGAAATGTATTGTACTAAGTTACTTAAGGATGAGAAAGTGATCGAAGACTGAATTGATCAAGAAGAGGTCCTCTTGAGTGAATGTATAGACAATTATCCTTTTGGAAATTATCATTCCACCGGATTGGGAACTTATGTCATCTATGATGAAGATCAAGTGATTTTGAAGGTCATGAAGGAATCTGAGGGTGGTCAAGCCTCAAAGCTATGGATGTTGCATTTTGATGGAGCAAGGTGCAAATTTGGTGTAGGAGCCAGGATATGTTTGACATCCCCATCCAATGATAATACACTTAGATCTTTTTTCTTTCAGTTTTCTTGTTCGAACAACGAAGCTGATTATAAAGGCCTAGTGCAAGGTCTAAGTCTTGTGGAGCGGATGGGCGTTAAAAAAATAATGGTGTTCAAAGACTCCAACCTAGTAGTCAATCAAGTCTAAGGGATCTCCACAACAAAGAATTTCTATATGAAATCTTATAGACATGGAGTATGGGACCTAATCGAAAGCTTTGAAGCCTTCAATATCCAAATGGTCCCCAGAGAGTAGAATGCAATTGTGGATCGCATGGTAGAAATAGGATCTCAATTTGACCTTGTTTTCGACCTGATTAATAATGTACACTCTATGCGAGTGATTGTCTGACCTACAATCCCAAATGATGACCAAAGCTAGAAAGTTTTTGAAAGTGATGAACACATTGCCTCATCCATTCAGCACTCAGGAGAGTTTGTTGGTCAGCTCCAACCAAAAATTACAGAAGCTTATGAAGGACAAATTATTCAACTAAAGTCCAACAAGTTTCCAAAAGGACTGGTCACTCTTGAAAATTTATTCAATTGTGATGATGCAAGGAATGACAAGAGGAAGTTTGTAGCAGAAAAAGGAAATTATGTAGATCTTCAAGTCAAAGATGGAAGGAAGCTCAAGGTCGAAAAAGATGTCCCGCATCATGATAAAGAAAGGCTCATACATTTTTGTGAAAAATATGGAGTAGTGGCATGGTCATATGATGACCTCAAGGGATATGATCCTAAAGTTATCCAGCATATTATAGAACTAACTGAAGGAGTAAAACCCATCCACCAAAATCAAAGGCCAGTGAATCCAAAGATTGAGGCATTAATGGTGCAAGAGTTGACAAAGCTAATTCATTCCCAGATCATCTTCTCAATCAAGCACAACACATGGGTGTCCAATCTAGTTCCTGTCTGAAAGAAGAATGGAGACATCCACCTATGTGTCAATTTCTAGGATCTCAATAGAGCATCCCTGAAGGACCACTACCCCTTGCCCTCCATGGAGTCTATCTTGCAAACAATGGTCGGTTCAAAAAAAAATTCTTTGTTGGATGGCTTCTCTGGTTATAACCAAATCTGGGTCAAAGAGGAGGACCGACACAAAACAATGTTCACTAGCAAGTGGGGAACGTTTGCCTATGCAAAAATGCCCTTCAGCCTCTCAAATGCGAGAGCTACTTTCCATCGAGCAATGGATATTTCCTTTAGGGAATTGATCAATAAGATAATTTTGATCTACTTGGATGATCTGACGGTATTCTCCAGGTCAAAAGATGATCATTTTGATCATCTAGAAATGGTTTTTTAAAAATGCCAGGAGTTTGAGATATCCCTGAACCCAAAAAAAATGTGTTTTTGGAGTTCCACAAGGAAAATTATTGGGGCATGTAGTGTCTAAAGATGGAATTTCAATCGATCCAGAGTGGGTAGAGGCAATCAGGGAACTTCCCCTACCAGTCAACAAGAAGAGAGTTCAGTCCTTCCTAGGAATGGTAAATTTTGTAAGCAAATTCATTTCGGATTTTGCAGGTTTAATTAGACCTGTCACCCTGATGCGCAAGAAGGATCAGTTGTTCAAATAGAAAAAAGAGGCGAGAGAAGCCTTTGAAAAAGTTAAGGAGGCTATTTCTTTAGCTATTGTTCTGGTAAATCCAAACCTATCAAAGGACTTCATAATGTATGTGTTCAGTAGCAAATCTAGCATCGCTACTATCTTAACCCAGAAAGATGATGAAGGAAAGGGAGAACATATGATAGCCTTCCACTCTCAGACCTTAAAGGATTATGATACCAACTATAACTTCATCGAAATACAAGTGTTCTCCATTGTTAAGGGGCTCAAGAAGTTCTAACATCTCATATCTTGCAACAAGGTGGTTGTGTATGTCACGCATTCCAATGTACACGAGTACATTATGGAAGGAGAAATCACCAAAAAAAGGGCCAACTAGATTATTAAAATCCTTGAATATTACATTGAGGTTAGGCCCACAAAGACCATGCGGGGAAGACGATTGTGTGAATATCTGGCATGTGATGAAGAAGTGGTAGTTGAAGAGGAACAACCAGAACTAGTTCTACTTAATAAATCCAAGACCAAAGGCTGCTAGTTGATAGACAGAATGATATTCATGTAGACTGGTAAATATTCGGTGGGCCTCCCATCTTAGAAGAAAATATTCTATAGATCACAGAAAGCGGATATGTGCTCATTGAAGGGGTCCTTTTTTAAAAGGAACTTTAATGGAGTTCTTCTGCAGTGCATTTCTCAAGAGCAGGCACAAAAGGTTTTGGATATATTCCACAGCAGTCCTGCGGGTAGACATTTCTCTACAAAGACCACCGCCATAAAAATCATGTGTGTCGGGTATTTCTGGCCTACATTGTTCAGCAACTCACATTCTCTAGTCAAGTCCTACAAAGAATTCTAATTCTTCACAAGAAGGAGAAAAAAATCAGCAATGCCTCTCAACACAATAGTGGTCGAGGAACCCTTTGCATAGTGGGGACTGGATTTCATCGAGATTATTAATCCCACCTCCAATTCTAGACATAAATGGATCCTTACGGCCATGGATTACTTTGCTAGATGGATCGAGGCTATTCCCTTGAAGAACACGACTGAAGCAGAGATTGTGAATTTCCTCAAGGAACTAGTAGCAAGTTTGACCCACCAAAGACCATCATCTCCGACAATGCAAAGGCCTTCCTAGGTTTGAAGGTATGTCAATTTGCACTTAAGCATGGTATATTTTTAAAGACATCTTTGAACTACTACCCGTAGGGAAATGGTTTGACCGAATCGACTAATAAAAATTTATTTTGACTCGTTAAAAGAATTGGGTTGGAGCATCAAAGAGAGTGGCATCAAAACCTCAAAGCAACACTTTGGGTGGACTGAATAAGCCCCAAGCAAGTCTTAAAGACTTCACCATACGATCTGGTATATAGGAAGGAAGCACTATTGCCTGTCTCCATGGAAATTCGTGCACTACAATTGCTCAAGTCTCTGGAGGTGGAACAAAATGAAGCCATGGAAGTCTGGTTGGTTGAGTTGTTGGAGGTACAAGAGAAAAGAGGAAAAGCCTTGATGGCTATGTGTAATCATCAATAGGTGGTTAAGAGGTGGTTCAACAAGAAAACCTCTGACCAAGGTCTTAAATGAGGATACTTAATGCTCAAATTCAACGAGAGAGCCGCAGAGCTTATCCAACGTGGAAAATTTGATAGTCTATGGGAAGGCCCTTTTTGAATTATTCATTGTAAGCAACATAATGCATTTGAATTAGAAAATATGGAAAAAGAAGCTTTGGGAATTCATGTCAATGGAATTCACCTAAAATTGTTTAATTAACTTCATTAATCATTTTACCAATGTAATTATGTATATATTATTTTTGTGTGTTTTGTTCAGCCTGGTCTTTATTAAACAAAACCCATGATGCAAAAAGAAGAGAAAGAAAATGAGACATAATATTGACAAAAAGAGCTTTAAATTCATTATACGATAATATATACTTTGAGATATTACAATTCAAAATGGCTCTTGAACCATACTTTTCTAGTATATATATCTATATATATATATATATATTAAGCAGCCTTTCAAGTATATATTAAAATATTTCTGAGACATGTATAGGAAATGGAGGAGAAAAGATTATATTCTTCAACTGGGGTAGCATTAGCATCAAGAGCAGCAACAAGTCCATTGAGAACAACATCAAGAACAACCACATCAGGAGGAGCAGAGGCAACAAGAGCATCAATGGTATCAATAGCAAGTGGAGGAGGAAAGACTAGGTTTCTAAAGTTGGTATACCACTCCACGTCATAGAAGAGCACCACATTGTAGCATCTCAATAAGAAGTGGAAGGCATGCGAAAACCTTTGACAGTGTTCTCCAATAGTCATAATGTGAAATTTGCTAAGAAATGGTACTTAGGGAACCACTGCATCCTCTTCAATGTGTCGGCAAAGATCACTTGTCGTGGGAATTCCAAGGTCATACACTGAATTCATCACAATTTCACCAAGGCCTCTGAGGTCGCACTTTGGAAAAATTTCCATCATGATCCGTAGTATCATCTATTTGGGCACCTAAATTTCAAGCAAAGATGCAACGAAATGAGAGCAGATATCAGTGTTTACCCTATACTTATCCTCATACTCTATGTAGTCCCTCCCTAGTACCCACTTCATTGCAATTATGGAAAAAGAATGCTTGTTCTTGGTCATGCGTTTCAGATGCCTACTTGAAATTTCCCCAAGGAAAGTTGTTTATGACCTATTGCTAATTAGCCTAATAAGAGTATTCATTGCATCTATCTATAGTCCCAATTACCAAATGAAAATTCTATTGATTTTCTTAAGTCTATTTATAGAAAGAGCCAGAGTACAATGCATGCGATAAGCATGATGATGATCAAGAGCAAGCTCAAAAATTCCATTGGGTGCAAAACTCAAAAATCCCCCCAAGTTGCATTTGTTGCGTGCAAATAAAGAAGAAGTAATTAATTAGCTAAAAATGGTGGCAGGCGCAAGTGATAGTCCACACGATCAAGTGCTAGGTGTCACGTTGTGGATGTTTTTTCAATCTCCAAGGATGAACTCAAATATTTTTGAGTAATTATTATGCCCTCTTGCTTAATCATTCTTTTCAAGTTATTAATTGAAAAGCATGTGAATAGTCTCAGACGCCTTCAATTTGCGGCTCAATTTCCCAAAGAATGGTACTATAGGGCATAATGACTAATTGTCATTATGAATTATTATCTTTTCAAAAGAGTGGGAATTCATTTTGCATGCATGAAAGAGCCGACAGTACATGCCGAATTTACAGCTTGAAACAACTATTGTTTCCAACTCCTAAATAAGGAAAGGCTAAGGTTACATGCAAAGAAGTAACATTGTGAAAAGCTTTGAGTGCATAGTTTGTTGTGAAAGAACCTAAGTGAATTGCAAAGAATTCAAGCATTCACAAAATTCTACAGAGTCCTGAAAGGGCCCAGAATCCTCGAATGGAAGCACAAGAAGAAGCAGTTGCAAGCTTATTTGACACCATGTTGGTGGCGCCAAAGGCCAATGTTTTCGATGACATCTCTTATGCCTCACCTGGGATGCCAAAAAAGCCAAGGTGGCCTCACACACAAGTCATGGATAAGACTACCCATAGGAACAAAGTCCTAATAGCTGAAGAATGGGATAACAATCATGATCCTAAACTCAAAACCAACCCTAAGAATCTTAGGGAAGGCACCTGCTAGAGGATGAAAAAGACTAGTAGCCAAGAGTCTTTGGTGCATAAGCTATGGTTTTGCGGTCTTCCATAGTATATGGTTCCCTTGGTACACCACTGCCCAAAACTAATTCATGAATGTGCCCAAAATTTTAATCTGAATACGAGAACCATTGAAGGTCGAAAGTTGAGGGTGGTGATCAATGTTGAATCCATTAGGGATATGCTATTTATCCCTACAGGAAGGGGAATAGAAGCGATGGATACATTCACTATAAGTGACTTAGAGGAACTTTGGAGGACCAAAAAATATGTTCAAATCTTTTATAATCAAGAAACAAAAAAGGCCAAGGATGATAATAGCCCACCACAGTTTCCAATTACGCACAATGCTTTCAACTCAGACCTATAGGACACCTTCTCCAGAATGGCTTTTGTTTGTGGCATGGACAATGACAAGGATGTTCACTAGTTTCAAATGGGTTTGGGTTTTTCAGTTGAGAAGACAACATTCCTTATTCTGGTATGAATTCGCGGAGATTATTGTTCGAGAGATGTTGAACCAATTCAAGGAATACAGCACATAGTATAGGTTCAGGTTTTCTTCTTTCCTTGCTCACATGTTTCTGCACCAAAACCCATATTTCTTTAGAAACCGTATGGGTTTGTCTCTTTTTGATGATAATGGGGTAAGAAAGTCGGTCTCTACATGGACTCCCCTCCTTTCCATAACTTATGATTACTATGCATTTTCTAAGTTTTTTATGACTCCAATATTGTGAAACTTTAGTAAGGAGGGTGAGGGTGAATGGTATCGATTCTTTGCCGATCAAGTAAGATGGATGAAGGATTTTGTTCCTCCTTGCGACCAGTTTCTTAGGGAGGATTTTTCATTTATTAGGTTGCATGGTTTTACTGAGGAACTATTTAGGCTCCCAATATGCATCACAAACAAGGTGTTGGCCCTTGAGGTATTTTAGTAACTGGCAATTATAGACATCATATTTTGTGGGGGAAAAAATAAGAAAGGTTTCTTCAAATGTCTTTTGAGCTTCGGTACAATAATAATGGCAAAGAAGCAGACGCATGGTCTGCTAATTATGAAGCTTGCTCATCTGGGGTGTGTATTAATTTGTGACAAATGGGAGTATAATCCTAATGATGACTTGGCAGAGTTGAATGTTAAGGTAACTCATAGCTCCCGACCCTACTAGGAAGCTCGACGGAATCCGCAGACATGGGACCTAAATTCATTTGTAGACTAGGCCTATGTTCCTACTAATGATAAGAGGCCACCATGGCTATCTTTCTATTTTCCTTTGAATCATCCTAGTGATAAGTGTAAAATTGGGGCCACCCTTTATATTCAACTAGCCAAAAAATACTTGTGGAGTAATGATAAAATTACACAATTCTGGATTTATCATCAAGAGACCAAATGCCTTGATGCACTATTCAAGGAAACTAACATGGATGATAGATTTGATGATCTCTAGAACAAATAACATGATGATACTGATGCAAGTAGAGATGAGGATGTAGACCCAGAGGAAGCAACTGCAATAATCAAGAGAAAAGAGGCAAACAAGGCCCAAATACAGAGAACTGGAAAAGTAGTGGAACATCCCGGCAAAGCTCCACTTAGCATGCAAGTGATTGCATCTCATTCGAAGGCCTCGCTACTACATGCATGGGCTAAGAAGAGACCCAAGGTAGCCCAAAAATCTCAAGAGGCCATAGAGGTGGATAATTCTCCACCCGAGAAGAGGTTGTGCACTGATGCAACTCCTGGGGAAAGCTCGCAAGAACCTGCAACGAGCCAAGGATCAGAGTCCTCTGCAACTTAGGTATCTTTCTCTCCCTCTCTTTTCACTTCACATTCTTTAGTTACCCCTTGTCGCATCCACGTCTCCCATCACTTTGAGTTTTGGCCTTTCCTTTTGTACTTCTGCACCTGTGGGAGGTTTCTCTCAATTCTCCCAAATCGGACAAGCAGCCCTTACTCCCCCACAATTTATTCCATCTTTTATCAAAGCCCAATTTGAACCTTCCCTTGCAAGCCCTTTCGCTTCTACCGCATTAGCTCCGACTCAGCTTTTCCAACAGATGGTTACCTCTGCATCTCTGTTACCGCCACCTCTCCCTATGATTCCTTCTATCACTTCCCTAATTGGACCCTAGTATAATATTCCTCCTTTCTCCCCGTTGACCATCGCTCTAACAAAGAAAATGTCATCTGATACAACAGTGATCTCATTCCCTTTTTCTCTTCCTCCCGATGTGCCCTTTGTCAACAAACTGATTAGATCACCAAAAAAATTTATTGGGAAAAGTAATAGTAATAAGGCAGCACAGGCTATCAGGGTCCAGAAGAGAAGAGAAAAAGATGCATAGCGAAACCTGTCGAGCCATGTGTGCTACCCCTTTTAATGAAGTGCAAGGGTCATTGCAATTTGCAACCATGACTCCTAACACCATCAAACTACAATGGGAGATACAACTTGAGGATTATACAATCCATACTGTGGAGATTGATCTACACGTAGCCTGACCATAGGACAAAGTCAAGCTAATGGAGGAAACTCAACAAGTCGTGACTACCAACTTTTTGAAGCATAGTCGCCAACTAAAAAATAAGGAAGAGGAGATCAAGAACATTAAGGAAAGGGTGGAGACCCTACTAAAAAGGGAAAAGGCTAAGGATGTTGAGATTGCATTCTTGTCTCAACAAGCACAGGTGGAAAGTGCCAAATTCTAGGTGGAACTTGCAAAGTTCCAATCCCAGAATCCTAACCTAGTTATCGGACTGCAACAAAAAAACCAAGAGCTCCAAGACAGGTTGACTCAAGCAGAGAGAGAAATGTAACATAAGAATGAAGAGCTTCAGGATCAGTGAACTCAATTGGAACAGGAAATATAGTTGAAGGACAAGAAGCTCCAGGACCGACAGGCTTAGTTCGAAAAGGAGATCGAGGAAGTAAAGCTCTCTTTGGAAAAAGAATCCACGACCTGAGGTCAAGCTGAGGAGCTATTGAAAAGCAAAGATACCAAGTTGGGAACTTTGCAAGAATTTCTCTCCACAGCGAACAAGAAAATTGAAGAGCTGACACAAGACGTTGGGTTTAAGGAGGTGGAAATAGGTCTTTTGAAAGCTCCTTCTCAACCCCTTGCTCCTCAATCGAATCTCCTTTTGGTGGCTCAATAGTTATATGCCTCATACTGGGATAAATTCAAGTCTTTTTGTTTGGCCATGCATCTAGCACTCCAATTCATGGCAAGCACAACAAATTTAAGTAAGGAGGTGCATGGAACGATTGAGAAATTTCCATAGTTCATTACCAAAAAGGTGCTCGAGGCCAAGGGGTTGCTGGACAAATTATACATTGTGGAAAATGCATACTTGGAAAAGGCAGGGATCGATGGTCGGAGATCGGCTACCAAAAGGGTGAGGGAATTCATTTGTTGTCATACACCCATCCTCTAGGTGAGGAATTGCTTGGTAATATTGAGTCAGACTATGGACAACATGTGGATGCAATTCTTAAAATTGACTCAAATTGGCTTGCCTTCCCTCTTTCTCCCTAATGATTCAATGGCCACAATGGATCGCATTGCAATAAATATTGAGGAAAAGCAACAGGATTTTTCCACTTTCCAATCATTCAGCCCACCCCCCACAATGGTGTACATTGAAGGCACCACCCATCAAATAGTGTGGCTTCTCTTTCAACTTGATTCTGAGACCGAGATCTCCATGGAGCTACCTTTCAAAGAAATTATTGATCTGCATGAGGCACAAGAGAATCTGCACACCTCATTGGTGTCATCTGAGGCCAATTGGCTACCTTTGCAGACTGTACTCTCAAAGATCTGACTCTGTTGCTCAATGGATAAGGCTCTAGTCTTCGAACCAAAAATTTTGGGTTCCCAATCTGTAGGCGAAATGCCTCTAATAGTCACCAAAAGTTGTGGATTAAAATCCTTGGAGCTCCCTTTAGGTTGGTGTTGTTGTTTTTGCTTGGTCTCGTCTCGCGCTTTACATATTTTCATATTTTTAGGCTTTGTTATGATAGCGCCTTCATCCATTGGAGCCACATGTCAGCCACACAGGCCTTTGAAGGTCTTCTTCCCTTGCTCCATCCTTCGAGCTTTTCCCTTACGCCACATGTCTGCAGCATAAGATTTTGAAGGTCCTCTCTCCTTTGCCTCTCCTCCAAGCTCCACCCGTGTGCCATGATGCATCCTACCACATGTACCTTTTTGGTAGGCCCCACAATCAAAGCTTATGTGAAAACTTCTACATGTGTCTTCTTCGCAAGAATTCTGATCGAAAGGAAGGGATGAACGAATGTGAAGCCTGGCCTCTTCGCCACGTGTCTTAACCAACTCTATGAGTGAGTGAAACATGTCACCTGGAGAGTTTCATAGCTTCTTCCCTAGGACCACATTCATCATTTGTAGAGAGTCGCATCTTGTTCAAAGACGACTATGTGCTATGTATCAGGATCTTTCCTATTGCAACAACTTGGAGAATCATTGAGATGGACATCATTGCTCATGCCTAGGAATCTTTTCGATTATTGGCTCTCTGGCAATGGGTGATCTATATATACTACTTTGACTCTCTAAAAAGGGTTTGAAAATCACAAAAATAGTGAAAAAGACTATAGGCCTTTTGTAATGTTTGTGATTATTGTATTAAGACTGACTGACTATGCCATATTGTTTGGCCTCTCTATTTCTTAGTTCATGGATAAGACATTATAATGTGTTGTTTCTTGTACTTAGTAGTTTATCTACAAGACTTCTATAATTTCAATATAAATTTTTTGATTCAAATCATGTCTTGAACTCTTCTTGTTAAGTAAATGTGTATGGAAGTTGTGTTATGTCACTTGATAGACTTCTTAGGTTTTTCATCTATTCTTTATATTATTTTCAGACATATGGATTATTGAACGGGCCCTTAAATCTCATCTGAAAGGAAGATTTCTCGTGCCCATACTTAACTCTTGGCGCATTGCCTTAGATTAGATCTTATTTTAATATATCTACTTCCTTTTCCCATTCCAACCCCCCAAATATAGGAGTCGACTTCTTTAAAAACATGTAGGTTACTCAGCTTAGTGTAATTGGTCCCCCATTAACTGAGTTTCCCATAAGGCTATTTTCCTAGCAATTTTAGGCATCAACAATATCTTTGTTGATAAGTAAATGGATGGTTGTGGTGTTTTAAATTCTTTTAGTGAAAATTTGTGTTAAATTTCTTGTATTTATGATTGTGATTTATGCACTGGGATTTTCTTGATTTAGGAATGATTATTGTGTACAAATGGTCGTATAGATGAATTTTATGGGGTATGAGATTGTTAAGTGGTCCTTGTGAATAGTAGTTATGTGTGTGGACAAGGGAAGAGCTATGTGGCTCCTTAGAGCTCAAGGGGTGGATTGAAAATCAATCCTATGGTTGGGAGGAGAGCTTGTGGCTATATTGTTTTTGTTGAATTCTTATTTTTAGGTACATATATTTATCAAAGTTGGAATCAAGAGGAGGTATATGAAAGTTAGGATTCTGGAAATAAATATGAGTCCTGAGAACTGGGAAAAAGCTTCAAGTTCCAAATAGTAGAGTTTTGGGAAAGGTAATTGTTGGGTATGATGGTTGGTTCAATTTGTAATTGTGTTTATATTTTCAATTAGATGTGTAAATTCAAAGAAGACAATAGGTGTGTTTCAATCCCTTGATATAAATAAATTAATGTTGGTGTAAATATTTAAGGGAATATAAAAGATTATGGAAAGTTAGGATTCTGGAAATAAATACAAGTCCTGAGAATTGGGAAAAAGCTTCAAGTTCCAAATAGTAGAGTTTTGGGAAAGGTAATTGTTGGGTATGATGGTTGGTTCAATTTGTAATTGTGTTTATATTTTCAATTAGATGTGTAAATTCAAAGAAGACAATAGGTGTGTTTCAATCCCTTGATATAAAGAAATTAATGTTGGTGTAAATCTTTAAGGGAATATAAAAGATTATGTCTTCAATGGAAAACTTCTTAACTTGTTTGAGAAAGTTTAAGAAGGAAATAAATTCTATTGGAATTTTAAATTAATTCCTCCTATGGAAAGCTAAATGAAAAAAAAAACAATATCAAATACTCATCCTAACCCACTTGATTAATAAATTGTTGAGGATTACAACATTGATGCCCCTGTGCCAAACAATAAACTGATTTAAAGTAGTTTCAAAAATTTGATCTTAAAAACTGATCCACATGATAATGGAAGATAAAATTTAATAGATTTTTCAATTATTAATCTCAAAAAAACATAGTCAAAAATTGTATTAACCCAGATCACCAATTAGTATTTATTAAGAAAGCATTGACAACCTTTTTCACAATAAAAATCTATCATAAAACAATCTTACATATCTGATAACACAGAACGAAAAACATAGAGTTAGAGGATAAAATTTATAGGGTTTCTAAAAAATAAAAAAATTATATAACATATCCAAAAATCAAATTAAATCAGTTCACCAAATAAAAGTTATGATTAAAACATTAGTGTCACCTACTTTAAAATTAAAACAACAAATTGGAAAGACAAATTGAGTGGAACCGAGTTAGGGTTTCATGAAGACAAGAGAGTTGAGATATGGTTCTTTCATCTTCCTCCTCTTGTTAACCTGCAACATAAAATTTTACAAGATTTTTTTCTTTCACAAACAACAATCAAATGCAGGAAATCCATAAATAACATTACACGTGAAAAACATTTTTTAGAGAGAAAAGGACAAATAGTTGAGGAGACTCATATGTAAGGTATATCATAAGTTAGTTTGAAATTATTTTTTAGTTATTTATTAATTACTTAGCTAATTAGTGTTTATATATAACATTTTGATATTTTTGTTGTTTCCTTTATTTTTATAATTCATCTCTCCTTAAAAATTAATTCAAGAATGCTTAATAATTTTTATACATATCATACAAAAACAATTAGTTTTAATGTTCAAACTTGAAATTGTAAGGTAGTGAGTTTGATGAACCATTTTTATTCTTTTTATTTAAATTATCAAGAGACAAATTAGACTTGATTAATAATTGTCCAAACATGTTTTGATATAATCAATCATATGGGAAGGATTAATGAGCAATGAATTGGAATAAATTGATGTTCAAATGGAAACCCCCAATAGGGGAAACAAATTTGATAAGGTGGATTGAATCAGTAACTAATTTGTGAATTCCCAATGGGGTCAATAATGAAAACCTACATTTAAGGAATTTCAAAGTTAGTTTAAAATTAGTTTTCTTCTGTTAATGGGATTAGTTCATATTTAAGTTGAAGTTGAGAATAAGGGTTATATCTCTATTTATTTTTCTATTAAAAAATCTTGTTTCTATTTGGGAATAGTTTCTAGTTATCATTTAAGATGTATAATTAAGTAGAGTTTAGAATTAGTAGTCTCAATTGATTGGTCTCATTTATTTATACATGTTTTGGGATTGGGGTTCTTGTTAGAGAGTTGGAGTCACCTATTTGATTGTTTCATGATTTGGGAAATATTTCCATTTTATCCAAGAACAAGAGTATTTCATTATATATATACGTTTAGTAAAGAAGTGTCTAAGTGAAGTAGTTGATTCAATCACCTAAAAAGTATTTAAGAAGAATATTAGTTGAGTAGAAACACAAATTACATTGGTAGAGTACACCTTAATCCTTTTAAAACTTTTTAGATTAAATATAATTGTTAATAAAAGATGGAAAATTTAAATAATTATGTATTTGGTGTGTGTGTTTGTACATTGCATATATGCATAATTATTCTTGGATTGTTGGGTTGTTGGTCCAATAGTGTTGAGCGTTACTTGTGATAATTTGATAGTTTAGTTTTTGTTTGATAGCTTATTTCTTGCATGTTCATGCTAGTGAGATTAGTTTAAGAAATTTTTAATGTATTGATTTCATCTCTAATTATTAGGAATTAAATAGGTAACTTGGAAGGGTAAGTTAAATTGAAATTGATTCACCACCTTCGATGCATCTCTAGTATTTGAACTTATTAGTGGATTATAAAATTTTAACTCAACTTTTAATAATGTGGGGAGAAATTGAATCCAATCTTAAGTCTATTTGAATCTTCGAGGATTGTTTGTCACTGATGACTTAGATGTATTAATTGATTTTATATTCTAATTCAATGGGATAGAGAAATAATTAAGTATAAATTATATCTTTTGGGATTAAGATCACAAAACTTGTTGTCATGTAATCTCTTTTCCTTAAGTAATGGCTACATTTGAATCTGGTTGTTTCTTTATTTTCCTTATTTCATGCATTATGTTGTAATTATATATAATTCTTATGGCCTAATTAGCATCATTTTTAGTATTATTGATTTAAATAAAAATTCAAAAGGAGTAATGAGCATCATATCAACTGATGATGTTATTGTTGTGATTTTCAATCACACTGATATCTTCATTAGTTAGGAATTTAGATGATAAGAATATTAGCAATACTAACTTTATGGGTAACATTAATATTGTATTATTAGTTAGTGGTAAAATCTACAGTTGGTTAAGTAGCAATAATAGTATATTTATATGTTTCTATGAATCTTGATGTTAAGTTTAGAGTTATATATGAAGGGTAATATTGAATATAGATATGTGGATTCCATTAATGTTTAACTTGGTACTTATGAGGAGGGTAATGAAGAATAAATATTAGTATTGATTGTTAAAGGTAAGATTTTTATGCTTATTACTTATCAAGAAATTAGTAGTGTTGATGTCAGTAATGTTACTGGATATAAATGTGAGAAGGGTATGATAATACTAAAGGTAGATATGATACTAATATAAGTGTTATCAGTTGTTATGATTAGGAGGTATTTAATATTCATCTTCTCATTGGTTTGTGGCTATATTTCTTGTATGTTTGACATCTATCAGTGTTTACATGTGGTAATTCAAAAAAAATTGTAGTTGTGTGTTGTTTAGGTGAAAAAAATTTGGGCATGACATTTGGTATCAAAGAGGAGTTCCAACACTAGGAACTCTAGGGTTACTTGTTTTTGCTTAGGGTCCTAATTGTGTGATGCGGGAGCATCCAGTGGTGTAAGGGTAATCTTGCATCACCCAAAAGTATTGTATTTTCATTTGCTTGTAGTTTCCTTAGTTGTCTTGGGGCCCATGGCAACTCATGCAATCTTTGGGATAGCTAGAAGTTTGAAACAACTAGAAATAGTGACATGCTATTTTTAGTAAGTTGGCCTATTCGGGTTGTATGGACACAAAAATTGACATCTTCCTAGGCAAGAAATCAAATAGCCAAACTTTTGGCGCCAAAACAAAAGGGAAAGTATACTTTCTAGAACATTCTAGGGTGGTTATTAGGTAAAATAAAAGGGTTAAGTGGGGGTTGTGGAAGGTGACTCCATTAGTGCAAATTGTGGCTCTGAATAATGTTTTTTTTTTAAGAATTGATTTTGGTTGTAATAAATCAATCCCATGAGGCTATAGCATTGTAAGTTCTAAATTTGTAATTTCATTTTCTAAAAATAATTGAAAGTGAGTTATTTTTTGTCTCACATCTTTTGTGTTGGTATCTATTGTTGTGATTTGTGTGGGTTTCAGGCGATGTGGCCCTCATCAAGTGGTATCAGAGCAGGTTTTCTTGAGTGTGTAAATAGATCACCGAACGTGAGGCAGCTTGCACCAAGACTTGTGGTTGTGGGTTTCTAAGAAAAGTGATCAAAATGCCTCCACAAAGAAACCGTGATGGTTGGAAGAATTTTTATTATACCAGAAGATGGTTTTAGAGCCCTGTAGAGATAAGTTCAAGCACTGTAGGAGGAGCTGCATCGAGGCTTTGAGCTAAGAAGAGGAGATGAAAGTGAAGATGAAGCTAAAAATGGGGAACAATTCGAAGAAGAACAAGATGCGGTAGATCTATCTAGAAAGTCATATTATTTAAGGCAATCTCTAAGATTGGGAAAAGGCCAAAGATTGATGTTTCTACATTTTTTGGAAATCTTAACCCAGAAGATTTGATTGATTAGATCAATGATATGGAGGAGTACTTTGAGTATGATGAGGTGGAAGATCCTGAGAGGGTCAAATTTACAAAGACCAAGTTAAAGGGTCATGCGAATATTTGGTGGAAAGAGGTACAACTAGAAAGAAATCAAAAAGGAAAAGAGAAAATAACCAGATGGGTCCAGATGGTGGACAAATTAAAAAGATAGTTCATTCTTGTGGACCATGAGCTAGATTTGTTGAAGATGATGTAGAGGTTGAAACAAGCAGGAAAATTTGTCAAGGAGTGTACAAAAGAATTCTACCATGTCCTTATTAGAACAGGCTATTATTGGGAAAATAAGGAAAAAGTTTCTTGTTACATAAATGGGTTGAAGCCAAGTATTCAAGAAGAGTTGGGTCTGGTAAGAATGTCTACCATTGAAGATGCATATCAGTTTTCTTTGAAGGTAGAAGAAAAGTTGAATAGAAGGTTTGAAAGCAAGCAAAGAGGTGGGGGTCATGGTGGAAAGACTAGTGGACAGTCATATGGAGGTTGAAATGAAAATAAAAAGAAGGATGAAGGATCCAGTACCAACCAGAACCAGAAAGGAGATAACACCTACCACCCTCATGATCAAAATAATGGAGACTAAAGAGAAAGAGGAAGATCTAGAAGAGGGCCAGGAAGAGGAGACTTTCGTGGAACCTGTTTCCAGTGCAGAGAAGGACATAGAGCCTATGAGTTTCATCAACATCAAGGAAAAATAGACGATCTAAGGGTAATGCACGAGTTGCACATGTAGATGAAGATGTTGAGTCTTCACATTATAAGGATGTAGGAAGAGGACAGGTCCTTGTTACTAGAAGAGCCTTGTTGAATGAAGAGAGAGAACCAACTCAAATGAAGAATTTGTTTCACACCAGATGTAAGTGTGAAGGTAAAGTTTGCAATGTTATTATTGATGGAGGTAGTATTGATAACCTTGTTTCAGAAGAGATGGATAGTAAGTTGTAGTTGGAGAGAAGAAGGCATCTGAATCCATATCAGATTGCTTGGTTGCAGAAGGACCATAAAGCTTTGGAAAATGAACAATGTATGGTAAAGTTCAAGATTGGAAATTACCATGATGAGGTATTGAGTGGTATTATGCCTATGGATGTTTGTCATATGTTGTTAGGAAAACCATGGCAGTTTGATCAACGAGCAGTGCATGATGGACATGCTAACACCTATTCCTTGACAAAGGATGGTGTTCATCATAAGTTGAAACCCTTGACGGTGGTAGAAGAAAAGGTATACAATAATGCAATAATTTGTTTGGTTGATGGAAGAAAATTCCTAGAAGGTATGAGGCATGAGCATATGTGTTTTGCATTGATCCCTAGAGTTGATAAAGATGATACTAGTTAGGTACCTGTAGAGGTTTCAGATTTGTTGAATGAGTTTCAAGCTATTATTTCTGATAACGTACCTATAGGTTTTCCTCTAGTAAGAAATATTAGTCATCAGATGGACCCGATTCCTAGAGCCAGTTTTCCAAATAAGGCAGCTCATCGTATGACTCTAGTAGAGAGTGAAGAGGTGAACAGACAAGTCCAAGAGTTATTGCGGAAGGGATTGATCAGAGAGAGTTTGAGTCCATGTGCAATACCTATAGTACTAGCACCAAAGAAGGATGGGGAATGGCAGATGTGTACAAATTCTAGAGCCATCATCAAGATCACCATCAAGTATAGATTTCCCTTTCCAAGGATGAATGACATCATGGATTCTTTGAGTGGAGTTGAGTACTTCACGAAGATATATCTAAAGAGTGGTTATCACCGTATTCAAATTAGAGAAGGAGATGAATGGAAGATAGCCTTCAAGACCAAAGAGGACTTTTACATGTGGTTAGTCATGCCCTTTGGGCTAACTAATGCATTGAGCACCTTCATGCGACTCATGAATGAGGTACTGAAAGATTTTTTGGGTATTTTTTTCATTGTTTATTTGGATGAAATTTTAATTTTTAGCAGGACATTGGAGGAGCATTTGATGCATATCAGAAAGGTTTTTGAGAAGCTAAGAGAGAAGTTGTTGATCAATTTGAAGAAGTGCAGTTTTGCTAAAAGAGAGTTGGTATACTTTGGGATTTTTTGTCCCAGAAAAAGGTCTTAAGATGGACCCAGAGAAGGAAAAATCTATCATTGAATGGCATACACCAAGGAGTTCTACTGAGGTGAGATCTTTTCATGGTTTGGCTAGTTTTTATAGAAATTTTATCAAAGGTTTTAGTAGTATTTGTGCACCTCTAATAGAAATAATGAGAAGGGATAGAAAAGAGTTTAAGTGGACTACAAGAGCAGAAAAAAGTTTCATATGTTGAAGAAGAAAGTTACAAAGCAACCTATTTCAGCACTTCTTGATTTCAACAAGGTATTTTAGGTAGATTGTGATGTTAGCGGTAGTGCCATTGGAGTTGTTTTGAGTCAAGAAGGTAAGCCTGTTGCCTATTTTAGTGAGAAGTTGAATGATGCTAAGAAGAAATATTTTGTCTATGATCAGGAGTTTTATGCTATAGTTCAAGCTTTGAAGAAATGGAGAAAATATTTTTTTCCAAAATAATTTGTTTTATATACTGATCACCAAGCTTTACAATATCTCAATAGTCAAGGAAAGTTAAATCAAAGGCACTTAAAATGGGTTGAGTTTTTGCAAAGTTATACTTTTTGTTTTGAAGCATAGGAGTGGAAGGTCAAATAGAGTTGTAAATGCCTTGAGTAGAAGGAAAAAAAATTTGATAGAGATGAATATAGAGTTTATTGGGTTCAATGAACTCAAGAGCTTGTATCCTAAAGATTCAGACTTTGCAAAAGCTTGGAAGGCTTGTTTGAAACCTGTTACATTAGATAGGACAAGATGGTTGGATTTCCTAATCCAAGATGGGATGTTGTTTAGAGGAATCCAATTGTGCATTCCACAGAGTTCTATGAGAGAGAATCTAATCAAGGAGAAGCATAGTGGAGGATTGGTTGGAAATTTCGGTTGAGATAAGACCATTTCTCTTGTTAGTAAGAATTATTGCTGGCCACAATTACAACAAGATGTGATGAAGTTTGTACAAAGTTGCAGAGTATGTCAAATGGAGAAAGGAACAAGTTAGAATACTGGATTTTATCAATCATTACATGTACCTGAGAGGACATGTGAGGAAATTAGTATGGATTTTGTCCTTGGATTACTGAGGACACAGAGAGGGCATAATTCCATATTTGTGGTGGTGGATAGTTTTTCAAAGATGGCACATTTCATTTTGTGTCATAAGACTAGTGATGTTCATATTGAGGAGTTATTTTTCAAAGAGGTGGTGAGACTACATGGTCTACCAAAGATTATAGTTTCAGACAGAGATACCAATTTTTTTGGTTATTTCTGGAGGACACTATGGAAGAAGTTGAAGATAGATTTGAAGTTCAGTTATGTGCACCATCCATAGACTGATGGACAAATGGAGGTGATGAATATGAGTTTGGGTAACCTGTTGAGATGCTTAGTAGGAGATAAACCAAAGGGATGGGATTTGATTTTATCACAGGAAAAATTTACTTATAACAATTTAGTCAATAGGAGCACTGGTAAATCACCATTCTAGATTGTATATGGGAGTAGTCTGAGGAATCCTTTTGAACTGAGAAAGATGGATAAAGGAGAGAAGAGTAGTGTTGAGGTTGAAGATTTTGCTAAGCACCTAAAGAATTTGCATGACAAGGTGAAAAATCATATCAATAAGATGAACTCTCAGTATAAGGCTAAGGTAGATCAAAAAAGGAGGTATAAGGAGTTTCAGGTAGGAGATGAAGTCATGGATCATTTTCAAAAGGAGAGGTTTCCAGTTGGTACATACAATAAGTTAAAGATGAAGAAGTTTGGACCATGCAAGATCCTAAAGAAGCATGATTCAGGAAATGTGTATGAGGTAGAGTTGTCGAGTGAGATTCATGTTTCACCTATGTTTAACATTGTCGATTTGACATAATACCATGAAGGAGTTAAGGAGAATGAATTGATAGAGGCACAATGGAATATTTCGGCACCTACGTCAAAAAAAAAGAGACAGAAGAAATTTTGGATAGTTGTGTGGGTAGAAGCACAAGAAACAAGAAATATGAGAGTACTTGGTGAAATGGAGAGGAAAGCCTATTGAAGATTTGTCATGGTTATCTAAAGTTGAGGTTAACCATCTTGGTTTCCCTCTAACACCTAGGAAGTGACAGGGTCACTTTTCAAATTACCCTGGGTTTCTAATGCAAGAGCATCCAGTGGTGTAAGGGTAATCTTGCATCACCCAAAAATATTGTATTTTCATGTGTTTGTAGTTTCCTTAGTTGTCTTGGGGCCCATGGTGACTCATGCAATCTTTGGGATAGGCAGAAGTTTGAAACAGCCAGAAATAGTCACCTACTATTTTTAGTAAGTCAACCTAGTCGGGTCTTATGGACACGAAAATTGACATCTTCCTAGGCAAGAAATCAAACGAAAAAAAATTTGGCGTAAAAAAAAAGGGAAAGTACACTTTCTAGAAAATTCTAGGGCGGTTATTAGGTAAAATAAAAGGGTTAAGTGGGGGTTGTAGAAGGTGGCTCCATTAGTGCAGATTATGGCTTCGAATAATATATTTTGTTTTCAAAATTGATTTTGGTTGTAATGAATCAAGCACATGAGGTTGTAGCATTGCAAGTTCTGAATCTGTAATTTCATTTTCTAAAAATAATTGAAAGTGAGTTATTTTTTGTCTTGCATCTTTTGTGTTGGTATCTATTGTTGTGATTTGTGTGGGTTTCGGACAGTGTGGCCCTCATCATTGGGTGTAATGCCTTATTATTGAGTAAAGTTGTTTGTTGATATTGTAGGGGGGAGTAATTAAATGACCTTATCCTTAGTCTTGCAATAAAAGGTTAAAAGTAGAATGTTAATTATAACTTTTTCAAAAACACCTAAAGTTATATTCTCTCATCCTTTGAATTCAAAAGTCTTAGGTTCTTAACAAGCTTGTTGTGATCATTGTATCCTTGTCCATGTTAGGAGCAAATTTTTTTTATTAGGAAGGAAAGTTCTTTGAATCATTTAAGCTTATGAAAAATTTATTTGAAGTATCTTTGATGTTAATTCTAATTTTTCATTTCTAATGTTCTCTTTATTTGGATTCTTGGTTGAACATAGTTATGCCCGAATTCATGTAATACTAATTAGAAAAGGAATAATATTATAAGAAGGAAAACAATTTATATGAAATTGATTGACTTTAAAAGAATAAATAGTCTTGTTTATGGGAAATTTCATTCTTGAGATAGTAAATAAAGTTACTTATGTTCGTCACTTTAACTTGTTTCATATTAGATATAAAGTTGTTTCCTTGAGAAATTGTTTAATGATTGTTGCAGTAAAGAGGGTCATCATAATTGGATGCTTTCTTGGTAGTATTTGAGGTTATTAAGGTTATCACATGCTCTAGATATTTGGTAGTACTTGATTAATGTCACAAATGGATTGTGAAAATTATCTAGCTGAGTTAGTATAATCTTGTGTTATGAATTTAATGAAATTTTATTCACCTATTGATGGAATGCTTGAAGATTGGAAATATTAATGTTGGTTGTTTGAAAATGAAAATTTAAACCATGGATGAAACTCTTACTTTATTTTCTTGATGGGAGTAACCTGAGGTTGTCCAGTTCAAATATTTGATGTGGTAGCATTGCTAAATAAAATGCAAAATATTATCATAATTATTCAAGTAGAAAATTATAATGCAATAGTTATAAGTAATTATCTTGTTTCTAGTAGTGATGCTTAAATTTGGTGCAATGAAACTATGAGTTGAATCATTTTTGTAAACAAGGAGTTATCCTTAGTGGTATATTGTGTTTTGATTTATGGTGAAATTATTTATTGTTCTAATGTTTATTCTGAGTGTTGTGTTGGATTGAGAATTATGCGGTCCCTTGTGTCATTTGTTGTGTATCCTTCTTAGGGGAGGTGACCCCCTCTTGTATAGAGGATTTTTGGTCCTCCACGTGTGGGGTTTGAGTGGGAGAATGCTCCCTCACATTGGACCTTTCATTCTAGAATAAGAGTATATTGTTTAGGTAATGGCCATTACGAGGGTATGAGTACCCTTGTATTTGTGGGATATGAGTATCCCCTTTTATATTTTCAGCTATATGCATTAGGAGGAATAAGGGATGTTGAGTTTTGGATGTGTGGGGTTGGGGGTTTTGTGGGAGCTATTATGGACATGTGTTTTGATGCTATATGCATATTTATTTTGCCCATGTTTGGTAGAGCCCCTACTCCCCCTATGTGGAATTCCTTCTTGGAAATCCAATATGATAGTAATGTGTTTGGGTGTTGGAAAGTGTAAATCATTTATGAATTGATAGTTCTAAGTGGTCTTTATGTGTTTCAAAGTGGCTAAGTGTTGTTTTTTTTTATATATGTGTTTCTAAAGCTTTAAAAGTGTATTGTAATATGTGTTGTGAGAAACCAATAAATGTTATCTTCATGACTCAAGATTGAGATACTAGGGTATCCAACTTGGGAAAAGGGGGTGGAGATCTGAAATTATCTACTTGTGTATACCCTTGTGTTAACTTATGTGTGATTTTTTTGTCATTGTATGTTGGAATTCACCTAGTGTCGACCACTCCATTCGTAGAAGAGTCAACTAGTGTGTTAGGGGTTGAGAGTGTCCCTCATTCTTTAAAACATTGTGATTCTTGATGGGTCCCTATGCTAGCCAGTGGGAAGATGTCAGAGATTATGTTCCCCTTGGAATGTTGAGTTGGATATAGCTCCCCCTTTGAGGACCACATTTGTTGATCCATAGTACAAAACCTTTTCCTTGAGTGTATCCCATGGGTTGAGGATAGATCGGGTGTGCCAAACTTTGGATGAGCTTCCACTTGGGCTACAGATGTTATAAATATTGTTTATTCATAGGTATGGTTATTAGATGCAGTGTTCTTGTGGTATCATTTTTGGTCTATTCACATACAGGTAATGCTTTAACCATTTGTGGTCTATGAGCAGTATTGGAAATAGAGGGAGAAGAAAATGTAATTGTTTAATTCTTATTATCTAGTATTTGCAAAAAGAATATAAAATGGAAAAATACAAGTCTTTTGGTAGTAAAATATTATAAAATTTATTGGGTTACATACTTTATAATTATTATGACAGAATTACAAGGTTGGTGATAGAATTATGCATTGGTGAATGATGTTTCCTTGGGTAAGATTCAGTGTACAAATAACTTCTTTTATAGGATACTTCAGATAGATGATTTATGGCTACTTGGATGGTGTTATCCATAAATTTTCCTTAAGTCTCTATTCGGGATGTTATCTTACTATTTTTCCTAAGTCATGGACCAAATCTAGTTTTGGGAAGTCTTTTGTCATCCATTTCGAACTCGGGCAGTGTTTTGTTAGGTTTGTCAAACCTCCCATTTTACCGCCTACTTTACTTATCCTTCATTGGGTGGTGTTCTCTTGCCACATCCAAACTTCCTTTTCTCCCAAATTGCATGTATGAAATCGATTGAGCCATGAGTCAAAGTTTGAAAACTTCACTCACAAGTTATGCCTCGGGTGGCATTTTCTAAGTCATTTTGAACCTGGGTAGGGTTTTGTTAAGTTATGTGAACCATCATTTTCTGCCTGTGAAGAATTATATTGATTAAACCGAATTATTGCTAGTCTAGTTAATTAAGATGTTATACAAAAGAAAGCTAGTATTTTACAAGCACAATATGAACAAAAACAAGTAAACCATACATGTAAAAGCACAGATAACACCAAAAAGAGATATTTATTCATATATAAAAAAAAATTCATTATGCTAGCATAGCCATAGTCGCTTGGTTTGAGTACAAAAACCTAGGTTGGCAAACACAAAAAGAGGCAAAAGAAAGATACTTCAGGTGCACAAGGTAAACATCAGGACACAGATGCTCTCAATAACAACTTGCGGGCATTCAATTTGAGCAAGTGAAAGTAGGTTCTCATGTGATTGGAGGAATTGCACGAATAGCCTCGTGTCATTCCTCACTACTCTAGTACACAGAAATGCTACAACCTCCTCCAGAGTCTTGTCTTGGATAGCAGATGCAATGCAAATGGCATCAGCGACTAGCCCAGTTTGAGGATAATAGTCGAGTCCATTTATCACCACCTTGATGCAATGATGGAATTTAGGTTTCACCAAACGCTCTAGTGCTCTCATGCCCCAATCTCGATGGATAGAAGTAATGACAATTGTGTAAATGAATCGCTCCAGCATGGTGGTATTATGCACATGAACTTGGCTCAAAAATTCCTTGCCCAAGATGCTTTGGAGCATTTCTTCTTCCACTTCACTCTGCACCATGAAGACCTCTTTCAGTTAATCAGAAGTGTTTATGAATAGAGGGCTACACTCAATTTCCTCCAGGATAATGTAATCATTCGCAGAATTTCCATCACTTTGGGAGCTCGCCAGATTGGATGCAATTGATGGTGGGAGAGAAGTGATACTACCTGAATTTATAGAATTTTGGTTAGACATGGGCACAGTCATTCAAGATTGATAAGATGTAAATTTAATTCACATTTATGGTTAGCTTGCGTCGATTGAACTATAATCCTTCATTGGACAGCTCGCACATGCTACCGCTTGGTTTCCTCATACATTGCATTAAAGATTAGTGAAATGATTGGTTCTTTGGCGGCTGTTGCTCGGGTGATGATCAATTTTCTCTGTCGATATCTATTCTTGGAAAAATTTCCATTGTCTTATCAATTTCCTAATAAACATTTAAGATACAAGAAGTCGCTAATTAAGTAACGACTTTAGTGTTCATTCAATGGATCTATCCATGTTATAAATTAGAGGTTAAGCATAGATAAGGGAGCTTTTGATCTCTCTGGATACATCTGGGGGTGTTTTCGAGGAGAAATAACATTAATTACAGACTACAATAGCTTGTAATCTGTGTGTTACAAATCAAAAGATTTGAAGTATCCTAATCTTGGTGTTATGTGTACAATATATAGTTGTTTTTTCTTTGAAAGGTGAGCTATATATCTTTTATTTATTGTAGTTTGATTCGTTTACAATAATTAGATTTGATAGTCATGATTTTCAATCTTTGTATTGATCATAAATGGTTGTGTTTTATGCCTTCTTTGTGTTAGTTTCATATTTATGAGCTAGCATTAGTCACCTTTCTACTTTCTAGTTAAAAGCACATGTCATTTCCTTAGAATAAATTATTCCATTGAATGTTTTTTGAGGGTGTTCAATAAAATTTAGAGAAAATCCACAAATGCAATTGTGTGCTTTTCAAAGCTGTTAGCGGATTTAAATCGGTGACAAATCTAGGTTTAGAGTCATTACTTGATTTATCTATCAAATTTTATTTCATTCACTAACAAATGGTATGTCCCGGGTTGTGTGGGACTATGCTTGGTTATTATATTGATATTTTGTGGTTTGAGACCACTATGTTTTGTCAGCTATGTGGTTTGAGAACCACCATTCAGCTCCACCCCTCGAGTGGCTTGAAGAAGTGACATAGTGCATGTAATGTGCCAATCTTTGTGAAATGTGTATTATTTTGAAGTTTCTTTTGTGATTTTGCCAGTAGTATTGTATTTTTTGATATTTGACTTGTGTAGTCCTGTTCGCCTCAAGGACTTAATTCAATTTAAACACTTTTTTTAAAAATTTTGGATTGAAATGTTTCCTTTGTACTTGATTTACTCTTTTACTTTACTTTTTCGAGATTTTATTTGAAACTTTAAAAATCTTATTTTATCCTCTTAAGTTTGAGGCTTCTTTGAACTACTGGCATATATGTGTCATGATGTGAACTTTGTAAACTACTATATCTAGGAGGGGTCCCTAGCAGGTCGTATGGGGGTGCAAATGCGTTGGGGAATTTTTCTTGTGAGGATGGGGATGTAAATGGGACCGATATGAGACAGTCCTAATCCATTCTCCCCTAGTGTGTGGTTCTTGTGTACCTTCCTTCTTGGAGGATAACCCCCTTACACAAACAAGGGGAAGGTACTAGGAAATGTATGGAAGGGTCCTAGAGAGGACCTCGAGACCATCTTTCCTAATATTGTCATGATGGCAGTTGCTATAGATCAGTGATATGGCATTTAGCACCATTCCTCCTCATAAATCACATTCCCTAAACTGTGTGGTATGTATGTGTTGTGTTGATGGTGTAAGTGTGGTAAACCAATTTTTTTGTGTTGCTTATGGATTAACTGAAGGAATTATCAAAATAAAAGGAAATGAGTGATTTCTTAAAATGTAAATTCATTATATTGTTGTGAAATGATTGGCCTATTTGTCAAAGAAATGATGATTGAAGTGAAAATATATATGTATAGTGTAGTAATTAGTAACCATATAAGTGATAGATGAATTAAAGTGAATTTGGCATCTACAATATTATTGTGTAACATGGATGGATCATCTTTTGAGTAGATAGTTAAATTGTAAAGTCGCCTAATATTTTAGAATGCTTTGGAAGATAAAACTTGCTATTGTCATACGTGGGAATTTTTGTATAGAAAGTTATTGACAAGTTCTTGTGTTTACCTTCACTTCTAGGGACTTCCAGGAGGAAGCCCAATCCTAGGGGGGAGAGTGTAAGACCCACCCCTTATGGCCTTGTTGATCTTATTAGTCATCAATGGTTTATTTCCTATATTTTATGTTCTTATGTGTTGGAAAATATACATTATTGATTATTGTTCCTATAAATCAAGTTGTTTATATTTTTTATTGTTAACTAACTAGTGGTTGTCGTGATTTCATGTGATAGCCAGATGAGGTCTATTTCATGTCTACGTATGTAATGATTAAGAGGTTTCGTTATTGGAAATATCATTATGTATATTAATGGATTTCATCATGTTAATTAATTTATATTATGAGTGTGAGTAAGTGAATATAAAGGTAATGGTTGCTATTCAATATTTGGTTGTAGTAGTATTCGTTATAAGTAAAATAGATTATTGATAAGTGGTAATATTTTGATATTAAATAACATGATCAAATATTGCTTGACTCTAAAAGGTATTGTGCAAGTAGGTAGAGTTAAATTATATGTAGATTTAATTCCTTAGTCGATTATTATTAGAAGGTTAATTTTTTTATATACCATTTTTTTCAATTACTATTGGTTATGATTAATACTAACACCTTTTTTTGGTTAAGTAAACAAGTTAAAATTGGTCAAAATTGGTGAAGGGGTTACCTAGCTATTTCCCTTATGTTATTCTTGTGAATTCCTAGTCTTGTCAAAGATATTTGTTTTAACCTTGTTTTGTAAGGATTGTGCATGTATGAAAGGTTGTTTTATTATACCTTTGAGTCACCTTTTTATTATGATTACTTATTGTGTGTTTTGAGAAGTCTATATGTGGTATTAATTGTATAAAATGCTTCCTAGGTGGTAGGTCTATAGGTTAGGGGTCTTTTATTCCATAATTCCCCTTAAATAAAGTCTAAAACCCACTCTAATTTCTCACTTATGAAAAGTGGCGAAAATTGGAGTTGGTTGGGTGGTTGGGAAGTTAAGGGGAGTTTGTTTCCTTTTTCCTTCTCTTTGAAAGGAGAAGGGACTTCTTCTTTTTGCTTTGGCTTCTATCTTTTGCTTATGCTTCTCTCTTTTGCTTTTTCCTTGCTCTTGTTTTGGATGTTTTCACATCTTTTTGTGAAGGAGAAATCTTGGTGAGGAATGGAAGGAAAAGGGTTTGAGGAGGAGAGGCTTCCATAAGATGTATGATATCTTTTGGTGAGATCTTTCCATGTTATATATTTGTTGATAAGTAAATGGATGGTTGTGTTGTTTTTAATTCTTTTGTGAAAATTTGTGTTAAATTTCTTGTATTAATGATTGTGAGTTATACACTAGGATTTTCTTGATTTAGGAATGATTATTGTGTACAAATGGTTGTATAGATGAATTTTATGGGGTATGAGATTGTTAAGTGGTCCTTGTGAATAATAGTTATGTGTGTAGGCAAGGGAAGAGCTATGTGGCCCCTTAGAGCTCGGAGGTAGATTGAAAATCAATCCTATGGTTGGGAGGAGAACTTGTGGCCATATATTGTTTTTGTTGAAATCTTATTTTCAAGTGCATATATTTACCGAAGTTGGAATCAATGGAAGGTCTATGAAAGTTAGGATTCTGGAAATAAATGTGAGTCCTGAGAATTGGGTAAAAGCTTCAAGTTCCAAATAGTAGAGTTTTGGGAAAGGTAATTGTTGGGTATGGTGGTTGGTTCAATTTGTAATTGTGTTTATATTTTCAATTAGATCTGTAAATTCAAAGAAGACAATAGGTGTGTTTCAATCCCTTGTTATAAAGAAATTAATGTTGGTGTAAATCTTTAAGGGAATATAAAAGATTATGTCTTCAATGGAAAACTTCTTAACTTGTTTGAGAAAATTTAAGAAGGAAATAAATTCTATTGGAGTTTTAAATTAATTCCTCCTATGGAAAGCTAAATGAAAAACAAACAATATCAAATACTCATCCTAACCCCACTTGGTTAATCAATCGTTGAGGATTACAACATTGTTGCCCCTATACCAAACAATAAAGTGATTTAAAGTAGTTTCATAAATTTGATCATAAACATCATATTGGAAGATAAAATTCAATGGGTTCTTCAATTATTAATCTCATAAAAAACATATTCAAAAATTATATTAACCCAGATCACCAATTAGGATTTATTAAGAAAACATCAACAACCTTTTTCACAATAAAAATATGCCATAAAACAATCTTACATGTCTGATCACACAAAATGAAAAACACAGAGTTAGAGGATAAAATTTATCGGGTTTCTGAAAATAAAATTTTTATATAACATATCCAAAAATCAAATTAACCCAGTTCACTAAATAAAAGTTATGATTAAAACAACATTGTCCCCTACTTTAAAATTAAAACAACAAATTGAGTGGAACCAAGTTAGGGTTTCATGAAGACAAGAGATTTGAGATATAGTTCTTTCATCTCCCTCCTCTTGTTAACCTGCAACTTAAAATTTTACAAGATGTTTTTCTTTCACAAAAAACAATCAAATGGAGGAAATCCATAAATAACATTGCACATGTGAAAAACAATTTTCCGAGAGAAAAGGATAAATAGTTGAGGAGACTCATATGTAAGGTATCATAAGTTAGTTTGAAATTAGTTTTTAGTTATTTATTAATTACTTAGCTAATTAGTGCTTTTATATAACATTTTGATATTTTTGTTGTTTCCTTTAATTTTATAATTCATCTCTCCTTAAAAATTAATTCAAGAATACTTAATAAATTTTATATATATTCACACAAAAATAATGAGTCTTAATGTTCAAACTCGAAATTGTAAGGTAGTGATTTTGATGAACCATTTTTATTCCTTTTTTTTTTAAATTATCAACAGACAAATTAGACTTGATTAAGAATTGTTCAAACACGTTTTGATATAATCAATCATATGGGAAGGTTTATGAGCAATAAATTGGAATAAATTGATCTTCAAATGGCAACCAACCCCAATTAGGGAAATGAATTTGATAAGGTGGATTGAATCAATAACTAATTTGTGAATTTCCAATGGGGTCAATAATGAAAACCTACATTTAAGGAATTTCGAAGTTAGTTTAAAATTAGTTTTCTTCTATTAATGGGATTAGTTCATATTTAAGTTGAAGTTGAGATTAAGGGTTATATCTTTATTTATTTTTCTTTTGAAAAATCTTGTTTCTATTTGGGAATAGTTTATACTTATCATTTAAGATTTATAATTAAGTAGAGTTTAGAATTAGTAGTCTCGATTGATTGATCTTATTTATTTATACATGTTTTGGGATTGGGGTTCTTATTAGAGAGTTGGAGTCACCTATTTGATTGTTTCATGAGTTGGACAATATTTCCATTTTATCCAAGAAGAAGAGTATTTTATACATTTAGTAAAGAATTGTCTAAGTAGTTGATTCAATCACCTAAAAAGTATTTAACAAGAATATTAGTTGGGTAGAAACACAAATTACATTGGTAGAGTATCACCTTAATGCTTTTGAAACTTTTTAGATTAAATATAATTGTTAATAAAAGATGGAAAATTTAAATAATTAGATATTTGGTGTGTCTGTTTGTACATTGCACATATGCATAATCATTCTTGGGTTGTTGTGTTGTTGGTCCAATACTGTTGAGCGTTACTTGTGATAATTTGATAGCTTATTTTTTGTTTGATAGCTTATTTCTTGCATGTTCATGCTAGTGAGATTAGTTTAAGCACTTTTTAATGTATCGATTTCATCTCTAATAATTAGGAATTAAATAGGTAACTTGGAAGGGTAAGTTAAATTGAAATCGATTCACCACCTTCGATGCATCTCTAGTATTTGAACTTATTGGTGGATTATAAAAATTTAACTCAACTTTTAATAATTTGGGGAGAAATTGAATCCAATCTTAAGTCTATTTGAATCTTGGATTGTCCATCACTGATGACTTAGATGCATTAATTGATTTTATATTCTAAGTTAATGGGATGGAGAAATAATTAAGTATAAATTACATCTTTTGGGATTAAGATCACAAAACTTGTTGTCATGTAATATCTTTTCCTTAAGTAATGGCTACATTTGAATATGGTTGTTTCTTTATTTTCCTTATTTCATGGATAATGTTATACTTTATAGAATTCTTATGGCCTAATTAGCATTATTTTTAGTACTATTGATTTGAAAAAATAAAGTCAAAAGGAGTAATGAGCACCATATCAACTGATGTTGTTATTGTTGTTATTTTCAATCACAATGATTTCTTCACTAGTTAGGAATTTAGATGATAAGAATATTAGCAATACTAACTTTATGGGTAACATTAATATTGTATTGTTAGTTAGTGGTGAAATTTACAGTTGGGTAAGTAACAATAATAGTAGATTTAAATGTTGCTATGAATCATGATGTTAAGTAAGTTTAGAGTTATATATGAAGGGTAATATTGAAAATAGATATGTGGACGCCATTAATATTTAACTTGGTATTTATGAGGAGGGTAATGAGGAATAAATATTAGTATTGAGTGTTAAAAGGTAAGATTATTATGCTTATTACTTATCAAGAAATTAGTAGTGTTGATGTTAGTAATGTTATTGGATATAAATGTGAGAAGGGTATGATAAGACTAAAGGTAGATATGATACTGATATAAGTGTTATCAATTGTTATGATTAGAAGGTATTTAATATTCATCTTCTCATTGGTGTGTGGCTATGTTTCTTGTATGTTTGATGTCTATCATTGTTTACACGTGGTTATTCAAAAAAAAAAGATGTAGTTGTGTGTTGTTTAGGTGAAAAAAATTTGGGCATGACATATTGTCACCCCATAGCGTATTACATGCTCTAAGAACCCTTAAGCACCCTCCCTCTTCCATTCACTTACCCAAAGATATTATTTTTCCAACCTCACTTACCTTCCATAAATGCATTCATACCCCTCCTAGTTGTTTTTAACCCCTATGAGTCACTATCTACCCATCTACTTGAGATCCACTATTTGAAAAAATAGACCAAGTTGAAAAGAGAATGGATGAAAGGTTGAATAATAATTATAATGAATTAAAACATGCAATATGTATCCTTTCCCTTTGATGTTATGAAATGCTCATTTCTTATGATTTGTGAGTTTTTAGTTTTGTTAGGAAAGGTTTCTCAACCTTGCATCTTAATATTGGGAACCCTCAAATATAATTTTTGGCTATAAAGGTTATTTTGAGATTCAAAAATGATTTAAATTGTCTTCAACAACCTAAAGCAAGTTGTTTGAGGTCATTTTAGCTTCAATAAATAGCTCAATAAGCTTTCTAAATTAAAATATGGCCTCTAAAACTTATCCCCCCACATTAAAAATGTAAGAGCATCTATATGATCCATAAAAGAGTTGTAAGAGGGAGTTGCACATGTTGACCAAACAAATCTATTCACCTATAAAATATTGTTATGATTATCATAAAGCATCTTTGGATGGTTTGAATAAGACAAATTGGAGCACCCAAGTTAGGATGATAACTATGACATGTTATGATAGGTTCCTATAATATGTGTAAAGAATATGCTATATTTATCATGAAGACTTTTCTTAGGATTTGAGAACTAATTTTGGGTGTTAGCTTATGGTTTTATGATTCCCTTTTGGTGTTATCATTATTGGTTTCTCTATTTATTGGGTACTTGAGATTGAGTTTACATAGTGTATTTTGTAGGTATTGTTATGTTGTTGATATTATTATAAATCTAAGCGTTGATTTTGTCTTTGTTAGCATTTTAATTTACACCTTTAAGTTTGTCATAAAATAGAATAGATGTGTGATAAAAACACTCTTTGAAATAGAAGTGGAAGATTCATATAAATTGAAAACTAACTTTAAACTAGTCAATATGTACTTATAATTTATAATCTTTACAATGATTTTTGGGGTAGTTCACATTCACATTGAATAAAATATAAATGTGTATATTTTTGGTGTTGCATAGGGGTAAAAGATTGAGATGCTCTTTCAACACAATGCAAAGGATTTTATTGTTTTTTGACTTAACTAGATCTTATAATTAGACTCTTATTATTTGGTTAAAAAAATGAAGACTAGCCAAGGCAAGTACACATGGATTGGATAGGTTAACACATAAACATGAACATTGTGGTAAATTAAATGCTCTATTTGGTATAAAGTTGTGATCTACACTTTTAAACTCATCTACAATACAAAACGTGCAAACTCAACAAAGTAATTTAACCCTCAAACACATATAATCAGACATCTCAATAAACATCCATAAACAAGATAGGCATAATAAAAATTTATTGAGTGACCAAAAAAATTTGAATAACATAATACTAAATACTTGATGAATAGTAACTCCAACAAGATGCAATAATGAGAATTACCACTGATCAAATTAATTACAAAAAGACTTATTTATACTATTTTATAACAGTATTGTATGAAAATAAATAAAAAGCTAAATGTTACTTCTACTTAAATAATAATTATGAAAAATAAAATATAATTTTGATTACAAAATCCTATACCCTAATACTAAAACTAAAACCATGCAACCTCTAATTAAGTTGTAAGTTATGTTTATTACAAACTATGGCTTAATGCTCACATGTGTCACATGGAAGGAGATCTAAAACTTGATAACTCGAGATCTAAAACTTGATAACTCTAGGCTATAAATAGTGAATTCTAAAAATAGAAGAAGGATAAAAATAACAAATCCTAAAATATATTCTCTTTGAAAATGGTGACAACTAAAAATAGAAGTCCTTGAATAAAGAAACTATGGGTGATGAATATGACTTGCAACCAACAAAAAATCTATTACAAGCATAATTTAAATTTAAAAATTAAAAATTTGTTATTTTACATTAATAACTTAATATTGAAAGTAAAACTCAAAGTTAGACAATAGAATTTTTTTTAATTTCTTCTCATTCCAAATGCATGGTGGGAAAGGTTTGATGCTAAGGTGAATCTTCAAAGGATTGCAGTTCATGTCTTGATTCAACTATGCAATGCTTCAAAATGTGAGCACAATTAGAATATGTTTGAGCACATACACTGCAAGAAGCATAATAGATTGTAAGTGCAAAGATTGAATGATCTTCTATATGTTCATTACAACCTTCACCTTTGTCACAACCATATCTTGGGTGTGGAATTATCTCCTATCAATTTAGAGGAGGTTGATCTGCAATCAAATTGGATCACCAAGATTGATTATCTAGTCTTTAGTGATAAGGACCTTGCATGGGTTGATCAAGTGGATCGAGAGGCAAAGGCAGAAGCCATGGCAGAGGAGGATAGAGCATAAGGAGACCCCTTGGATGTTGGTTTCACTGAGATAGAGGAAGATATCATGGCTACATCATCTAGGATGTATCGTAGACACAAGCGTAGGAATTTTCATGATATTGGAATGAGTGATATAGGCTCCTTTGAACCATTAATACAATTGGGTCAAAGAATTATATTGAATAGCCTAATCCCACAACCAAATATGTTTATTCAAAATAAAATTAATGTTTTCAGAACTGTTGAATTCAAACCCTAATGTTACGCACCAGGATTATAATATGGGAGTATAATCAAATTGTGTCTTGATCTCTATCACCCTTCTACAACTTCCCCGAGACTGCAAAATGCATGCATTGATCTTCATTTTATTTGTTGATGGCATGGAATTTGAATCGGTTACAACAATTGAATTTGTTGTAGAATGTCGAAGTGCAGTAGCAAGTCAAAATTCCGCAAGTGCAATAGCAAGTTGAAAACCCACAAATGCGATTGCAAGTGAAAATTTCGTGATCAACTAATTCAAACAAGAAATTCAACTTCAAGTTAAATTGGTTAGTAAAACTCTACAATCCCTACATGGTAATGTCTTCATCTTGCTGAAGTCAACTGATGTCATTCTGACATCATTAGCAAAACTATCATCTAAACTAGTTTATTAACTTGTCAATGTTCGGTGCACTTGATTTTACCCGCAAAAGTTTAGATGACCATGAGGAACCCACAAACTTTTGTTGAATATAAAATTCTTGAAAGAAGTTGATGCAAAAGGAATTCACCATGCTAAATGACCTCAAAGTTCCTACTATGTGGAAGAATCCATTTGTCTTAGTTTGTGCAATAAAATTTATTGGAAGCGGCTAAAAGTATATGGTTGATACAAAGTCTATTCACTTGACTAGGAAATTTTCATGAATGTGGACAAAACTTTCATAATAGTCATGCAAAAAAACACATTGAAACCACTCCAAAACATTATAACTTGTTAAAAAAGGATGGTTCAAGAACAAATCTCCACAAAGCCCAAAGCAGACCAAACATCTACATAAGGTAGATTCAATAGCAACCCGAAAGTCTACAACTGGTAACACACCAAAAACCTACAAATACATAACACAAAATTTTATCCCCTCTTCACCAAATTGGACCCATAGACACCCATTAACGTGACATCATTAGATTGCCAAAATTATTTTTTAAAATCCTCCTGAAACAACTAACCAAAACCAAACTACCAAAAAACAATAAACAACAAAATAAAAAGAAAATATTTTTTATTGATGTAGGATTGCCTGTGGACCCAGATGCTCCTACATCGACCATAGACTTATATTTTCACTTTTGATCTTTGTTTTGATGCCATAGATTTCATAATCCATGTTATTTGTATACATTTGATAATATTATACTTTTATATATCTAACAATGTTATTTCCTTTAGCTAAAATTTAAAATTCATTTTTATACTCATGTGATCATGTATACTTGTGTATATGGTCAAAGTAGCTTCTATTTGATTGTTTATTGTCTTTAAAGTTTATTTATTAAATGGAACATGAAAAAAGTTTTAAATCCATAAAAATTTATATATTTCATGGCATTTTTAATTTGTCAAGTTTGGGCATCGAGTCTGAGTCTAAATCAAAAAACAGCTCATCGTGTCTGAGGCGAATTTGAATCTTGTAACATTGATTAAAATAATTTGATCTAAAATTCATACCTCATTTCTTGTGTTTTCAACTTCTTTTCTTAAGTAGTGTGGTGGATCTTCATCTTTTCCTTAACATAGACCTTATTTGCATTATTTATGTTTTCTTGTGCATAGTTTTCTTTCTTTCTTCTTGAGTTCTTAAATCTCCATCTCTCTTTATACCCAAATCCTTGCAATAGTAAGACAAGAAGTTAGGTGTATTCCTTTGTTAAATATACCTTCGCCTCTTGGGAAAACTTAGCCTCTACTTTATCTTCTTCCTCTGGAATTAGAACTAGACATTTGATACGAGTTATAAACCTTATTGCCTTGAAGAAAAGTAGTAGTTACTCCTTGATTGCTATCATCTTTTCCTTTGACATGAAAATTTGATCTAAACCACCTATTGGATAAAAGATCAATCTCTAATCTAATTGTTGATCATCAAAGCTCCATTAAAGCTATGATACCAATTGGTGAGATACAAGGCTTAGTCTACTACAATATGAAAAGAAAATCTGAAAATTGTATGCAAATATAAAATTAAGTTGCATTAATATGGAATTAGTATGTAGAGTTTCAACTTCTTTATGATACTAAAATCGACCAGTTTAACATGCTTAATACAACCACCTTAGATGAACTTAAAACAACAATAAACAAGAAAACATCACCATAAGATAGCAACAACAAGAGGCACAAATCAACAACATAGGAGTGCAAGAAACTACATAATATCATCTCACAACACAAGGCTCATGAGGAGAAAACCCTTTTAGGAGAAAACCCCGCCAAGAGGCCAAGCATGTATTGTCTTCAAATGCAAGATTACAATACATTCACTTCCAAATCTCCTCTTCAATCTTCAATCTGATAGCACTTGAGTACAGAGTTTCATTCACTCTACTCACACACTCTCAAGAAACTGTGAATAAGATTTTCCTCACATTCTCACCTTCTTACTTTTACCTCCTTAAGCATCTATTATATAGCATTTCAACACCTAAATTGGACATCCAAGATGGTTACACATCCCAACACCCTGCCTTTGGAAGTTTCCAACATGCTTAACATGGCCCTTGTAGGTTATAACTAACTCACCAAATGGGCACCTAGTTTGACCATATTTTCAAGGTGTTTTTTGACTTCTTTCAAAAGGTGTTATGAGTTTATAGTAGCCATGCAAAAATGGTTACAACTATCCTAACAACGTCATAGGAAGTCAAGCATCTAGAACTTCCGGAACATCCAAGATGCTTATCCAATGAATAGTAACTTCCTACAGGTAAATAGTTAATTACTACCCCCAATAAAAATTAATTAGCATATCAATTAAACCTTGATGGTAAAAAAATAATTATTACTACCGATGAAACCTTTATCCCTTATGAGTGCATTCACAAACAATATTCAAAATAATTAAATACATAATATTTACAAAGTTTATGGCACCTTAATCCTAACACCACCTATACGCTTTACCTTCTCATAGCTAAGTAATGATCCAATTAGCTCTTCAAACTTTCAATTATCTAAATTTTTGCACTCTTTCAAAGTAATAACAATATGCATCCACTTTTGTATAACAGATCTAAAGAACTTCAAAACCACATCATCTTTCACTGCTTCCCAATGTGTTTCATCTTATTCACTACATATTACACTAATGCAATAATCTTTAATTTTTTCATTATCTTTCATTCTTAAATTATCAAAACTATTCTTAGGTTTGAAGTATTGCAACCTTACGTGATATGTACTTCAATATGAACTTTCTAAAGTTGCCCCTGCTTCCTTTGATGTCTTGTAACCTTCTATCCTTGAATAAATGTTTGACTATTATTTTTCTTTAACATATTTTACATTCAATACACTCCAATCTTAAGCTTCAACATACTCGTTATATCCCATACTAGTACTTGATTCAACTAGTCTTTCTAGTACTCAAAATTCCCGCCTTTAAAACATGGAATTGGCACTTTACCATTGTTTGTTGTCATTACAAAGAACCAAACAAAGCAGATATTTTTTCTCAGTCTTGAGATCTCGAACATTGGTAAAGGAGCTTTAAATATAACTTGTTTAGTGTAATTCTCAATTGTATTGCTAAACTTGACTATGATAAAACATTGCTCCCACACCACTATTAGAAAATTGTGTATGGAATAAGGGCAGCATTGAAATACACATTGAAAAAAGTTTTTATTATAAATCAACTTCATTAAGCCACTTACATAGTAAGTTGAATTGCTTCTAAAAAAAATTATTACTAAATTACACATTGCAAACCAAAATTGGAGTGATTGTAAGACACCCCTAAGAATAACTAAAATAAAGCAACTAAATTAAGCACTCTTCATGCAATGTGTATGATTGGTTTTGGTTTTGACTACATATGTTTTTTAATCATTTAAAATGATGTTTCATATCACACTTAGTGATCCATCATTAGGAAGAGGATCTAGTGATGGATTGGATTGCAAAATCAGCCTTAAAAAGAGGTAGGGAGAGGAAGTGAGGTGAGGACCAAAAAATGAACTGTAGGTTTAGAGGGAAAGGGGAGGTTAGGGAGAATGGATCCAAAAGTTGGCTTAGTTAAATGGTGATAAATATGACATATCAAATTAGTGAACTGGTAAATAAAAAATTTAGATTATTCACTAAGAATTAAAATGACAAGAAAATGTAAATAAAGTATACATTTAAAATATAAGAAAATTAAAGAATATAGAAGAAAGGGTGTATATATCTAAATGCCTACAGTATGTATGGTTATGATAAAAATATGAGAAAATATATAGGTTGATTAAAAAACATATGCAGTCAAAATCAAGAGCAATCATACACACTACTTAATGGATTGTGAAAATGCATGCCAACTCTTCATGTAATTTTTCAAACTAGGCAACAAAGCTTAAAAATAGTTATTTAAAATCAACAAATCAACCTCCTATAAAAAACTGCTAAAAATACCAAACATTATCTCCTAAGAACTACAGTTACTTCACCTAAAATAAGATACTATGTTAATCAATAAAATCCTAAAAAAAGTTGATCTAGAATTTCCAACAAACTATAGAATGTATGTGTTGTACCCAAACCAATTTTTTTGCTTCATTAAGGCATTTTGCTTAAAAGACTCTAAACCTTGTTAAAATGATGTCAAAACACAGCTTTTGGGCAAGTCAAGTATGGACTTTAAGTCAGTTTGGTGTCGGGAAGATACTAGTAAAATTTGGAAAAAATTGAAAATTAGGGTTTATGCACCCCTATTTCACATTGCGAAACCCTAAAAATTGAAACTTGTCAAAATTGGCTGAAATTAATTTTGATTGGCTTATTTCACATCACAATCACAGTGGTAAAGTCAGTTTAAGCTTGGTGGGTAGTTTTCACTTTTTTAGGAGAAAATTGGGATCTCTAAGGTCGTCAATGGTAGTTGGTTAGTACCAGGTGTCAAAATCCAACCCTGAAACTCAAGGTGGAACATTCTATAATGAAAGATGCTGAAAAAGATGCTTCACGACAAAGGGGATTTTCAAATGGTGAAAAGTGCAAAAAATATTCGAAGTCTAGAAATATTTCACTTTGTAACGTGGGAGACACTTGCGCAATCAACGAGCAAATCAATTTTACAGTGTTTGTACATGTGAAAGTGGTGAAATACAATCACACACACGCGTCAGCAACAGTCATGCTTCTACATAGTCAACTCAGCAGGTGACACAGTGATCATGGATATGCGAAATGGAAGAAAATATCCAACACAAAGCAAATCTGTGCCCCTGTAGCTCAAGGGCGCCCTTCAATTTGGAGGCTCAGATTTAGTTGATTCTGGTTACGAATACATTCAATCTTTTCAGTTTTCTGCCAACTTTTTGACAAGCTATCAAGAAAATCCATCTAAGTTGTGAAACTTTGATAATCGAAGGCAGAAGCGGAAGGTACAAAGAGTTTGCACATCACAGGGACAATCAAATTTGCAGTTTCTACACCCCTGTAGCTCAAGAGCGCCCTTGAATTAGACCCCTCAGATGATTGAATTTGCAGAATTCGTTTCCGGGGAATCTCTTTTGATTCAACCCAGCTTCACGATGCACCCATTCGCGAGATCGTCAGATGTGTTGGGTGACCGTGACAGTGGTTCCAGTGAGCACGTAAAATAGAGGGTAGATAAGAGTACAAATATCAAACTGTACCTCTATAGGCCAGGGGCGCCTAGCCTTTTGGCCAGCTAGATGGGGTTTTTAGCAGCCATCATCTTCACAAGACCTATGTAGAATCCTCCTAGATATTCAATGAATCTGACCGTCAGCCCTCAGGGTTTGTCAAACACCCGTGAGTGAAGGATCAATGGAAAATACTGAAGAATGAAAACAAGCAGAAAAATGGCTAAGTATGGAAATTACATACTCCCTTGAAAAAGGCGCCCTTCTCTTGGAGGTCTTAGAAGCAATTTTCTCACTTCGTCACTCCCAGGAACATCTCTTCCAAGTTCTAGCTTCGCAATGAGATCAATGGCGCACACATCGGAGCAATCCAGCTCCTAATGTCAAGGGTCAAAGTACAACATTTGTGCGAAAGTTGCAAGTTGCAAAATCATTCTCAAAATGGTAATTGTGCCTTTGCAGGCCAGAGGCGCCCTTGCCTTTGAGGCTCTTAACTCAACTTTCAGACGCCTTACATATAGTCGTTGTTTGCTGAATTCTTCTAGCTACGCGATGGATCTAGCGTCCAGTCGATGGGAGTCGTTGTTCACCAACAGCAGCATTTTGAAGCGCAAGATAGCAAAATGGAGAAATGGTAGTGTCTAGAGACCTATATATCAATTTAATAAAAGGCGACTTTTATTTTGAGGCATCAAACATGGTTTTTAACGATTGCAGCTCCCAGCAAACATTTCATCTCAGTGGTTCTAGCTTCGCAGTGGATGTATCAGCTCAGCTCCAGGATCAACCGAGCATTCGGAAATCAGAGTTCAATAGAGGTTGTGGTGACGTTTTCAACGAACTACAAAATAGGAAGTTAGCTAAAAATCTCTACTTTTGAAGGGGGCCCCTGGAAAGTCAAACTTGGACTTTTCAAAATCAGAAAAATATTCTAAGCGAACCCGGTTGGAGAGATTTCAATTAACTCAATAAAATATTAAATTTTCAGTTCCAGCATGCCAGCTTTAATGGGGCAATTTTTCTTAATATTTTAATATTAACACCTTTTTTATATTAATTTGCAAATTCGCATGAGGGAAACTGAATATTTTAATATTTTCAATATTTCAGGACTCCAAGTCAGTTTATGTTGAACAAAGTGGGGTCCAATCAAATGATTTCTTTTGAAATCAGGGTTTATTCTTGCAGTTGGCGCCATTAAGCTACGAATTTCTCTAGTCATTACATTTAGGCGTCCATTTCTCTCACAACAGGTTGAGTGCAAACGAGTTTTCTCTTGTGCAATTAGCATTCGAAGGCACTACAGATATTGTTTTTCAAATTTCCTTGCAGATATAGGTCTAAATTAATCAGCAGACTTCAGACAAGCATGGCGATTTTGGCAGAAGCAGAAACATAAAACTTCTATCTTTTGTCTTAAATTCTTCTATTCTCGTCTTAGGTTTTCTTCGCATGTCCAAGATTTGGCGACTTTTGACAATTTTGATCATCTGGGTTGGTTGTGCACGACTTCCTCTACAAAACCAATGTGTTAGAATTTTTTAGGAAAGATTGCCTTATAGCTTCACTTTTTGAAGCTTTGCTTTCTTTTCGGAAATTCCTTTGCATGGTGGAGTAAAAGTCAGTATTTTTCAAAATGGAGAATCTAGGTTTGTTTGAGAATCGTCTTCTGAACAAAACCCATATTTTAGTTTTTCTTGAAAAAATTGCCCCTACTGCCCCCAGTTGCTTTTTTTCGGAAAAGCTTTTGCATGTCAAGCTAAATGGCGCTTTTTCGCAATTCTGACATTGTGGGTTGTCTTAGAATCACTTTTTGCACAAAACCCACATCTCAAAAAATTTCGTGAAGATTGCCCTCCGATAGGGTATTTTTAGCCTCACTAGGAGACTTTTTAGCTTTCCAGAGAAAGTTGTCAAAACATAGACGTGTTTATAGTCAACGAGCAAGCTTTTCATAATGCAATTTGCACAGATTGAATTCAAGACCAAATCAGTCTTAATTCATGATTTCATCATAAAAGATGACACCGATTTGTATCAAGTGCATCCAGAGGGTTGATAGGCGTAGTTACTCAAGTCTACACAGTTTCATGCCTCGTATAGCTAATAGCCTTCCAAAGCTAGTTTAGAGGGTTGATACCGTTGGAATTCTACATATGCAGCAAAGTTCGTGTGCACTTTTCACAACCAAAGTGTTTGTGGTCAAACTTCACGGTTTCATCATGCAACACTCTTCCATTGAGAAAAGCGTCAAAAGCATAAAAAGCATCAGAAGCACAAAGTTGCAGAGGAAACAGAGGCCATCACTCTAATTATGGAACCACCAGAGTTACCAATCAGTGGAATGGCAGTTAAGTGTGCGAAGATTTCCAGGATTGCTTGAGTTGTTGACAAGCAGTGAATTTAAGTGTGAAGATTTCCAGGATTGTTTGAGTTGCTGACAAGCAATGAATTGACAATTGAGACATGTGACGACCTCTAGATGGTGATGCAATCAACGACCTCTAGATCGAAGCCAGTGAACTCTAGATCAGGACGTCCCACCTTTTTCAAAATAGGCATCAAACACTGCAATTAACTCGATGTTTCTTTTTGAGTTAACTTGTTCCACCTTTCATGCTATGTCTATTTTGGAATCATCAATGTACAGCTGGAGTTTTCATTTAGTTTTCATTTCAATAAGGACGTGCATGCTTACACATGTCCATTTAGTTTAGTCTTGTTTCAGTTAACTGATGATATTTTTCTAGTTAATTGTATAGTTTCCTTTATTTAGGGTTTAGTAATAAAATCTTGCATATTTGCAAGACTGTAGTTGACTCAAGGTGATTTTAGGGTTCCCTACACCTTTGATGTCTATAAATAAGAGCTCTTTGCTCATTTGTAATTAACTTTTGCACGTGATAGCATACATGTTGCGCCACCTTGCCTGAAATATTGTTGTTTTGTATCTGTTCACGAGCTTTTACTATGATAATAAATAGTTGTGCAGCCTTACCTAAATGTTATTATTATGGTATTTGTTCACCTTAGTTAAATGGAGCGGCTAGTTTGATTGTTTATTGTATGTGTGTCTCGCCAATGCAATTTGTTGTCCTAGTTGGCTTTCTTATGTTATGTTTAACAATCTTTGTTTCATATCTACACCTCGGGTAGGTGTTGTCACCTCCTTGGGAATTTAGAAGTGAAGATTGTCGTTTAAATGTTGTGCTAATAATCTTTCTTTCAGCCTACGCCTCGGATAGGTGTCGTCATCTCCTTGGAAATCCTGACTTAAAGATTATCGTAAAACCATTCCTGCTCCTTTTTCCTCGTGCTCTGTTTTCTTGAGGAGAATTGGATAGATTAAAGCTTTTAGTTTAGTTGTAGTTAGTGATCTGAGAAACCAAAGAATCCTTAGCTGCAACGTTCTTGGTTTTCTTAACCTTGTGCCTCTTCCAGCTAAGACAAAAAGATAGGAGTTAGATTACTTTACTTTTTCATGCAAATCAGCATATGAGGGAGCTTCCCCTCCTAATTTGAAGAGCAGTCAATACGCACTGTGCATAGCTCTATGTACCAACTCACACTCCAGAGGTACTAATTGTTACGCCAACAATATGAGAATGTCTTCCACAACATAGGACTTCATCAACAATTCTTGTTATTTTGATAAGCAATTGGAACAACTTCAATAGCAATAATTTGACTTTGCCAACACCACTCATTCAACCACAATTGATTTGACATCATTGTCTTCTACAATAATTTGGGTTGAAATCCTTTAATACATAATTTATGAGTGTCTAAGCTCCTATGGCTGACCTATAGTAGAGACTTTGTATCACAACCCAGTCCTTGGTCCAACCTATCTCTATTGATCTAGGACCCAATGGTGACTCAAGGTACAAAACATTGAACACTCCAAGTCACCTACTCTATTGATAATCAAAAGCAAAGTTCAAAATGTCATACCTAATCAAAAAAGTGTTAATATCCCAAACTTTATGTATTGAATCATCAACAATTTCTAGTTGTTAAAGTTGAGGAATAAATGCAAAGGTTGTAGAATGCACCATAACAATTCCAAGAACAATTTCATCAATCGTGCAATGTTCTAAAGGAGCAAATGATTTGACGGTAGACTTGGAAGAAATTGCTAAATACACTAAAATATTGCACAACAGCAACCTCTGGGCGAGTGTTGAACCTAACAATATACAGCCCACAAATAAGCATAATGTGCATTCCCAATGCACTTTCTTATGCACCCCTCATTGTACAACCCCAATATGCACACCTATGCACCAAAATCTAAATGGTTGTTAGATATTGTTACAGAATTTGAACAATCGTGTCTTGGAGTTTTTATACATTAAGGACATGCAATGACATTCAAGGTGTCAGTGACAGCAAATTCCCTTTCTAATCGGCCAGTGATTTAATAATTTGTGGTACATTCTTTTTTTAATTAAAAAACATTATTTTTTTTAAGTAAAGAATCAGTTACTTGGCCAGTGTTAGCCGTTCCTAGTGCATACAGAAAAAATCAATACAATTCTGCTCAAAACTGGCTCCCAAATGAAACTCTTCAATCTCACTCAAACCTTAGTTTTATCCATATATAATCCCATTTATGTTTTGACGGAACTATATCATCTTCATCGTTTATGAATGTGTATATATCCTACTCTTTGGTCGAAAGTTTGTTTTTCTATCGCATTCATATTCAATGTAACTTTAAAACCTCTTGGTTTTGTAGATGCCCTTTGTGCCACTGCATTTTGAGCACTCAAGCATGAATCATATTCTGCTCCATTAAAAATGTGAATTGAAGTTTTGATGGAGTTCTAATGTAAGGAGAGTGTTAGAACGTGCATAGGTCCCCAACGTTTGACAGGTTATGTAATTGCTAATTATGAATGACCATGTGACAGAAAGTATTTGGTCATATTGTTTTAATAACTAGAATAAAGAAAATATAATTGGAAGAGCTGACTTGTTCTTTTCTCCTGCCCTACCTACTATTTTTATTTCTCTGGGTAAAAATGTACACGGCCAGCATTTTAGAAACCATGCTATTAAATGTAGGTTAAGAAGGTAAACTCGCATAGTTTAGACAAAATAAGAAATATATTTTCTTAGATTTGTTGATTTGGTCTACACTACAACATGAAAATAATTGTTTGTTGGCTACTTTGTGGATTCTCATTTTTAGTTATATATAGATCCAATCTAGATCTGTATTACTGAAAAGATTGAATTTCTTTTTGTCAAAATAGTCACTTGGCTTCTATTATTTTGACTTCATCTTCTACAATTTTTGTTTTTAATGATTAAAATTGTGTTCATGTTTTTTGCTTAACTAATTGATAGGGGAATAGTACCTAAGCAGCCTAATTAACATCTAAAACTTGCAAAGAGCGCATCGTCATTAATTAGTAAAAGTTTGAATTATATTAGGATAGAAGTTCAGGAAATAGACGGTGGTGAATATGAGAAACGGATATTAAACAATCAGCCATATATCAGAAAAATATAAAACAATCTGACAAAAAAATACAGTACTTTACATTTCAAATTACTATGGCAGGTGAACAATCTATCAATATAAGAAACGAAACTTTGATCTGCAATAAACACCATCTCCCTTTTCTAAGTTTTACCATATTGGACTATTGACAGTGAAGGTGACTAAGAGTAACTATCTTCAGCAAATTTCAGTTTGGAAGGAGAGGAATGTCAAACATTGAATATGGAACTCCATCAAGACACCAGTAGATGGCGAGTGTTAGATCCCTTAATAGTAAAACAACAGAAGCCTCCTGATAAAACAAGCCGTTAGTCATATGCTGTTTAAAAGAATGAGAAGCCTTGATATCAATTACAGTAAATCTGTCATTTTCTCTTCATTCTTTTGTCAACAAACTATTCAAAAAAATTCCCTGGGATGAATATCAGCATTGAAATTTTTTCCTTAGGATGCTTAAACCATACTAAGCATTCCACAACCTGATCCGCATACTGAAGTCTCTAATGCTGATGGAATGATGCAATCATAAAGCTAGATTCATGACTGCCACTAACTTTGAAGCCAATAGGAGTGAAAGACAGGCATCTTGATCCCAATCCTGAAGGAGACATTGTTGTGCATGATGGAGAATGATTATTCGCAGTACGAATTAAAGAAGCATTCTGTCTTCCATTGAAGAAAACTGGGGTGAACATTATGGTTCCAAAGTGTATGATGCCCATGCTACCAAGTTTAATTTAATTTCAATTTTAATTTTAATATCCACTATAGTACAAAATTAACCAATGGGACTACAAGTACAATAAAAGGGGGCAGTGGGAGTGTAAATACACCACCTCCAAAATACAAAGAAAAATGGGCCTAAACTAGTATAGATATCTTAAATACATCTATCTAAAAACTACTGAAGATATCAATCTTGAGTTATATTTATTTAATAATTACTTTATTTTACTTTAGAACTATTTAAAAATTATGTAATTTTATTTACATTGTTTACTTTATTTTCATTTGAAATGCTATATTTACTGAAAATTTATTATATTTTATTTTATGTACTTGGAGTCATTTTAAAGTTTTTTTTTTTTACTTTTTTTTTTATTCTACTCTATTTCTATTTGAAGAGCTATTTTTATTTACTTAAGAGTTATTAATGTATTTTACTTAGAACTATTTAAGAATTGTTTTATTTGTATTTACTACGAGTTATTTTATTTTATTTTCACTTCAGAGTTATTTTATAGCTTAGTTTTTTATTAAATATAAGTTGGCTCCTTAATATTTTTTGTTAACATGCTCACACCATTACACGCCATTCCTTGCTGCCATTGTAGTTACACCTCTCAGCATAATAAGAAACTAAAAAGAGCAAAGACTTACCAGTACAGTAAAATTGAGAATAACAACATTTATGAAGAGGAAGATCCCTCTATGGAAGAAGAATTATGTCTAAAAAATAGAGGATTGGAAATGGGAAGAGATTGATCAAAGGAATCGGTTCACCTAGAAAATTAAATGTTTAAGATGATGACAATGTGAAGATGGGTCAGGAATTCAGGATCCAATCTAAATTAAAAGAAAAACAAAACTCCTAGCAAATACTAAAAGCATCGTATTGGATCAACCCTTATGCGAGCATTTATTTACGTGTTATGGCAGTGTCTACTAGTCTAATGTTATTTGTCAATGGTAATAACTTGTAAGTTAATCCCAATACAATATGTATGCCATTCTGTTCTCAAGATTATATGTTTATCAGTGCTATTGGCTATTTTCAGTTTGAATATTCAAAATGTAACATTAATTATTACTCATTGCTGTTAAAATGAATCTTGGCACAGTATAAGCAAACAACTATGCATGATTGTTCTATGATCTTGAAACTCAGTACTTCCAATGATGTAGCAAATATCAAAATTCAGCTACTTCTTTAAATATATAATATATTGCAAGTTTACAAGAATTATGAAAAAACACGTCAATCATCTTCAAACATATTTTGAAGCTGCCACAAGTTATTCCCTAAAGACCTATCAACACAAGCCAATCACATTATACATTCCTGCAAGCAACTTCTATGACCATTACATATATTGCTTCTAAATACAAGAATGAATAGTTCTTTTTGTGTGTATCAAGAAGGAACATGTCCTTATACTAATTAAACGTTTATGCTTAATATATTTATTTCTGTATTTCAGAAATGAATAAATACACAGAAAACAAAAAAAAATTTCATCTTCAAAAAATATGAGCAATAAGTTACCCATGAAATATCATCTGAATGCAACAAATCTAAGAAAGATGTTTTCAGTGAACTATATCCAATTGTATGTCAATGGACAAGCTTTTTCTTGCATTGATTACATTTGAATATATAAACAGATATTTCCTCTTCCTATACGTTAATAATAAGCCATGAATAAATACAGTATGGTGAAAATTATCATGTTTAATTACATGATGATTTTAATAGATAATCTTAAGTTTCAATAGTCAGGTAACAAAGGAAGTCTGGAAACAGTGGTACCTGATGTCCTACTGACATCCAAATCTTCCAAGGAGTTTCCATTTCTTTCTTCCATGTTCATATCTGAAATATTGCTCTCTTTAGTACTAGCATGTAGTGGTAGGACTCGAAGTCTTGAGTTTGACTCTGCTCCTGCCTTTTCTGCTGCTAATTTGTAATCCTTTACGAGCTTCATTTGAAGAGCTATAATTTCAGAACACCTTGGAAGGAGCTCAACAGGCTGTCCCTTGGGGATTACAATATCTTCAATGGCTAGTCTGGCCTCCTGATAAACAAGAATAAATTAGAAACCTACTTATCTGGAGAAGAATTGATTCTACATAATCAAATTATAGACTCTATTTATAGAAGATCAACTAAAATTCACAATATATTCCAAAACAAAATATAAAACCATGTTACACTTTGTCTTTACAATTTTGTTTTGATGAGGCACAAGATGTCGCTGTGATAGTAAGATTATTGATGCTTGTGATATGACTAACATTGAGTTGATGGGCTGATTGAACAGGAGGTTCTGCTGATGTAGGATATGGAATAAGTTTAAGTATTAATGTCTTCAGAGTTCATGTCTGCCTTCTTTGCACTCTATTTCTTTACAGATGGTTCCTAAGGTGCTGCAAATTGGCATTTGGCCTTGGTTTATGATGTTTGTTATGCTTTCCACGAAGAGAATATATTTTTTGATTCCTTAGTTGGAGCAGGTTGCTGCACTTCCTTTGGAAAAAACTGTTGTCCATCCTTTGTTGGTAGCACAGAAATCTGAGTGGTAGGAAGCCTAAAAAATGATTTGCAAGGTTGCTGTTATAAGGATGCCGAAGGGCAACTATGCACTGGTTATCCATATTCATAGATGTGATGAAATTTAAAAGAAATACTCTCATTGTCAATGTTGGTCCTATATATATCCTCTAATTTAAACATTTGTTTCAACTGGTAACAGCTTATCTAGTTAGAGATTTACACAGATACGAACATTTGTCCCTATTGTTTAGCATATAGCTAAACCAAAACATAACCTAGATTCCAAGAGTGTTATCAATCACCCTGGATGATAAGTCATTCCAAAATTCTAGTAGAAGAGTGAATAATGGTATCCAAATTTGGAGTAACCATGAAATTTTTTTACCTTGGATTAAAACTTGAAAGTCCAATTCTTAATGAGCAGTCTACACCATAAACCAGGGACCTCTGAGTAATAAAATTTCCCTATCTTCTTTTTTGCAAAAAGGATAGTCAAACTGTCAAACAACCCCACTGGATCCAACAATGGATGTCCTTTTAAGTTATTTACTATCAATTCTCAAATAGTTTTTGGACAGCCAGAGATCTCTGAATAGACAAATCTATTAGAATAATATTAAATTATTAAAAGATAGGCTTACAGTTGTAATAAAGTCACCTTAGTGACAAGTGTTTTTTTCTATTTTCTTAGTTCGCTATTTTTAGCATTAGGTGAGTCATGTCATGTTTATCCTTTTGCATGGTTTCATCCTCCAATCTCTATATAAGGAGATGAACCTCTTTGTAATCGGTATCCTGTTATTTAATAAAATATTAAAATATTGTGTTCTATTAATTTTTACAATATGGTATCAGAGCAGGGAATTACGTGAAAAGAGAGATTTGTGACAGAAGGGTAGAGTTGCATAGCTTTACATCACATATAAAATTCCAGGTCTGTAAAAAAGAATCACACCTATTTATTTCACAGCGTCAGACTAAGGAAATCGTGGGTTCTGCAAAAAAAATTGTTTTTGTTTATCGCGTCATTTTTTTCACTTAAAATCATGCCACTTTTTCATCTTAAAATCGTATCTATTTTTCTTCTAAAAAATCATGCCTTTTTTTAAAAAATCATGGAGAGTTTTATCAGATGATTGCACCACGCAAGTAGGCAAATCATGACTTAACTAATCTGCAAGAAAAAAATTTTAAAAATTGTAACTATGTTAAGTGGTGATTGTTTTACCTATGCCAAGGTATTCTACAATGGCTAAGGGTTTACAGATCTGCAACAGCTAGGGCACAATTTTTTTAATAATAAAATCAGCGACCAAGGTTTTCAGATTGGCAACTAGGGTTTCAGTGATTGTTTTTAGGGTTTCTACTCAAAACCAGCAGCTGGGGTTTATGCCAATGTTCAAATAGGGCACAAATTTCAAGGTCTTTTTTTGGAAAGTATGTATTAGGGTTTGAAAATTTTCAGTTTTATTATTTGGGGTTTTATAATTTGTCAGAAATGGAAAATTCCGTTGGATAAATATTCTAGTTTCAACTTCCACACTTGAAAAGTAAAAATCCAGATGCAATTGATGCAGAAGAACCTGTGGGGAATAGTAAATGGAAATGAGAAACTTCCTACAAATGCTATTAAAGTATTGGAAGAGCAGAATAGAGATGATAAAGCCAAAGCTATCATTGGTCTTGCCCTCTCCGATTCTGAATTACATCATGTAGATTTGGCAAAACTATCTAAGGAAATTTGGGAGAAATTCAATACACTATTTGGAGCAGCAGCAGTTAATGCAAAGAAAATTTAAAGCTTCAACTTTTCAAGTTCAAGATGACTGACGAAGTCACTATGTCAAGCCACGTGAACAATCTAAGATCTCTTCTTCGACAACTAGCAGAAGTCAATGATGTAGTGGATGATGAGGATGCTAAAGCTATTTTACCAAACAATTTATCTTCAAAATTCAGCAATGTCATCTTTACTCTTAGTCAATTTTCTTCTAAAAGTTTGGAAGATATGATTTCAGCTCTCATAGCTAAAGAAAAGAGAACTATTGCAGGAGATAAAAAAGATGATCCTCAAATTGAGGTAACATTATACTCAAATAGCAGAAGATCTAATAAGGACAGAAGTGGGACAAAATGCTACTATTGCAAGAAAATGGGCCACATAGCTTGGAAAGTAGACTTCAAGCGAATGATGTTCTCAAAGGAAAGCTCAAAGGAGTTAATATAGCCATTGTTGAAGATCCTCCAGATGTTAACAATGGTGAAGGAGAAGTTGCTTTTTATGCATTTTAAAGAAATTTATTTCTTTGAAGACAAGTTGGAAGCCAACAAAGACAAAGCTCGGAATGAATGGCTGCCTAGTTAGCTTGGTAGTATGTGGATCTATTAGAATAATATTAAATTATTAAAAGATGAGGCTTACAATTGTAATAAAGTCACATTAGTGACAAGTGTTTTTTTCATAGGTCCACGGAGTTTCCTGACGGGGGAATGCAAGGATGTGGGGACAGGTTTCAGGGACGGGGGCACCAAGGGCCTAAGATTGGGGACGACAAGGGGACAGTGGCAAGGTGGCGGTAGGGTGCTGAAATACATATAGTACTTGAAAAAATAGTTATAAAAAGATGTATAATTATAAGAATTATACATCTTGGAGACAACTAGGAGTCCCGTAGACGACTTGAGGACACCTCGACATCCTCGAAGTCCTAGCGGCATCTTGGGGACGACGCTAGTAGTGGGATGGTGGCACTAGTGGTGGGATGGTGGCGCTAGTGGTGGGCTAGTGGAGAGACGCCCCCCTCCCCCCCTCCCCCCCCAAAGTCCCCAAGTCTCTGAGACGAGGACGTCTAGGAAACGCGAGGTTTTTTATTTTTTATTTTTTGGGGCAGGGGGGGGAACGCATCCCCGTGGAACACTGGTTTTTTTCTAATTTTTTTTAGTTCGCTATTTTTAGCATGAGTCATATCATGTTTATCCTTTTGCATGGTTTCATCCTCCAATCTCTATATAAGGAGACAAACCTCTTTGTCGAAATCCTGTTATTTAATAGAATATTAAAATATTGTGTTCTATTTATTTTTACAATAAAATCAGCATCCTCTGCTTCAGCTTATGTTCAGCATTTACACTACTTGTCAAATCTCTGGTGACAAACATTTTTGTTCCTGTGATTTCTACATTATAGAATAAGCATCACCTTAGAATCTTACCTCCCAAATCCCTCCAAGTCTTCTTAAGGTGGATAATGAGTTCCCCATGTTTCAACAGGGTTCCCACCCCCAGTTCTCACTCTTTGTTATTACTACCTGTGTCCACATTCTTGGTGACGTACCATAATTTTTTCAAGCACAATTTATTACAATTGAGAATTCCAATCTCCTAAAATATATGCTCTCTGTACATTCCCAATATCTTCATAAACTTATCAGATTTATTCATATTGTGTAATGAAAGTTTACGATCTTGTGTCTATTTAATCCAAAAGTTTTTCTTCTCATAATTTGATAAAAATTTCTACACCACATTAGACAGGAGTAGCTTTACTAAGGACAAGAATCATCCACACATGTAAACAATGCAAAGATTCATGCAATTCTAAGCATTCCACTATTTTATACCCTTTAAAGTTGTTGCCATTTCAATTAGCACCTCTGGAGTGCTAATTGGAAACTTACAACTATGCACAGTATTAACTGCTCTTCAAATTAGGAGGGGAAGATCCCTCTTTTGCTAATGATTGTGTAAAAAGTAAAGTGAACTAAATTCCTATCCTTTTTACTCTACAGCAGAGCACAAGGTTATAAAACACAATGCGTTGCAACTAAGGTTTTCTCTGGTTTTTGCAGATCTTAACTACAACTAGGCTAAAGCTATAACTATCCTATCTCCTCAAAAACACAGGCTATCTAACATCAGCGTTTTGCTACCATGAAGTAAAGTTAAAACTAATGAGCAAAGGCTGCTCTAATTTATAGATGCTCAAAGGAGTAGTGAACCCTAAAGTCTCCTTGAGTTAACATTGAGTTCTTGCCAATCAGCAAGCTTTATTCCGATGCCTAAAAGTAGGTAACCTAACAGTTAACTGGAAAGACTACTTCAGTTAACTAATTCTAAACTATAGAGAAGTCCAATGTACAAAGGTGTCTCCAAAAATAGACATGCATGATTGGTGGGACAGCGCGTTAACTTGGAAAGAGGCATCAAGTTAACTGTTGTGTCTAATGTCATCTTTGGAAAAGGGTGGGATGTCCTAACTGAAAGTTTACACCTTAGCACTTTGAGTCATCAGCTCCTCTAACCAGTCGTTAACTATCTGTGCATCTAGACAACTGATACTTCTCAAGATGATGACTTGTCTTCGCAGCATCTCCTCGCCACTTGTAATTTGATCTTGAAAATGTCATCCCTTTTTAGTTGCATCATCAATCTTCACTGACATGGCTGCAATCTGACTCAACCCGCAGTCACCGCAGAAAATACTACAGATGAGGTTTTGGAATTTCATCTGCACTTCATCATCCGCAATCTACTTACCGTTCTCACATTGATACTGGCAAGGGACTTGTGATACGAAAGTTCCCGCAAACTTGATAGCACTTGTCACCTTTTGTCTACCCTCGGTCAACTTTGTAGAGATTACCTCGTAAGTTTTTACCTTGAAGAGTAGTTGTTCTCTCCAAGCAAAAAGTTTTTGTTTATGCTCTTCTACAGTGACTGAAACGTAGGCCATCCTCAAATGAGAACGAGAGTGTGGAAGGTAGTGTGGTAGTAACCGATGGCGGCTCTGTGCTTGGAATGACTACCTTACGCATTTTTATGCTATCCATTGAACGGTGATGCCATTTACGCCTTCCAAGGTGTCCAAATTGACTACAGGCTTCACTTGAAGCACATTTGTGTCAATTGTTTTGAGGAAGTCGTGAAGTAAAACCAATTTAGTCTTGTATTCAACTTTGGAGAACTACATTATGAAAAACTTGACTGTTGACTGTAAACACGGATATGTTCAGGCAACTCTTTCCAATGAGGCTAAAAATAGCTTCTCGAGGGCAATTTTTTCAAAAAATTCTAAGACGTGCGTTTTGCTGAGAATGTATTTTTGAATGAACCCAAAACATTAGAATTTCGAAAAACTGACTTTTTCTTAGCATTGCAATAACCCCTTAGAGGCAAAAGCCACAAAGTCTATTTTTCCTCGAAAAATTCTGGCATATGGGTTTTGTTAGCGCCTGTGAGTTGAACAAACCCAATTTGTTTGTTATTTGAAATGGTAACTTTTTCCAAAAACCCTAATTTTGGGAGCAGCGGGGCAACTTTTTCTGAGAAATTCTGGCACATGAGTTTTGTGGCCAATTATGTGCTAAACAAACCCAATTGATCAGATCTACGAGAAAACAAAGTTTACTTGGGCATGCAAGAAAATCTAAGACAAGAATAGAAGAAATGTGAGAGGGAGAAGCTAGAAGTTATAAACTGCTGCCAACACAATCTTCAAGAAAAATGCCTTATGGATAAACCCAATCTAATGAAATATTGACAAGAAGATCTTCTGGAAAGGAATGTCCTTGAAATATGGAGTCACGAAAACTATTCCAACTTGAACCTGGAAATACGAAGAATGCTAACAATGGTTTCCGTTGGATCCTTCAAATGGCGTTGGAGAGAAAATATCTGTTTTTAGCTTCAACCTGCAAAGAATAATGAAGTTTGGACGCCTAGGCTTGAATAAGTATTAGATTTGGAGGTGGAAGTATCAGTTATGGCACCAACCCTGACTAAAGACTTATCTCACGTAATTGAGAATTTAACTGAAAGTTCTCCATTGATTTTGGGACGCCTAGACTTGAAGATAACTTCAAAAATCATAATTGAGAGTTAACTTGGGCCCACCTTGAGATTAGGTGTTGCAAGTCTTGGGAGTTAGAAATTTTTGAAGAAATTTATCCTTTTTTGTGATGAACTACCTCTGTTTGACCCTGAATTTCGGTCCCCTGATTGATCCTGAGGCCTAGCTGACAGGTTCACTACAGAGCTAGATCAACTCTAAAGAAATTTTCCTGGGAGCAACAAATGCTAAAAATCCAATCTGGTGGCTTGAATTCTTGGGCACCTTTTCCCAAAAGGGTGCTTTTTTTTGTCAAACAGCCAATTTCTTAGATGCTTTTTAAATTGACCCTCCATGCCTCAATCAACAACTATCAGTGATTGACGATTCCTGCAGACTAGATGTTGAAACCATCATGAAGTTGGAAAAATTCCAAAAAGGATGACTGTATGTGCAAGTTCTGAAAACTAGTTTATAAGGCTCAAATTTTTGGGCGCCCCTGGCCTGCAGGGGCACTTTTGTGCCTTCGAGATAGATTTTGCACTTTGTAACCTTTGACGAAATGCTCCAGTTTGACCCTCGTCGGGAGTTTGGCTGCCTCAATGTTCGTGCTAACAATTTCATCACGAAGATTGATCATCTCTGAAGAGGTCTTCTTGGGAGTCACGAAGTATGAAAGTTGCATCTGAGGCCCCAAAAAGTTGGGTGTCCTTTCCAAGAAAGGTGCATTTTTCTCAATACTTAGTCAATTTTCCACGTTTTTCAACTTGCCTTCGCCTCCAGTTTATGCTTGATCTTCATTCGTGAGCGTTCGACAAGTCTAGAGAGCTAGTTGTTGGATTCATCATGTAGCTGGAAGGATTCTGAGTAGATCTCTTGAAGAAAACAGCTGCTAAAAACCTCATCTAGTTGACCAAAAGGTTGGGCGCCCCTAGCCTATAGGGGTACATTTGACCTTTTGTCTTTCCTTTTATCCTCCATTTTACGTGTTTGCTCAAACAACAGCTACTGTCGTTTGATATGTCCTTTGACCTGGCAAACAAATTCATTACGAATCTAGACTGAAGCCAGGAAGATCACCTGGAGATAACCAACTCAAAAACTAACATCTGATGGCTTTCATCTCTGGGCGCCCCTAAGCTACAAGGGTGCATTTTTTTGATAGACCACCATTTTTTATGACTGTTGACCTTCAGCATCTTCCACCTCTGCCTTCGTTTGCCGATGTTTGACAAATATTCGCCAGAAAGCTAGCAAAATTCTAAAGAAGACAACTGGTTTTGCAAGTGTTAACAACTGCATTCGGCATCTTGAATTCAAGGGCACCCCTAGCCTGCAGGGGCGTTTTTGGCTCCAGAGTTGACCATTTTCTGATGATGTTCACTCTCCTTCGTGATTCATGATCACCGTGTTGCTTGGTTGGGTTGACTGCGTTGAAGCATTGTTGTTGCTGACGCGAGTATGTTCACCGTTGTGATTGCATTCACCATTCTGCGTGTACAAACACTGCAAAGTTGACTTGAGCATTGACTGCAAAGGCATCTCCTTGTAGCAAGGCGTACTGTTTCCAGACTTTAGAATATTTTTTACATTTTTCACCTTTTGAAAATCCCCTCCGTCACGAAGCATCTTTCGCCATAGAATCTTCTATGATGCATTTGAGGCTTAGATTGTGATACCTGGTACTGGCCATCTGCCATTGATGACCTCGGAGGTCCTAACTTTTCTCTTGTAAAAGTGAAGTAGACCCACCAGAGCTAAACTGACTTTTTCTTGATTCTGACTTGTCCAATGTGATTGTGAAGTGAAATAAGCCAATCAAAATTATTTTCAGTCAATTATGGAAAAATCCTATTTTTTAGGGTTTTCCTAAAAACAAGGGCCTAAAACCCTAATTTTCAAAATTTGCCAGTATCCTTTGGACAATAAACCCACAAAAAGTGCATGCTTCATTTAGCCTATAACTAACTTTTGACGACAATTTTACAAGATTTACACTATTTTAATCAAAATGCCTTATTGAAGCAAAAAAAATTATTTTGGGTACAACATTAGGCTCCGTCTAATGACCATGTCGAATACTTACAGCATTCGAGAACCGAGAATCTCTAGGTTTTAAAGCATAGACCAATATCTTATTTGTTGGGCAATGGAATCAGGATTTTTCAAAACACCTTTGAGTTTGGAGTTTTCCTAAAATTCACCTAAAAACAAGACTACCTAATCACCTAAAACACGACAAAACTTTACAGAACGGGGAAATACATTACGACATAACGAAAAAAAAAAAGAAAAATTACTTACAAATATTTACTCCACCCCTAAAGAGATGAAGTGCTTTGGATATTGTCCACTACATGGCAGTGAAAAGAGCCTTCCATCGATGTTGCATTTGCCTGAAAGGCTTTACTTCTCTTATGATGGGAATTGTAGGAGACAATCCCTTTGGGATGAGATTCTCAGGTATTCATATATCCAAGCAAAGATACTCTAACAAAAGTCAAAATATGATGCAAATGGGAAAGCTAATACCCTTGAGGCATTAGTTTTGATGTCGTCATCCTCAAGATGTTGAATTTTTCAAGCCAGTCGATCAAGTTCCAAACTCAATTTCTAAAATGTCATAGGTGATCTTTTTTGACCTAAAAATATCCTTTGACCGGCTCATTGATCAGCTCTTGATCACCTTTAACACATAGGAGTTTGATTCCCATGTCTTCGGCATTTTTGAGGCTTAACAAAAGCGCCTCTTTCTCAGCTTCAATGAATTCCAATTGCACAGATGGGTGCAACTGTCCTTTAGGGGAGATGACCATTTCCCCTGCTTTTGAACTTGCACTGGAACAACCTCCATCGAACTATATTGTCCATGACCTTGTGTCCTATGTCAGTCCCTTTTCAGAACAAGCAATGTTTTGGTCTTCATTTCCTATTTCTGACAGAGTCACATAATTACTAGGACCTGTTTTAGGCTTTGCTTCTACTCGTTGTGTTCCATCTTTGAATTTGCAAGTTGGGAAAACAACAGATGACTGTCTTCAACGGGCTTGAATCTCGCAAAAAAATTCTCGCTCATAGTTGCCCAACTTGTAATAATGCCTAGCTCCAAGTGATTGAACCAGTTAGCAGCATTCCCCACGAGAATCTTGTTGTGACCTTTTCACATATCGCCCCATTGCAAATGGGGACCCCCAGTAGTTTACTTTTCTAGGGTTTTGTCTTCGCGCAACAATTTCATAAAGCCATTGCTTTGAGAGTTCCGAGTCAGAGTTTTGAGTTATCACCCAAGCCAATTGGAGAATTCAAGCCCGAAACAATGTCTAAACGTCATGGAAATGCTCAGAAGGTCCGAAAGACGAGGATCACCTATGCTTTGAGTCAATTCTGACACTTCCTATTTTTTAGGGATTTTTGCTTTTTTGTTTTTTTTCATTTTTGGCATTTTTAGACCAATTTGAGGCTCCATTTTTTTAGGGATTTTGCTTTTTCTATTTTTAGGAAGTCAACCCCAACCATGGAGTCAACATTTCAATTTTTAGAATCAAAATTCAAGCCACCAGAGGTAAAAATCATGAAAATCAAGCAAAAAAATCGAGCAAAAATCAAGTGAAAATCAAGAGAATCAAAAAAATAAAAAGAAAATCATGGGTTTGAAAGGACAAACATGAAATTCATGGTGATCAGGGACGGAAAATGGTATAAGTTTGGAGAAATTCGCCCATGGAGAATGGCAAGACCTTCCCAAAGTCTGCCGCACCTCTTGGCATGAAGTTTGCAAAGTCCACCATAGAGAAGATGAGGAATGGCAGGAACTTCTTAAAATCCGCCCTTCACATGGAAAGAAATTTATGAAGTTCGCCCTTGGACTAGGAAGAAAGATGGCAAGCCAAGGAGAAAGTCCGCCCACCATTTGGAATGAAATTTATGAAGTCCGCCACCAAGTGGAAAGGAAAACATCAAGTCCACCCCTGCAAGCAAAGTGGCAAGCATGACTTAAAGTCCGATCCACCTTGAATGGATATGGAAACAAATTCATAAAGTCCGCCTAGGCATTGAACTTATGGAAAAACGTTTATGAAGTCCGCCATAAGGAGAAAGGAGGCCATTAAGTCCGACTTTGCCTAAGAAATAAGGTCCAAGCATGAGTAAAGTTTGATTTTGGCATAAGAGAAATAAAATTCATTGGCAAGATGACTAGAAAATCCGACTTGGCTAGGAAAGGCAACGTCTAAGACACTTAAGAAGTTCGCCATCAAACATGAAACATGGCAAAGATGCTTCAGAGTTCGCCCTGGCTAAAGGAGCATAACTTGGAAATAATTAATTAGCCATGGGTAGATTAAAATTTGACATAATTAAATGATTTCGCCATGAGTAAAAGATTTAAAGGGTTGGAAAAATTAAATTTAACACATTGAACATTTGATATTTTTCCAATGTTTGAAATAAAAATTCAATACATAGGCGAATTTTTGAGCTTAGAGAAGGAAAGAAAATCTTGGCTGAAGATGGCGCTTGGATAAGCTTGTCATGAGGATTTTTGAAAAAAAATAGAAACTTGCCTTGATAAAGAGAAGAAAACAAGTCGAAGATTAGGAGAAAGATGAAATTTCTAAAACAAAATTGAACTCTTCAACCTTATAATGAGTTTCAGCAACTCATTCTTCACCAGCTTGATTGAGGAGAAGTTAAGCTCTCTCAAAATTGCAAGAGATAAAGCTTCGAAGAGAGAATATTGAAGGCAAAGTGGATTTTTCTAGGTGGAGTAAATTCTTAAGCTGGAGGAGGTGATTTTTGAAGAAGTAAATTGAATTCTTGGCTGAAAGGCGTACTTCTCAGCAAATAGGTGCATTCTTTCTTGGGTTTTTGATTAAATTCTCAGAGGTTGAATTTGATTTGCAGCCAGAGGATATTCCAAAGGTTTGAAATTTGGTTGGCTAAGTTCTTCAATTCTTCTTCTATCTTATTCACTCTGGCTAAGTTCTAGCAAAAACTTAATCAAGTTCGCCCATTTTCAGCTTGCTTTTTTCACAGAAATTTATCTTTTTGACAAGCTGAAAGTAAAAACTTTTGAATAAAGGCCCAAAACAAACCAGATTTAAAAGTCTCCGCACTAATGTTAATTTTTTTTTATTTATTGCAGGTTAATGACCACCCAGGGAGAACCATCAAGAAAGGCGCAGATGAAGTTTGCCAGCAAAGGGTTGCAGCGAGAGTCTAAAATTAATTCTAAGTGGAAAAATATTACAGACACCGACCTTGGGCATGTGGACTTTACAGAATTCAAGAAGAGGATGTACAGACACGATGGATTGCCGACACCAATTGCTCGCCGGATGGTGAGGAATGGCATCTCCCAGGCAGCCGAATTTCCGCCAACAGTAGAATGTGTTCAATTGATGGTGGAGTGCGCCATCCATTATGATGCGCAGGAGAGGCAGATTATTGCACCCGATGGGAGGATATTAGCTCATCTCAGAGAAGTGGCAATCCAAGAAGCATTTGGCATCCCAACATACCATCGGACTTTATATAAAACTAAGGAGGATGCCAGAAAGTTATATGAAGACCAATCTAAACTCTGTGCCACAAACATTAACAAGTCCTGGTTTGAAAAACAGAGGGCCTCTACCAAGAAAATGCCCAAGAAGCTGCGTCGTATAGACTTCAAGGAGAACTATGGGGACATTATTTTGTTGTTAAACAGAATAGTTGGCAATCCACAAGGCGCGCCTTTTGAGACATGGATGAAATCACCTCTGGCGTTAGGATGTTCAACTAGTCCCGAATGTTTAGTGATAATCTCCACAAGCAGCGAATTAATTTGGAAAAGACAAAATCATTCCACATGAGCTCCTATATCATTTATCTGTTGGCCAGGACTTACAGATATTCAAGACTAGTATGCAAAGGCAGAGTAGGCAATGGTGAGAACGAATTCAAGTCATATGATTGTTACCCGCAACTGCAGCTCAGAGAGAAATCTCAGTTCAGGCGGGCACACGATGCTTTTCTCATGTACATTACTAGAATACTCCAAGGAGGAACTCACCAGAGGCTAACTTATGAAGCCAAAAGCCTGATTAGCAAATATGGATCCTGGTTTATCCAATTTCCAAGGTTCACATACATAAGGATCCAAGGATTCACTGGAAATCCTTACCAGCTTCCAATCTATCCTACGAATAGGATGATTTTGCTAGAGGTCCTTAGACAGCTGGAAACTTACCAAAACATCCAAAGGCCAAAGCAGAAGGTAGCTATCACGTTCCCATTCTTCATTGGAAACATGTTGGAGTCTTGTCCATCGGCACAAGCAGCTGAAAGTGCCAGGCTGGAAATACAATGGTATCCGTTCACGACTTACCAGTCCAAGGCCAACTTTGACCCTCATAACCACATTTGGACTGTGGATGGAAAAAGATATAAACATAGACTTGGAGGATTTTTGGGCGAATGTTGCAAACAAGTATGAAGTCAAGAAAAGGTTATGGTCCAGATTGCCGGTGAATTTGATGAGAGCGACCGAACTTTGCCGAGTGCCTGATCAGTTGGAAGATGATGGAGAATATGTCCAACCGTTCTTCAATGAGAGCTGGCCTCTTCCTGCAATGAAGTGGTTAGAGCCTGAGCTGGCAGATTTAACCACATTAATGAGGCCGATGGTCAAGTATTCTCAATGGTGGGTTGACCAACAAGTCCAGGAGTTGAGACAAAAAAGAATGACGCTCACTTATGACTTGCTGAGTGAGACAGAATCATACTCCTCAAATGCAAGCGCATCCCATAGTGCCGAGTTGATTGAGATTACCAATTCCGAGAAGAGGAAGGAAGCAGCTACAAACGCAGAACCTGTTCAAAAGAGACAGAGGGTGGAGCCATCTCATTCCGTTGCATCCAGAAATATTGATGAGATAGTGGCTACTGTAGATGAATCCTTGGCCGATTTGACGATCCCTTCTCCAATTCATGAGGGTAATATTGAGCCAATCCAGCTAGATGATGACGAGCCCCCATCCCCTATGAGTACAGAAATACTTGGTTCGGAGGACAAAATGGATATCCAGAATGATAAATTCCAAGAAGGTATGATTTCCACCCTTACAGGAATTTTGGATACTCCAGGTGGAGAAAATGTTCAGGAGGAGGACAGCATTGAACAACCCACAATTCCTGACTGGTTGAAGGAAAGATTAAAGATACAGGTGCCAGTTGAGACTCAGGAGGAAAATGGCACTGCAAACTTCTTGGCTAGGTTAGAACAAGTTGTTGTAAAGAAGTCCGCTAAGAAATTCTCCACGATCCAGAGGGACGAAGCCGGCAGCCATTCCGTACAGATTGCAATGCCAACAATTGATAAAACATAGGATGAAATTGCTCCCCATGACCACCATTACCACTATAGACCTGGGCCCAACAACAAAAGGTCAGAAAGTTGAAGAGTCAGATAACTCAGTCTCTACTATCAAGGCGAGACTGGAGAAGGAAGTGGCGAAGAAGAAGGAATACAAGAAGGAGGTTGAGCGCCTGAAGGAGTATATTCAGCACCTGACCAAACCACTCAACCAGGATGATGCAATAGCTCCTCTTCTAAAATCCTCACAGGAAACAGCCAAGGACGTTGAAGAAGATATGGTCATGGCTAGAGAAGCTAAGGAATGGATGGCAAGTAAAAGCACAGAAGCGGCTGCCTTTATGGAGAGATTGACATTAGCCTATGGACAGACTTCCTCATTCCTTTCCAGACTCGCTGTCATGACAAAAGTTTGGGACAACCTCCAGGACATTCAGGAGAGGATCATTCCATGCCTCAGAGTACTGAAGGGAGTTCCAAAACAGGAGTTGATCGAGGGAAAGATAATTGCAGCCGACGCTGCTTATGACTTCCACAATTGGTATTGGGCGTTGACAGTACGGAGCGAGGTTTTGGAAAGAGCAAAAGTTGATGGACTCAGAGTTGAGGAACAGATCAGAGAAATTCAGAGAAGATTTACCTCATAGCTGGGGATGAATTTGAGAAAGAGATTATCCAAGAGAATGACATGCAGCTAGAAAGGCTAAAGCACAAGGTTCAAGAGATCTTCTCCACCACAGGATCAATTCTAAGACAAAACTTCACAAGAGTGGCGAACCTCTTATCCATTCGGGATGACTTCATGAAACAAGAATTGGAATGGGAGAGTGCCTTTGCCAGATATGCTGAGGACTTGGACAGGCTGGAATTTAGAATAAACATGCTGCCACAAGTCACGATGGAAGAAGTCATCACGATCGTGTCCAGGTTCGTCGAACACACTGCTGCTCAAGAGGATAGGGAGGCACTCCCTTGAAAATAGCTCCAAACGCCACTTCACTCATTGTTTACTCATTGATTTCTGATGTTATTTTGGGAAACCCTAATTAGGGTTGATATGTATTAATCTCGGCCATTAATTTGTTTTAATCTTGGCCTTTCATTTTCTCTTAAAACTCTATATAAACTCTTGATCTCTCATTTTCATTTTGTAAAGAAAGTGTATGAGATTGTTGCGTGTTGCTACTTCCGATAATAAAAGCTCTTATGCATGATTTGCTTTGAATCCCTTTTATTGTCAAGTGGTTTGCAAGGTTGCATAGCTTCTTCAACATTAGATTAGAATTAAGATAGAATTTGATTTGAATGTTTGTTAAATGAATGAAAGATTTGATAGTATTGATTTATGGTGAAAATTAGCTCATACTTTCTTTGAATAGATGATTTTTATTCAATGCATAAAGTTAGCCTGAGCTCATGATTGTGGATGCTTAACTTCAGTCTGGATCAGTATTGTTCGAGACATGAAAACTATAATCACACCCTTTGAAGATTGCACCCACTTTGTGTAGTTGTCCCAAGGAGGCGAAGCAAAGCGTGGTTACCAATTTTACCTAATCTTTACCGTCTCTTGAATTCTTAGGAATAGATTAGGACTTCTAAACCCTTATCCTTGAAATCCCAAATTGAAAATCCCGAAAGAAGAAGCATTTAATGTTAAATCCGTTTGAGTCCTAAACTTGTGAAGAATTCTTTAACGTAAGTCCCTTTGTGTATTACCAAAATATCACAATGCCCATTGAGCTTATCCACACGTCAAGACCTAACAAAAGAAACCTGGAGTTACCATATGATCTTCTCGCAATCTTAGCATACGTGGTGATTTTGTTCAAGAGAGGATAGAGTGTCTTTGGACATTTTATTTTGTGTGTTCGGTGGATGATAAAACGTATACCAACAAGTCTCCACAAAGAGACGCGCTGCGATCTCTTCATATGCCACGTGCAAGACAGCGCAACCCATTGTGAACGCAGAAAAATGTTCCTTCGGGTGTTGACTTCCATCGCCATGAAAACGGGGAAAGTGCTTCGTTGACCCTTCAAGTAATTCACGATTTACTTGAAAAGCCAAAGGTCCAATGTTATTACCCCAAGGTAATGAGGGTGGACGTCTCTTACCGGCATTATTGTCGTTATCATCCATTGCTTTTGTATGGGTCACGCAATAGGATGCCAGATAATCATTCCCGTGAAATAAAGCATTAGCTTTCTTGAAGTTTTATGCCTCGTGCCCCACGATGGGTGCCAGAAAACTGTTGGCGTTTCAATTAGCACCTTTGGAGTGCTTATTGGAAATGTACAGCTATGCACAGTATTAACTGCTCTTCAAATTAGGAGGGGAAGCTCCCTCTTTTTCTAATGGTTGCATAAAAAGTAAAGTGAACTAAATTCCTATCTTTTTAACTCAGCAGCAGAGCACAAGGTTATAAAACACAATGCGTTGCAGCTAAGGTTTTCTTTGGTTTCTGCAGATCTTAACTACAACTAGGCTAAACCTATAACTATCTTATCTCCTCACGTAATTCAAAGCGAGAGGGTCTAGGAGCAATTGGGAATGGTTGGATTCACTTAGACAAACTATCTCTCAGAATGCATCCGAAGGCTCATTGCTCTTTCAAACTTATCCTGAAACAAAGTTTATGCAAGTAAATATCAAATGGTAAGCTAAATCTCAGGATTCCCAAGGAGGCGAGGTGCTCTTTACGAGGTGTAGGCTGAAATATAGATTACTAGAAACAACATTGAATGATAATCCTGATCTCTAAATTCCCTTGGAGGCAAGGTGCTCTTTCCGAGGTGTAGATTGAAAGAAAGATTATTGAAACAACAAACATTAAAGATCTTGAGAATTTTGGATCAAAGGCACATGGCTCTCCTGATTTATTATCTCAACTTCAATCAAAGATTACACTTTTGGGACAGCAAATTGCATGAAAGAGGACAATCACGCAACATGCGATCAACCAAATACACTAGACAAATATTGAACACAAATACCTGAATAACAAGAACGCAAGCAAACCGCTCAACATTTAGCTATAACAAATATGATTCAAGAACATATACTAAGTGAACAAAACACTGGCTATCCGACATCAACATTTTGCTACCATGAAGTAAAGTTAAAACTAATGAGCAAAGGTTGCTCTTATTTATAGATGCTCAAAGGAGTAGCAAACCCTAAAGTCTTGAGTTAACATTGAGTTCTTGCCAATCGGCAAGATTTATTCCTATGTTTAAAAGTAGGTAACCTAACAGTTAACTGAAAAGACTACTTCAGTTAACTGATTCTAAACTAAAGAGAACTCCAATGAACAAAGGTGTCTCCAAAAATAGACATGCACAATTGGTGGGACAGCAAGTTAACTTGGAAAGAGGCATCAAGTTAACTGTTGTGTCTAATGTCATCTTTGGAAAAGTGTAGAAACCCCTGTTCTCACTGTTCCGGAACTGAATGTATTTTTTTGCTTTTTGGGTGTTTTTGAATGTTTTGAGTTTTTGCATGCAATAATAAAGAATGCGATTTTGAAAGAAATACTTCTAAAAATTGAAATGAATTCCAAAAGGTAAAAACTGAAGCATATAAGTCTTAGAAATGATAGCGAATGGATTTATTGTACTTTCCAGTTGTTTACAAAGATGGATCTCTGACATGCAACCGAAGACATAATAAAATATGATATATATAAAAACCTGATTTGCAGCCGCCTGGGAAATGATTAAATGTACGGCCTATCATAAATATCAGCTTCTCCCTCAGCCAGAAGATTGCAGAAGACTCCAGAGGAATAGGCATTCCTTTTGATGAAGTCAAAATGCCAAAAGGAAAGGCGTTTGGCCCTAGAATAAAAAGTACGGCCCTGTACTTGAAGGTACGGCCCAGCAACAGAATGGAACGGCTCAGCAACAGCAAGGAGAAATCCGTACGGCCTTTGAAATGATGCCAGGTGTGAAGATAAATCAGCCGCCCAAGAATATCTCTCTGTTTGATGACTTCTGGATTCAAACTCTGAAGATGTAATATCTGAATAAACTCTATGATAACTTCTGGATGAAGCTATCTCTCTGATAAGCAATAAATCAGCTGATATTTCACAGCCTCTGAACTACAGACACTGAAGATGGCTCGTTCTCCAATGCAAAAGACAACTGAAACCCTTGGCTCCGTTTTCTGAAGGAAGAATTGATCAAAGTCGATTTTCATAACATATTGAAATGAGTTTCTCTCAAAGAAACTTATAATTCCTCAGTTGGGTCGATTTTCCCCAAAAAGCATCATTTAAATAAACTTTGAATTCTTCTTTTAATTTTTCCATAATTTGGATGCACTTTTAATTATAAATAATAATTGAAAAGTGGCCCCTTCTTCATGTTGGTCGACCCCTTCCATAAAGTCACTTAAGTTATAATATTTAATTATATAATAACTTTATAATATAAGCTTAAAATTAATTAATATTTATTTTAGCCAATAAATATTAATATCTCTCTCAAAACAGGTCCAATTGACGAACCGTCTGAAGCCAGATGATAAGTGACCAAATCCACATACGACCAACCCATACTGCTAAAAATAGCAGGGGTGCTCTGCTGAGTGTCTCCACTTACTAAAAATAGTAATTCAAGCAAATGATGTCCAAACGACCCCGAACGAAAGCCAAACTGGATGATTCAGCCAACTGAACCCAAGCCAATCCTCAACAAGACCCTCTATCCACCTTATCAGCCTACGAGGGTCACATAATAGGCTAATCTTAAGCACTAAGAGATGTCAACTGGAAGGGGACATTACAAAAAGGGTGGGATGTCCTAACTGGAAGTTTACACCTCAGCACTTTGACTCATCAGCTCCTCTAACCGGTCGTTAACTGTCTTTGCGTCTGGACAACTAATACTTCTCAAGATGATGACCTGTCTTCACAGCATCTCCTCACCACTTGTAATTTGATCCTGAAAATGTCATCCCTTTTCAGCTACATCATCAAGCTTCGCTGACATGCCTGCAATCTGACTCAACCCACAGTCACTGCAGAAAATACTACGGATGAGGTTGTGGAATTTCATCTGCACTACGTCATCCGCAATCTACTCACCGTTCTCACATTGATACTAGCAAGGGACTTGTGATACGAAAGTTCTCGCAAACTTGATAGCACTTGTCACCTTTTGTCTACCCTCAGTCAACTTTGCAAAGATTACCTCGTATGTTTTTACCTTGAAGAGTTGTTCTCTCCAAGTAAAATGTTTTTGTTTATGCTCTTCTGCGATGATTGAACGTAGGCCATCCTCAAATGAGAACAGGAATGTGTAAGGTAAAGTGGTAGTAACTGGTGGCGGCTCTGAGTTTGCAATGACTACCTTCCACATTTTTTTGCTATCCATTGAACGGTGATGCCATTTACGCCTTCCAAGGCGTCCAAATTGACTACGGGCTCCACTTGATGCACGTCTATGTCAATTGTTTTCAGGAAGTCATGAAGTAAAACCGATTTGGCCTTGTATTCAACTTTGGAGAACTACATTCTGAAAAACATGGCTGTTGACTGTAAACACGGATATGTTCAGGCAACTTTTTCCGATGAGGCTAAAAATAGCTTCTCAAGGGGCAAATTTTTCAAAAAATTCTAAGACGTGGGTTTTGCTGAGAATGTATTTTTGAATGAACCCAAAACGTTAGAATTTTGAAAAACTGACTTTTTCTTGGATATGCAACAACCCCTAAGAGGCAAAAGCCACAGAGGCTATTTTTCCTCGAAAAATTTTGGCATATGAGTTTTGTTGGCGCTTGTGAGCTGAACAAACCCAATTTGTCTGTTTTCTGAAATGGTAACATTTTTCGGAAACCCTAATTTTGAGGGCAGGGGGCAACTTTTTCTGAGAAATTCTGGCACGCAGGTTTTGTGGCCAATTCTGTGTTGAACAAACCCAGTTGATCAAATCTACGAGAAAACGAAGTTTTCCTTGGCATGCAAGAAAATCTAAGACAATAATAAAAGAAATGTGAGGGGGAGAAGCTAGAAGTTATAAACTACTGCCAACACAATCTTCAAGAAAAATGCCTTATGGATAAAGCCAATCTAGTGAAATGTTGACAAGATCTTCTGGAAAGGGATGTCCTGGAAAGATGGAGTCTAGAAAACTATTCGTCTGTGCAACTTGAACCTAGAAATACGAAGAATGTCGACAATGGCTTCCGTTGGATCCTTCAAATGGTGTTGGAGAGAAAATATCTGTTTTTAGCTTCAACCTGCAAAGAATAATGAAGTTTGGATGCCTAGGCTTGAATAAGTATGAGTTTTGGAGGTGAAAGTATCAGTTATGGCGCCAACCCTGATTGAAGATTTATCTCACGTAATTGAGAGTTTAACTGAAAGTTCTCCACTGATTTTGGGACGCCTAGGCTTGAAGATATCTTCAAAAATCGTAACTAAGAGTTAACTTGGGCCCACCTTGAGATTAGCCGTTGCAAGTCTTAGGAGTTAGAAAATTTTTGAAGAATTTTAATCTTTTTTTGTCATGAATTGCCTCTGTATGACCCTGAATTCTAGTCACCTGATTGATCCTTAGGCCTGGCTGACAAGTTCACTACGGAGCTAGATCAACTCTAAATAGATGTTCCTGGGAGCAACAAATGCTAAAAATCCAATTTGGTGACTTGAATTCTTGGGCGCCTTTTCCCAAAAGGGTGCTCTTTTTGTCAAACAGCCAATTTCCTAGATGCTTTACAATCTTTCTAAATTGACCCTCTGTGCCTCAATCAACAACTGTTGGTGATTGACGATTCCTGCCAACTGCATGTTGAACCCTGTTGTGACCTTTTCGCACATCACCCCATTTAAAATGGGAACCCCCTAATTTTTGTTTCATTCCCTCTTTTGGCTTTGGTTTTGCTGTTGTCTCTCTCGATTTCGTCTGACTATCCGTGGATGTGCCCGTCTTTGAGCTTAAATTGAAATTTTGGCTAAGTCTCTCGAATTAGGGTTTGCATTCTTCATGTCAATTTAAAGTTAATTTGAGGTGGCTAATTGAAGTCTAAGCTTGGTATTGCGTTCAGTAAGCTTCCAATAGGTTCCCAGCAAGATTTCATTGAATTCTGACAACTTACTATTTTTAGTAAGTACTCAATTTCGGACATTTTCTCAGCATTTTTGGAATTTTGGCTGCCACACTGTGTCTGGAACACTATGGGCTGCCTGCCTACAAATTTTGAGCTGAATCTAACAACTTGCTATTTTAGCAGTCCGGGCTTCGAAAGCCAATTTTAGGGTTTGCAAGTGTGCTTTTTCAATGCATGTCTGGAGAATCTTTATGGGTTTTTTGAGACCTTCGCGATGGTATAACATGCAAGCCGAGATGATAACTTTCAGCAATTCCAACTCCATGAGCCATTTTCAGGGTTTGCATGTATGATTTTTCAATGCATGTCTGGATATTCTTTATGGGTTTTTCGAGAGCTTCACAATCATGTGACATGCAAGGAGAGTTGATCATTTTTTAAGAACTTACTATTTTTAGCCAATGCTCGCATGCAAACCAATTTACTGGGTTTTTCTGGGTTTTTTGAGATCTCTCGGGCAGTGTGACATGCAAAACACATCCGTGTTGACATGGTTTTCGCGATCACACCAACACAGAATAAAGTTGCCAACAACTACTCTATCCTCTCTTGAAGAAAGTTTCCTGCATGCTAAGATTGCGAGATAGATCATACATTTAACTCCAAGGTTCCTTTAATGCGAATAGTCTCAGTTGGCTTGATGTGATTTTTGCTGGTATTTCAAGGGGACTTACACAATTGTTCAACAATTGACAGCATACAGCAGACTAAGGGCTTTCATGCAATTCGAATGATTTGGCAAGTGAGCACAAGTTTCCTAATTCTAACCAGAAATGAACTGAATTTAAAATGAGTGTAGGGCCTAAGAAGTTTACATTCTACTCTAAGGCGTGGGACACGGCGATCAATTCTCACAGACTTCAACCAAGCTCCGTTTTGCCTCACTTCAGACAGCTTCCGCGGGACTGGTGATATCTTCAGAGGAGTGACTCAAGATGTTCAGATCACGATTTACCATGAAGACACCATCACAACGACGCATGCCAACATATAAACCATAATCGAAGTTAAGTTTCACAATTTTCTAGTTGACCACGCAAGGCGAACCCACTGTCAGCAAGCCCGCTAGTGGTATGGACAAGCGAAGTCTTGTTCAAATCGAGCACCACATTCCACAATTACTAAGTACTTGCATGAAATGAAATCTAATTTACTTTAAGCTAATTCAAGATGCTATGTGAATTGGAAGGACGAAGAAGCCTCAACAACTACTCATAACAAAGAAGAAATCACCATCAATGAAAATTCTTTTATTATGGAAGCATACATGACAACTTCTTACAAAGTATCCAAAGGGAAGACTTTCCTTCCTTTTCAATCTAAACTACTTTACTTTCTACTCTATCAATTTCTCTCTACTCCTTCTCTGCTATCCTAACTCTGATCTAATTCTAATTTCTAATGAGATACAAATGAGGGGGACTCCCCTTTTTATAGTTGGCCAAGTCCAACGGACGGCTCAGATTACAATCGACTGGATGGCCCAGATCGCGCCACCTCAGCCCTAAACAAGATTCGCCCTAAAAACCGCCACAATGGAGAGTGGGGCAATAAATGAGCAATTAATGGCCACCATCCTTCTAGAAGATTCCAACTTTGAAACGCATTCACACTGTTCTCGATCTTCTTTCTTGATGTTGTTCTTCAACTTCTTCTTTGTCACTTGAGTTATACTAAGTCTCAACACTTCGCCATTTTTTGCAACTTTTCTTCCTTCGAGGTTGAAATGTAATCGTGGAGTACTTGCTTCATCACTTAAGTCATCGCCGTTTGGTCACAACGTTCCTCCTGCAAAACAAGCAAGGAGAAGAAAATTAGAACATTTCATAATATGAATTCAACTTACTTACTAGGATTTTCACGCTCTAACTTCCAAGCATTCACTGTCTTCACTAGCCAGCTTCGCGTTCAAATTCTTCATGCCTTAGCCAAATTTCCAACCCATCTTGCATTCTGCCTGACGCACTTCACTTTGATATTTCATCCGACTCAGGCTCGAGAAAAAATCCCTTTCATCAGGAATTTGATCAAAAATCATCTAGGCGATCACCTTCAAGCTCATCAGCCACAACACTTTATCTCAACAACACACTCATTCTTTGCCTTAGAAAATTTCCTTGGGAAAACTCATCAATCCTAGTGTCCATCAAAATATCCATCCTGAAGGCTTGGCAAAGCGCAGAACACTTTAAAATCCATTCCTCATCGATAATCACAAACCCAGAGAAAATTTCTTTAACAAACCATGGAAAAATAAGGGTTCATTTAATTTCTCTTGAATTTTGAACCTTGGAAAAATAACTTTTAACAAACCTAATCCCGTTTTTCACATCTGTGAGTGTTTCTTGTTGCTCTTACTTGAAAATATTTTTGTTGACCCTGTGCAGCTGGCATCATCGGACTCCTTCACTGGCAATATTCACTCGGACTTGAGGAAAATTCATCACTTCACCAGACTTAGGCGTTTTTCTCCTGAGGAAAATTTCTTTGCCTTAGAAATTTTTTGAATCACTCAGCACTCTTGAAAAATTTTCCTTAGAAAATTTTATTTCATCCTCTTGTGGTGAGAATTTTTTTTAATGTTTCAACTCACTTAGAAATTTTTCTTTCAAGTTCCTGGAGTGCATCTTGTGTGTCATGAAGAATAAATTTTTCAATTTCAACGCCTGGCATATTTCCCATCTCTTGGCATTATGAACCTTCGGCGCAATTTGCATAGTGTAAAGGATAAGCCCCCAACGCCTAACAATATTCACCATTAAATTTCCAACGCCTGGGCAATTATCATCTTGCTTATCAATATTCTTTGTTTTAATTTCCAACGCCTTGTATTTTACTTCACACTTGAATTACTTTGGGCGCATTTTCCCTGTCATGGACAACATTTTCAACGCCTAACTTATCACTCACCAACCTATACTCTTTAGGCGCACATCACACTTGCAGGGGAGTATTCAACACGCCTAGCACCTCACTTTCCACTCACTTCAGCGCATTTCTCATGCTCAAGAGAATGAAGACTTTCAACGCCTAACAAGTGACTTTTGAGCTTCCTTAATTTTGTCTTTACTTGCCTTCACTTGGGCGCATTTGAGCATGAGAAGAGGACGAGTTTCTAACTTAGAACTTTTGGATTTGCTTTGACTTGTTGACCATAACTTGGGCGCATTTTGGCATGGGAGGAGGACAAAATTCTACACTTAGAAAAATTTTAAACTTTCTCCTTGAGGGTGGGCGCATTTTGCCTAGGCAGGTGGATGAAGTTTATACTTAGAATTTTTTTCATGCTTGGCATTACCTTGAGGGCGCATTTCAACATAGGAGGTGGATGAAACTTGTTGACCTCCTTGACTTTCTTGAGAAGTGGGCGCATTTTGCCATGTGAGGAGGATGAAACATGTTAGAAACTTTTCAAACACCTTGAATACTTGTTGGGCGCATTTCCTGGGTGCTGCAGGATGAAATTCATGCCTTAGAAAAAAATTTCTTCGTTTTTGCCAGTTTATCCATGCCCTGCTATAAATAGTAAGCCCTTAAATTCTCACACTTCAGAAGCTCATAATGATTTGAAATTTTGAACACTGGATCTTCACGACCTTGTTACCCTGTTGAGACTGCTATTTCGGGTTGACCTGCTATTTTTAGCCCATTTCTGAAGGTGGTTTACTATAAATAGTAACTACTCGTTTCTGATATCTCCACAACTCCGTTTGATTTCAAATTTGAATGACATGCTCCTCACCATGTGACCTGCCTGTCGACATCGACGCATGCTGCTGATTTGCTACTTTTAGCTTGTTTCCAAAATGACTTACTATAAATAGTAAGTGCTTCGTTTGCCCTCAAATTTTACCAGCAGATAGCTTGAGAGATGCTGATCGTGGTGGTATACACCGGTTTTCGAAAATTCTGACTTTTTACCCCTCTTTTCAGGTCCCGAAGCTGGAAACCCTAATTCATCTTGCATGCATATCAAATGACCTCCGTTTGTTCTCGTTTCCGTTGCATTGTGATCAGCTCGTGATTTTGAAGTGCTGGGAAGCGGCTGCTGGGATGTACCTACTAAAAATAGCAAGTTCCTTAATAAGCGATCATCTCTGTTTGCATGTCACATCACTGCGTAGCTCTCGAAAAACCCATAAGGAATCATCCGACATGCAAAGAAAACCCTGACATGCAAACCCTAAAAATAGCCTCTAAAGGCTGAACTCTGAAAGTTGTCGTGTCACTTTGCATGTTACACCATCGCAAAGGTCTCTAAAAACCCATAAGGAATCTCCAGACATGCACTAAAAAACTCTGCATCCAAGCCCTGAAATTTGCCCTGGAAGCTGAACTGCTAAAAATAGTAAGTTGTCTGTTTCAGCTCAAATTTTGCACACGAGCAACTTGATGTGTTTTGAATGCATTGTGACTATTAAAACTTCGAAAGTGTTGATGAAATGCCCTGAATTATACACTTACTAAAAATAGTAAGTTGTCAAAATCTGATGAAATTTCAGTGGAAGCCTGCTGGAAACACTGACAACGGTGTTAGTCCTTATTTTCAATATATTCACCTTGTTTGACCTCAAATTGACTAGGAAAGTACAAACCCTAATTTTCAGACTCGGCCAAAATTTTGCGTTTAAGCTCAATGACGGACACATCCCCCGAAAGGCAGACTAGAGAAAAGAGAGACAGAGAGAGAGAGAAAAGCCAAAGCCAAAAGACCAGAATGGAGCAAAAATTAGGGGTCCCCATTTTGAATGGGGTGATGTGTGAAAAGGTCACAACATCTGGCATCCCCACGAGAAAGTGTTGAAAAGCACTTTAAGAATTGAACCTTGATTAATCTTCCTCAAACCATCATACATCAAGATACTTACTCAAAAGGGGAGAAGAATCCGATATTGGATCAGAACACTTTCATCCAAGACCCCGTGAGTGTGTGCATTTTCGCTTCGTTTCTAAACCATCTCAACCTCCGGAATCGGCCATAGCAGGTTATACAAGTCTCTTAACTTCAAAAGCATCCAGGACATTGCCTCGCTGTCAGTCAGGCGTCCATAGCCCCGATGAGGTTGTCGCTACAATTCTCACGAATATTGCTCCACTGCCGGCCGGGCGTCCATAGCCCCGGTGGAGTTACTCGCATATTCCCAAAACCAATATTTCATAATATTTCCTTCATTTTTCATTTTCTTTCTTTTGTTTTTCAGATATTTCTTTTAAGCACATTTTCCTTCCTTTTCCTTTCTTTTGATTTCTCCGTCAATTCCTTAATTGGCTGGCAGGCAATGAAGCCTCCAATGGGTTTGAGAATTGTAGTGGCGCTGAAGCAAGATGTAAAATTTTCACCTGCCAAGACCTTTCCCAAGAAACCAAAATGACTCAGAATGGAGATAGGTAAGATATTTAAGGTCTTTAGACTCGTGTGTTAAGACACAATAACGGGTTAACCTCCCGAGACAAGTTCAATCCTAAACTGGATGATGACAAGAGGAAAACAACCTTGGCTTTTTCAAAATTTGCACAGATTCCAGTGGAAAGAAACCACGTTGTGAAAGTCAACCATCATCACCCCCATCGCAATGGGAAACCCTAAAATCCTTGCCCATTCCAAACCAAAACCGCTTGAGTGGACAACTCAAGGGAAGAAACGCCAAACCAAAAACCCAAAGGGCAACAAACCAAAACCAAAACGAGACAAACCAAAAAGCAAAGAAAAGCAACAGGAAAGCAAAACCTAATCTAATTATGTTACAAAGTAGGTTCCAGGAGGGAACCTAAGCTTGGAAATAATGCTTGAGGAATTTCCCATCGTCTGGCAATGGGATATCCCCTCTTGTTCGTGTCCGTAACTTAAATGCATCATCTCCCGAGATCTCAGAAGCTTGACAGGGGTCCAACCATGATTTATCGAACCATCCGGTCACATCTCCTTGATGCTTAGCCAAACTTTCCAAAGCTTCATTTCTTTTCTCCTCTAAGTGCATCAATTGAGACAACCTTGTTTGAATCTGGCCCTCTCCCTTATTGACTTCTCCACATTCCTCTTTTAAAGTGACTTGTTGAATCATCTTTGGGACTTGTTCTGGGGAGATCTTACTCATGGCACCTTTATTCTTTGAATGGAAAGCCTCGTGCATTCTACATGATAAGTCTTCGATGGAGGTATTTTCTATCTCTTGCTTTGCAGAATCTCCGAACATCCTTTCATTCTTATTCCTACTTAAATCATTTTCAATCAACACTTTGGTGAAGGCAAGCGTATCTTCTAAAAACTTCTCTTCCTTCGAGCTTTGCAACATGAGGACTTCTTTCTTAATGGGTCTATATGAACCCAAATCAATTTCTACGAACAAAACATCACTATTTTCACCACATTCTATGATCATCAATCTGAGCCGTGGTGTACTTTCAATTTTTATCTGATTTGGAACTCCTCTCCAAGGAAGCCACATGTGGGAGAAGTCAGTCGCGATGTATCCATTTAGCTTCCTGGACCAATCTCTGCTCAATAGCATGCCATAACCATCAGGTATATCCACAACTGATATGTCAATGCGACTTTGAATTTTGGGATCCGCTTCTAGCTGCATATGGATGCTATTCAATTCTCCTACAACTGGAACTTCAGTCTTATCCAGCTGAGTCACTTTCTTGTTGGTCTGGAGCAGAATTATACCTAACGCCTGACATACCTTCAAAGGCATGACATTACTTGATGCACCAAAATCGATCAAACAATTATGCAATAACTTTCCAAAAATTCTGACTGAAACCAGAAATGGGGCTGGCTCATCCCTTCCCTGATAGAAAACGACTGGCTTTTTCCTTTCATTCGCTGAGGCATTCTTACTTTCATCTTTTCCATTCTGGTTACTTTGGACAACATCTTTTGGATTCTTCTTCTGTTTCGTGAGAACATCAGGCTGAGCTTTCTCCTTAATCTCCGCCTCTGGTTTCTTAGAAGTGTTTGAAGAACCTTGTACCATACCTATGAAATTTTGAGGTTGCTGCGGAGCCTCCCAAGTGTTAAATGGCGCGTAAGGCATCTCCTCTACCATATTCATGTCCTGCGCTGGACGAGACTGTGTGACAACAGGAGGATTTCTTGGTGCATTGGTTGCTTCTTGGGACGTACTCCTCACAACGGGCGTTTCATACACACTTCCCAGAATTGTATTTCTGACCTCTGAAATTTTCATTAGCTCATGTAAGGGGAGACTAACCTTCATCCTTTTGAATTCTTCTAACACATAAGAGCCAAGTCTTTTCACGTCCTCTCTAGGAAGACTCTCCTTTTGTTCTCGCCCAACTTGATGAACGGGTTGCTGAATAGCTTGTTGTCCTCCCCCGCCTTGCACTACATTCTGTCGCCTGTACTCTGGAGAATCTCTTGGTAAGCCTGGGTTGTTGCTCACGTTGGGGTGCGGCGGAGTTGTAAAATTATTTGGAGGTACTGATGACGTCAGTGGTTCACGTTGTTGGTGGTAATTCCTCTGGTATACTTTAGGAGCTTCACCTCTAGTAGTTTGAAGAGCTTGTACCTCCCTTCTTCCTTCTACCAAGACGCTGTTGTTGAGAGGCGGAAAAACATAACCATCTCTATGAAGAGACTCTTCTGGTGATGCATATGTGGCGTGAACTTCTGACGGTACTTGAAACTCTGGCATCCCCACGAGACTGTTTGATGAAGCTGATGGAAATTGGCGATTAACTGGTGGGGGTGTGTAACTCTGAAACTCAGGCGGGAAATTGCAATCTTCTATTATCAATGCCTAATCATATCTGGGTGCTAGGACTAATTCATATCCCGTAATTGGAAGGTTTTCTGTGGCCTCCGTATTCCTTGTTTCACTTTTGAGAATACCAACCACAACTTGGAATTCGTGGCACTGAAGCTCAGAGTGCTGGTTCGTGTTATGTAACCTACACCATCCTGACGAGGCAGTTTCGGCCATATAAATTCTATCCGCAAGACGGTTTTCAGGAGGTGGCGGATTGTCCAACGGCGATGGCACTCCTCCATTGTTGGGACCTGTATTCCAGGACCTCTTCTGAAATCCTTGAGTGTTATTTCTATACCCATGACTATTATCTTGATGGTATCCTTGATGGGTATCCTAATGACTTGGAGGATTATTCTGATATCCTCGGTTAGCACCTTGGTGTCCCTGATAGTTTCGTTGCATAGTTTGCGTCTAATTACTTTGATTTTTGAGGTGAGTCACCTCGGCTGACAGCCTCTTCACTTGTTCTATTAAATCTTTTATCTCATCCTTCTCTTCTTGAGTTTTCACTGGCGGTACCGTGTTTTGGAGATAAACAGGCTGTGTGACTTGCGTCTGGGACAAAGGCATCCCAGGATGGAGAACTAATTGACTTGATGGTGCTTGAACTTGATAAGCTGGCTGTGGAATTGCATTTAACGCCGGAACTTGTTGATTCAATGTTGAACAAAATGTTGGCACTTGATTGTTTACTGTGACTAGACCAATATATAATGAGGGTCCAGTTATATTCTATCCTAAACCCTGACTTACTTCAATAGCTTTAGCGTAAGCTTGATTTATGTTTGCTGGAGTGGGGTGAGATCTCACGAACATTGCAGTCAAAGGATCAAGTACCGAATAGTAGCTTTCTCAAGCATCAGCAACAACATAAGGAGTGCGTAACCTTGTGAGGGCCTTTTGGAACCTATTGTTGAATGCATGAATGGGCTCTTTATCTTGTCTTCTCACCTCTGCAAATTGACGATAAAGTTCTACAGGGGTGGCCGGTATACCAAACTTTCTGATGAAGGCTTCCTTCATCTGCTCCCATGTTCTTATTGACCCCACTGGTAGGTGGATGAACCAAAAATGAGCCTCTTCTCCCAAAGAATATGGAAATAGGCGGCAAGCCACGTCTGCATACCCAATCTGCCTATTGCGTAAATGATCCTCGAACATTTTGATATGATCCTCATTAGTGCGGTTAACATCATTGGCAATGAACTTAGTACAAAAATTTTCAGGATTCTTCGGCATCTCGTGGTAGTCTTGAAACTCTAGCGGAGATGGGTTGGTAACCAACCATGTAGAACCGTTTAGAGCTGGTTGACCTCCTGGTTGACCTCCTAGTTGAGCCATTGCTTGAACTGGCTGTCGCCGCTAATAAACAATAACTTGGGCTGGCTGCTGTTGAGGTGTAGAAACTTGAACTGTTTGTTTTTGTTGAATAAACACTGGTGTAGTGACTTGGACTGTTCTTGGTTGAGCAAACCTCGAAGCACTAGGTGGAGTTCTGAATAAGCTTGAGATTTCTTCTCCGCTTTCTTCGCTTGAGTGGACCTCTTCGTTTGATGAAACTGCTTCGCTTGATTGAATTTCCTTGCTTGGTCGAGCTTCTTTCTTCTTCTTTGATCTCGTGGGTAGCTCTAACTCCACAAAATCCTTAGATGCAGTGGGCGTAGCCCTCAAAATTCTCTTAAGCTTATATGGCGAAAATGAACTGATACGATCCAGATAGATCATACCAACACAGAATAAAGTTGCCAACGACTACTCTATCCTCTCTTGAACAAAGTTTCCTGCATGCTAAGATTGCGAGATAGATCATACATTTAACTCCAAGGTTCCTTTAATGCGAATAGTCTCAGTTGGCTTGATGTGATTTTTGTTGGTATTAAAAGGGGACTTACACAATTGTTCGACAGTTGACAGCATACAACGGACTAAGGGCTTTCATGCAATTCGAATGATTTGGCAAGTGAGCACAAGTTTCCTAATTCTAACCAGAAATGAACTGAATTTAAAATGAGTGTAGAGCATAAGAAGTTTACGTTCTACTCTAAGGCATGGGACACGACGATCAATTCTCACAGACTTCAACCAAGCTCTGTTTTTCCTCACTTCAGACAGCTTCCACGGGACGGGTGCAATCTTCAGAGGAGTGACTCAAGATGTTCAGATCATGATTTACCATGAAGACACCATCACAACGACGAATGCCAACATATAAACCATAATCGAAGTTAAGTTTCACAAAGTTCCAGTTGACCACGCAAGGCGAACCCACCGTCAGCAAGCCCGCTAGTGGTATGGACAAGCGAAGTCTTGTTCAAATCGAGCACCACATTCCACAATTACTAAGTACTTGCATGAAATGAAATCTAATTTACTTTAAGCTACTTCAAGATGCTACGTGAATTGGAAGGACGAAGAAGCCTCAACAACTACTCATAACAAAGAAGAAATCACCATCAATGAAAATTCTTTTATTATGAAAGCATACATGACAACTTCTTACAAAGTATCCAAAGGGAAGACTTTCCTTCCTTTTCAATCTAAACTACTTTACTTTCTACTCTATCAATTTCTCTCTACTCCTTCTCTACTATCCTAACTCTGATCTAATTCTAATTTCTAATGAGATACAAATGAGGGGGACTCCCCCATTTATAGTTGGCCAAGTCCAATGGACGGCTCAGATTACAATCAACTGGATGGCCCAGATCGCGCCACCTCAGCCCTAAACAAGATTCGCCCTAAAAACCGCCACAATGGAGAGTGGGGCAATAAATGAGCAATTAATGGCCACCATCCTTCTAGAAGATTCCAACTTTGAAACGCGTTCACACTGTTCTCGATCTTCTTTCTTGACGTTGTTCTTCAACTTCTTCTTTGTCACTTGAGTTATAATAAGTCTCAACACTTAACCATTTTTCGCAACTTTTCTTCCTTCGAGGTTGAAATGTAATCGTGGAGTACTTGCTTCATCACTTAAGTCATCGTCGTTTGGTCTCAACATTCCTCCTGCAAAACAAGCAAGGAGAAGAGAATTAGAACATTTCATAATATGAATTCAACTTACTTACCAGGATTTTCACGCTCTAACTTCCAAGCATTCACTGTCTTCACTAGCCAGCTTCGCATTCAAATTCTTCATGCCTTAGCCGAATTTCCAACCCATCTTGCATTCTGCCTAGCGCACTTCACTCTGATATTTCATCCAACTCAGGCTCGAGAAAAAATCCCTTTCATCAGGAATTTGATCAAAAATCATCTAGGCGATCACCTTCAAGCTCATCAGCCACAACACTTTATCTCAACAACACACTCATTCTTTGCCTTAGAAAATTTCCTTGGGAAAACTCATCAATCCTAGTGTCCATCAAAATATCCATCCTGAAGGCTTGGCAAAGCGCAGAACACTTTAAAATCCATTCCTCATCGATAATCATCAATACCCAGAAGAAAATTTCTTTCAGAACGCGTCAAACTCATGGGTGTACAACGAACGGGTTCATTTAATTTCTCTTGAATTTTGAACCTTGGAAAAATAACTTTTAACAAACCTAATCCCGTTTTTCACATCTGTGAGTGTTTCTTGTTGCTCTTACTTGAAAATATTTTTGTTGACCCTGTGCAGCTGGCATCATCGGACTCCTTCACTGGCAATATTCACTCGGACTTGAGGAAAATTCATCACTTCACCAGACTTGGGCGTTTTTCTCCTAAGGAAAATTTCTTTGCCTTAGAAATTTTTTCAATCACTCAGCACTCTTGAAAATTTTGCCTTAGAAAATTTTATTTCATCCTCTTGTGGTGAGAAATTTTTTTAATGTTTCAACTCACTTAGAAATTTTTCTTTCGAGTGCCTGGAGTGCATCTTGTGTGTCATGAAGAATAAATTTTTCAATTTCAACGCCTGGCATATTTCCCATCTCTTGGCATTATGAACCTTCGGCGCAATTTGCATAGTGTAAAGGATAAGCCCCCAACGCCTAACAATATTCACCATTAAATTTCCAACACTTGGGCAATTATCATCTTGCTTATCAATATTCTCTGTTTTAATTTCCAACGCCTTGTATTTTACTTCACACTTGAATTACTTTGGGCGCATTTTCCCTGTCATGGACAACATTTTCAACGCCTAACTTATCACTCACCAACCTATACTCTTTAGGCGCACATCACACTTGCAGGGGAGTATTCAACACGCCTAGCACCTCACTTTCCACTCACTTCAGCGCATTTCTCATGCTCAAGAGAATGAAGACTTTCAACACCTAACAAGTGACTTTTGAGCTTCCTTAATTTTGTCTTTACTTGCCTTCACTTGGGCGCATTTGAGCATGAGAAGAGGACGAGTTTCTAACTTAGAACTTTTGGATTTGCTTTGACTTGTTGACCATAACTTGGGCGCATTTTGGCATGGGAGGAGGACGAAATTCTACACTTAGAAAAATTTTAAACTTTCTCGAGGGTGGGCGCATTTTGCCTAGGCAGGTGGATGAAGTTTATACTTAGAATTTTTTTCATGCTTGGCATTACCTTGAGGGCGCATTTCAACATAGGAGGTGGATGAAACTTGTTGACCTCCTTGACTTTCTTGAGAAGTGGGCGCATTTTGCCATGTGAGGAGGATGAAACATGTTAGAAACTTTTCAAACACCTTGAATACTTGCTGGGCGCATTTCCTAGGTGCTACAGGATGAAATTCATGCCTTAGAAAAAAATTTCTTCGTTTTTGCCAATTTATCCATGCCCTACTATAAATAGTAAGCCCTTAAATTCTCACACTTCAGAAGCTCAGAATGATTTGAAATTTTGAACACTGGATCTTCACAACCTTGTTACCCTGTTGAGACTGCTATTTCGGGTTGGCCTGCTATTTTTAGCCCATTTCTGAAGGTGGTTTACTATAAATAGTAACTGCTCGTTTCTAATATCTCCACAACTCCGTTTGATTTCAAACTTGAATGACGTGCTCCTCACCACATGACCTACCTGTCGACATCGACGCATGCTTCTGATTTGCTACTTTTAGCCTGTTTCCAAAATGACTTACTATAAATAGTAAGTGCTTCGTTTGCCCTCAAATTTTACCAGCAGATAGCTTGAGAGATACTGATCGTGGTGGTATACACCGGTTTTCGAAAATTCTGACTTTTTACCCCTCTTTTCAGGTCCCGAAGCTGGAAACCCTAATTCATCTTGCATGCATATCAAATGACCTCTGTTTGTTCTCGTTTCGTTGCATTGCGATCAGCTCGTGATTTTGAAGTGCTGGGAAGCGGCTGCTGGGATGTACCTACTAAAAATAGCAAGTTCCTTAATAAGCGATCATCTCTGTTTGCATGTCACATCGCTGCGTAGCTCTCGAAAAACCCATAAGGAATCATCCGACATGCAAAGAAAACCCTGACATGCAAACCCTAAAAATAGCCTCTAAAGGCTGAACTCTGAAAGTTGTCGTCTCACTTTGCATGTTACACCATCGCGAAGGTCTCTGAAAACCAGAAGGAATCTCCAGACATGCACTGAAAACCTCTCATCCAAGCCCAATTTGCCCTGGAAGCTGAACTGCTAAAAATAGTAAGTTGTCTGTTTCAGCTCAAATTTTGCACACGAGCAACTTGATGTGTTCTGAATGCATTGTGACTGTTAAAACTTCGAAAGTGCTAATGAAATGCCCTGAATTATACACTTACTAAAAATAGTAAGTTGTCAGAATCTGATGAAATTTCAGTGGAAGCCTGCTGGAATCACACTGACAACGGTGTTAGTCCTTATTTTCAATATATTCACCTTGTTTGACCTCAAATTGACCAGGAAAGTACAAACCCTAATTTTCAGACTTGGCCAAAATTTTCGCGTTTAAGCTCAATGACGGACACATCCCCCGAAAGGCAGACCAAAGAAAAGAGACAGACAGAGAGAGAGAGAGAGAAAAACCAAAGCCAAAAGACCAGAATGGAGCAAAATTAGGGGTCCCCATTTTGAATGGGGCGATGTGTGAAAAGGTCACAACAATCCGACAGTCAGTTGGTCACTTTTTCAGACACTTATTTTTGGCAAGTTCACTCCAAGCAACTCCCCAGCACTTCAATCTCACGAACAGAGCAACATGCAACAAAAACGGGGTCAAACGGAGGTCATTTGAGCCACATGCAAGTCAGATTAGGATTTTCAGCTTCGGGACTCAAAATGAGGGTTAAAACGCCAGAATTTCCAAAAACTAATGTATCCCATCGCGATCAGCATCTCTCAAGGAATCCGCTCGTGAAATTTGAGCGCAATCTGACAACTTACTATTGATAGTAAGTCACATGCAGAACAGGGCTATAAATAGCAAGTTAGCATGAGGCACCGGTGTGAACAGGACAAACAAGTTACGAGTACCCCATGGAGCGAATTTCAAGTCAAACAGAGTAGTAAAAGTTCAAATATCAAGAAGTTGCTATAAATAGCAGGTCAGCGCGAATGGCAGGTGTGAACACGACAGTTGCATCACGAAGGTCAAGTTGAGCGAAAATCAGGTTTTTCTGAAGTAGAAAATCCTTGAAAATCACAAAGGCTTTAGAACTTTCTATAAATAGTAAACAAGGGCAAGCAAGCATAAAAAGTTTCTAAGTCTGAAACTTGAAGCTCCAGCCTCCAAATGCGCCCAAGGTTCAAGGGGTTGATGAAAATCCTTCTAAGTCTGAAACTGGAAATCTAGTCACCAATATGAGCCCAGGCTGAGAGTTGATGAATTGAAATTGTCTAAAGCGTGAGAAACTGAAGGCTTCCCTAGTCAAATGCGTCCTCAAATGGAAGCTCCCCTTGCCAAAGGCGCGTTAAGATGCTTGAAGAGGCTTGGAAAATTCTAAGTTTGTGGAAACTGGAAGTAGACCCATCAAAATGCGCCCATCTCAAGAAAGGTGGTTGGAAAAGTTTCTAAGTCTGTGGAAACTGGAAGTTGGACACCCCAAATGCACCCACCAAGGAAGGAGACATGTTAAAAAAATTTACTAAGTGATTAAAAATGAAAGCAGGGACCCTTGAATGTGCCCATGGAGTAAGTTGGCTTTAAAAAAATCTTCTAAGTCATGAAATGGAAGTAGGCCTAGGCAAATGCGCCCTTGAAGAGAAGGTGAGGGTATGAATTTTTTTCTAAGTATGAGAAATGAAAGCTTAGAGGGGTAAATGTGCCCTAGTTTGGAGAAGACTTGAAATTTGTCTAAATGGAAGAACACCACCTCATATGCACCCTCAAATAGAAGCTCATACCCTCACATGTGCCCATGAAGAAAATGTTGGAAGATAACGCCTAAGGCATAGCAAAATGAAAGTTCACCTAGTAAAATGCGCCTTCAACTCAAGGTGGACCACCTCAGATGCGCCATTCACAAGAGGAAGGTGATAAAATTTTCTAAGGCACCAAAAATGAAAGTAGATACCCCTTTATGCGCCCTATCAACTGGAGATGCCATGAAATTATCTAAGTGTTGAAAATCAAAGTACATGGGGTCAAATGCGCTTAAGTCAAGAGGTGGACTTGGAAATTGCCTAAGGCATCGAAAATGAAAGCCCAGAGGGGTAAATGCGCCCAGAGTGAAGGAGGAGGTTGAAAAGTTTCCGAGTGTTCAACATGAGAGTAGATGGTGTGAAATGCGCCCAAGCCTAGGTAGAAATTGGAAAATTGTTCAAGTGTTCAAAAATCGAAGTACATGGGGTCAAATGCACCCTTGAGGAGGAGGTGCTTAGAGAATATTCTGAGTGTTCAAAAATGAAACTACCATCCTTGGATGCGCCCTAGCAAGGAAAGATGCTGACTTGAAATTTTCTAAGTTTGAAAAACTGAGAGTGGCACCCCCTAAATGCGCCATATTGAGGAGGTGAATTAAAAAATTTCTAAGTGTATAAATTGAAGCTCAAGGTGGTGAATGCGCCCAAGTTGTGGGGTGATGAAAGTTGACCCTCTTAAGTACGCCCAAGTGAACAAGAAAATACATGAAAAATGTCTAAGTGATGGAAAATGAAACCACAACCCCTCAAGTGCGCCCAGGAACTGAGAGAATGTGGGATGTGCTAACCTTAGTGGAGAATATTTTTTCAAGGGTAGAAAAATTAAATGTACCCCTTTCAGGCGTACACATAATTAATATAGTTGCAAATTATTTTTTTGACAGGAAATCTTTTTGTGGGTCTTGGATATTTTCTAAGGGGAGATATCTCTTAAAAAGTCAGAGGGCCTTGAGTATTTTCTGGGGAAAAATAAACGTTGCCTGGTTTACAATTGATGGAACTTCTAAAACAGAGAAAATTTCCTAAGGCTTAGATGGATAGAATTTTCTAAGGCATAAAAAAGGAAGGCAGAAGGGGTCAAATGTGCCTAAACTTAAGATGGGTTGAATTTTGTCTAAGTCATGAAAATAAAGGAAGACTCCCTCAAGGTGAAGTGAAACTCAAGCATCAAGCTCCTAAGAGAAGATGGACAAGATAGGTGAATGAAACTGCTAAGGCAAGAAGATGAAAACACCATAATGATATGCGCCCTAGCACACAGATATCAAATGCGCCCATAATGAAGAGTTATAAAGAAAGCAAAGTTGGCTAGGGGAAAATGATCCAGAGATCACTCAGACCTTGGAAATCAAAACATGGATATCAGGTAAGTAAAGAGAATTTATATTATAAGATGTTTTGATGCTCTTCTTTTCCTTTGTTTTGCAGGATGAACACCGGGGCCAAGGCAAGAGGACTTGAAGTGATGGAGAAAATACTTCGGGACAATATTACAACTTTGGAGTGAGATAAAGTTGCGTGTGTCAATCTCCTCCATGATGTCTCAGTTGTGCCCAAGTCATGAAGGGAGATGTTGGAAGAAATGGCTAAGTGTTGGAATTTTTCCTCAAAGACTCAATATGCACCCAACTCAAGAAGGCAGGTGGCAAGGAAGAAATGATTGAGTCCAGGACTAAAAAAAATCCTTCAAATTCAAGAATGGAGAAATAATGAAGGCCCAGGCGTTAGAAATCATCCTCAAACACGTCAGAGTTGAAGAATGACAGCTAGGAGGAAAATCATCAAGCAATGGAAAGAAGTTGCAGTTTTGGAGTTCCAGATTGAAAACGTGCCTGCCATACCAATTCAAGAAGTTGAAGCTATGTTGGCCAGATTCATCGAATGTGCAGTCAAAGAGAAGAAAATGGAAACGCCCTTCCGGATGATGATCTTCTAGAAGCTGATGGTGGGCATTAATTGTCCATGACGTTTCGGGTGTGAGTGGGAATCTTTTTGGCTCATTTATTACCCCACTCCTCTCTATGGCGGTTTTTAGGGTGAATCTTGTTCAAAGCTTATGTGGCTCAATCTGAGCCGTCCATTGTAATTTGATTTGGGTCGTCCATTCATATTGGCCAGCTATAAAAGGGGCACTTCCCCTCACTTGTACCTCATTAGAGATTAGACATTAGAAGCAGAGATAGAATAGCAGATAGAGTAGTTGAGATAGCTTAGCATAGATTGATAGTAAAGTTTGAAGAAGAGGGAAAGTTTTTCCATTGAAAGCTTTGTAAGAAATTGTTGTGAACACTATCATAATAAAAAGAGTTTTCATTGATGATGATTTCATCTTTTGTTGTGAGCAGCTAGCAAGATTTCTTCGTCCCTCTGATTCAAGTAGGATTTTAAAGTAGAGTAAATTTCATTTTCATGCCTTTAGATTGTTGTGGAATGTGGTATTTAATCCAAGCAAGCTCCGTTTAAATCCATACCACTAGCAAGCTTACTGATGGTAAATTTGCCTTGTGTGGTCGACTGGAACATTTCGAACTTAACTTCAATTATGATTGGCATGTTTGTATGCGTCGTTGTGATGGTATTTACATGTTGAATTGTAATTTGAACATCCTTAGCTACTCCCTTGAAGATTGCACCGACTTCGTGGAAGCTGTCCAAAGCGAGGCAAAGTGAAGTCCGGTTGAAGTTTGCTAAAGTCGACCTCCACATCCCGCAATTAGGTTAGAGTATAGGTTTTCTAATCCCTGCAACCATTCAATTCCGCAATTTTCTGGTTAGCATTAGGAAACTTGCACTTCATTGAAAAATCTTTCGAACCACATAAAAACCCTTTAGCCCATCATCTGCTGTCTGCTGTCGAACAATTATGTAAGTCCCCTCGTGATACCAGCAAATCACAACGAACCAACTGAGACTACTCCACTGCATAAGGGAACCTTGGAGTTGAACGCATGAACTATCTCGCAATCTTAGCACGCTGGATACTTTGATCAAGAGAGAATAGAGCGGTCGTTGGTAACTTTATTCTGATGTTTGGTGCGGTCACAAAAAAGACATCAACAAGAATTGGCGCTAGAAGGAGGGCCTTAACAGTTACAACATATAGTTACCTTGAAGAAGAAAGGGTTTTATCACAAAGAATTTTGTTGGAGAAGAAAATACCATGAATCAAGATGGTGCTACCGCATAGAGAGATATTTCCAATGTTGCAATCGAATTTGGGATTCAACGACGATCAAGAGGACATTCTTTCAGGAGGAAGAAGAAGAAAAAGCTATTCGAATTCAAGTTGCTATTGAAAGAGACTTGCTAAATCAAAGACAGCCACTTGCTCCCACGCCCCGCCGATAGAAGGAGCAGCTACATCCTGAATCGTATCAGTTCGTTTTTGTCAGACAAGCTTAAAAGAATCTTGAGGTCTATGCCTAGTTCATCTAAAGATCTTGAGGAGTTAGAGCTACCTACTAGAGCAAGGAAGAAGAAAGAAGCTCAATCAAGTAAAGAAGTTCAATCAAGCGAAGCAATTTCATCAAACAAAGAGGTTCAATCAAGCGAAGAAAGCGGAGAAGAGATTTCAAGTTTGTTCAAAACTCCACCTAGTGCTTCGAGGTTTGCTAAACCGAGACAAGTACAAGCTACCGTTCCAATGATTATTCAGCAACAGCCACCCGTCCAGCAACAACAACCGATCCAAGCTATAGTACACCAACAACAGCAAGCCCAAGTTATTGTATATTAGCAGCAACAACCAATTCAAGCAATGGCCCACCCAGTGAATCAGCCAGCGCCAAATGCTGCTACGTGGTTGGTCACCAACCCGTCTCCACTAGAATTTCTTGATTATCATGACATGCCGAAGAATCCGAAGAATTTCTGCTCTAAGTTTCATGTCAATGATGTAAACCGCACTGCCGAAGACCACATCAAGATGTTTGAAGACCACTTGCGCAACAGACAAATTGCGTATGCAGACGTGGCTTGCAGGGTGTTTCCATATTCCCTAGCCTGTTTCCATATTCCCTAGGAGAAGAGGCTCATTATTGGTTTATTCACTTACCGATCGGATCAATAAGGTCATGGGAGCAAATGAAAGACACCTTCATTGGGAAGTTTGGCATACCTATTACTCTCGTAGAGCTTTATCGTCAGTTTGTAGTAGTGAGAAGGCAGGATAGAGAGCCCATTCACGCATTCAACAATAGGTTTCAGAAGGCTCTCACAAGGTTGCGTGATCCTTATGTTGTTGTTGATGCTAGGGAGAATTATTATTCAGCCTTGGATCCTTTGACTGTGATGTTCGTAAGGCAGGCTCATCCCACTCCCGCCAACATGAATCAAGCCTATGCAAACGCTGCTGAAGTAAGCCAGAACATGGGATAGAACATAACTGGGCCCTCGCTATATACCAACCTAACTACAACAAACAACCAAATGCAAACACTCGGCTCAACATGGAATCAACAAGTTCCAGCATTAAATCCAATTCCTCAGCCGAATTACCAAGTACAAGCACCATCAAATCAGTTAGTTCTCCATCCTGGGACGCCCTTGTCCCAAACTCAAGCAACACAGCCTATTTATCTCTAGAACACAGTGCCGCCAGTGAAAACCCAGGAGGAGAAGGACGAGATGAAAGATTTAGAGGAACAAATGAAAAGGCCGTCAACTGAGGTGACTTACCTCAGAAACCATAACAATCAAATGCAATCTATGCTAAAAAGCTATCAAGCACATCAAGGTGCTAATCGAGGATATCAGAATAATCCTCCTAGTCATCAAGATACCCATCAAGGATATAGTCATGAGAACAATCATGGGTATAGGAATAATAATCAAGGATTTCATAAGGTCCTGGAATACAGGGCCAAACAATGGAGGTGTTTTGTCGCCGTTGGACAATCTGCCACCTCCAAAGAACCGTCCTGCAGACAGGGTTTATCTTGTTGAAGCCGCCATGTCAGGATGGTGTCGGTTACATAACACCAATCAGCATTCTAAGCTCCAGTGCCATGAATTTCAAGTTGCAACTAATATTTTTAGAGGGGAGGTGAAGAACACGGAAGCCACGTAAAGTCCTCCAGTTTCAGGGTATGAAATAGTCCCAGTATCTCAATATGATCAGGCGTTAATCTTAGAAGATTTCAATTTCCCGCCTATGTTTCAAAGTTACACGCCCCCACCAGTCAATCACAAGTTTCCGCCAACTTCGGCAAATGGTCCCGTGGGGATGCCAAAATTTCAAGTTCCTTCGGAGGCTCACGCCACGTATGCGTCACCAAAGGAGCCTCTTAGTAAAGATGGTTACATTTTTTCGCCTCTCAATAACAGTGTCTTAGTAGAAGGAAGAAGAGAGGTACAGGATTTTCAGTCAACTGAAGGTGCAGCTCCTAGAGTCTATCAAAGGAACTATCACCAGAAAGAACCTCTGACTACATCGACGCCTCCAAATAATTTCACAACTTCACCGCATCCCAATGCAAGTAACAATCCGATTTTACCAAAAGACTCTCCAGAGTAAAGACAGCAGAATGCCACACAAGGCAAAAATGGACAACAACCTACTTAGCAAGTTGTGCAACAACCCGTTCACCAAGCTGAGCGTGTGCAGAAGGAAAATTCCCCTAGAGGGGATATAAATAAACTCAGTTCCGATGTGTTAGAAGAGTTCAAGAGGATGAAGGTTAGTCTCCCCCTACATGAGCTAATGAGGATTTCGGAAGTTCGAGACACCATTCTGGGGAGTTTGAATGAAGCTCCTATTGTGAGAAACACTTCTCAAGAAGTACACAGTGCACCAGGAAATCCTTCAGTCAATACATAGTCTCGTGCTGCGCAAAACACAAATATGGTACAAGAGGTCTCTCAGGTGCCATATGACGCAGGGGAGACTCAACAACAAGATTTTGTGGGTATGGTAAAAAGTTCCACAAACGCTTCAGAAAAGCCAAAGACGGAGATTGAAAGGAGAGTTCAGCCCAATGTTCCTGAGGGGCAAAAGCAGAAGCAAAAGCAAAGGCAAAAGCAAGAGCAAAGCAGAATTTAAAGGAGGTTGCCCAAGATGATCAGATTCAATTAGATAGAAAAGATGAAAAGAAGAATATTGTAGCAGACGAAAGAAGAAAGCGAGTGGTTTTCTATCAGGGGAAGGATGAACCAGCTCCATTCCTAGTTTCAATCAAGATTTTTGGAAAGTTATTACACAACTGTTTGATTGATTTCGATGCATCCAGTAATGTCATGCCTTTAAAGGTATGCGAAAGGTTGGGCTTAGTTCCACTTCAAACTACCAAGAAGGTGACCCAGCTAGACAAAATTGAAGTTCTAGTTGTCAGAGTTGAATAACATTCATATGCAGCTGGCAGCAGATTCAAGAATTCAGAGTTGCATCGACATATTAGTGGTCAACATACCTAATGGTTATGGCATGTTGTTAAGCAAAGATTGGTCGAGGAAGTTGAATGGATATATTGCTATAGACTTCTCCCACATGTGGTTACCGTGGAGAGGAGTTCCAAATCAGATTAAGGTTGGGAGCACGCCACGGCTTAGATTAATGATCACTAAGTATGGCGAAGATAACAAAATTATGTTTATGGAAACTGAGTTGGGCTCATACAGGCCCGTAAAGCAAGAAATTTTGATGTTGGAAAGTTCAAACAAAGGAAAGTTTTTAGAAGATGCACCACCGTCCACTGAAGTTTTGATTGAGAGTGATTCGAGTGAGAATGAAGGCTAAGGAATGTTTGAAAACTTCAAGGATTTTGTTTTGAAAAGTGTGAAGCAGGAAGTTGAATTGGGAAAAGACGCCTCTATCAAGAATCTGCTACTTCCCAATTGGTGTAGAATTCATGAGGCATTCCATTCAGAAGTTCCCTGTGCCATGTGCAAAGTTGCCTTGGAGCAAGTTTCAAACCTCATTCCACAAGCCTCCTTGCAAGGAAAATGTCAAAAGGATAATGAAGGAGAAGACATCTCTATAGAGAAATTTGTAAAAGAAGAGAAGACCCAGCCAATGGTTGAAGAGAACATTTCACAGTCAAGTGGGCAGAAGGATACACATGCCCAGTCTTCCATGAGTAATCAGGTATGGACCTTAAGGTTCGATGGATCGAAGTCAAAGAAAGGGAATGGAGCAGGATTTGAGCTAATTAGCCCAACCGGAGAAGCATATTTGGGTGCTTACAAACTCCAATTCTCATGCACCAATAACGTCACAGAATATGAATCCTTTGATCCTTTCAATCCAAAAGGGAGATAAGATTGTGCACACCTTTGGGGACTCGGACATAGTGGTTAGACAAGTGAGGAAACAATATGCTTGTCACGACAAGAAACTCAATCGTTATCCCAACAGAGTCTGGGAACTCATAGAAAGCTTTGACGCTTTCAATATCAAGCAGGTCTACAGGTCCAAGAACCCCGTTGCTAATTCTCTTGCACAAGCAACTAGTTCTTTGGAGCCTTTGGCTACGGAAGGACTGAAGAAGTTCACCGTGGAATTAGTCTCGACGCCTTCAATCCCAGATAACATACAGAATTTTCAAGTGTTTGATGACGATAAACAAATTCTAGATTTTCTGACGTGCTCCGGAGTGTTCGAAGCACAGATTATAGATGAAGAGGATACTGAAGAAGTAGTGTTTGATGCCGAAAGGATCTTGAATCTGAAGACAAATGTTATTCCAAGGGGTATGGTTGAATTAGAGAGACTCTTCGATCCCAACAGATTGAGCAGAAATCAGAGCACCCAAGGAAATGACTGCGAAGCCGTCAATTTGGGGACTAAGGAACAAGTGAAGAATGTTTTTATTGGCAAAGTTTGTACACCAGAAGAAAAAGAAGGCATCATACAGGCCATGAAAAAGTTCTTGGACGTGATAGCTTGGTGATATGAAGACTTGAAAACATATGATACTTCCTTGATTACACATACAATCCCATTGAAGCTAGGGAGTAAGCCATTCAGACAGAGGCAGAGGCAGAGGCTAGTGAACCCGCTGCTAGAACCACTAATTTATCAAGAAGTCACGAAGCTTCTCTCTGCCAGAATTATCTTTCCAGTTAGGCACTCCACGTGGGTCGCCAATTTAGTTCCAGTCAGAAAGAAGAATGGTGAGATAAGATTGTGTGTGGATTTCCGCAATTTGAATAGGGCTTCTGAAAAGGATAATTATCCCTTGCCCTCATTGGACAAAGTGTTACAAATTGTGAATGGTTCTCAGATGATGTCCTTTCTGGACAGTTACTCCGGATATAATCAGGTGATGGTAGAAGAGGCTGACAGATTGAAGACAGCTTTCACCACTAAGTGGGGAATCTTTGCATACAGAAGAATGCCTTTTGGCTTGATCAACGCAAGAGCCACTTTCCAACGAGCTATGGACATTGCCTTCCAAGATTTGGTAGGGAAATGCATAATCATATACATGGATGACCTGACCGTGTTTTCAAAGAGAAGAGGAGACCACGTGGAGGACTTGAGAAAGATTTTTCAAAGATGTAGAAGATATGGCATATCCCTCAATCCAAAGAAATGCATGATTGGTGTCACTGAAGGAAGATTGTTAGGACACGTTATCTCTGAAAAGGGAATCTCAATTGATCCAGAGCATATTGAGGCAATCTCAAAGATTGGTATGCCAGGGAGCCAGAAAGAACTAAGATCACTCTTCGGCAAGATCAATTTTGTGAGAAAGTTTATAACCGGCTTTGTCGAGATTGTCAGGCCTTTGAATGATATGCTGAAGAAAAATGCAAAGATTGATTGGACTCGAGCCCGAAAAGCATTTGATGAAATTAAGCAAGCGATAGTAGATGCCCCAGTATTGGTCAGCCCGGATTATTCCAAACCATTCTATCTATATTCATTTGCTTCAAAGCACACGTGCGCAACAGTGCTAACCCAGAGAACAGAAGAAAAGGATGAGCACCCGATAGCCTTCATGAGTGCACCTTTGAAAGATGCAGAGTTGAGGTATCCCAGTGTGGAAAAGCAAGCTTATGCTTTGGTGAAGGCCGTTAAGAAGTTCAAACACTATATCTTGAGAAGCAAAGTTTACACTATTGTTCCCAATGCCACTGTGAAAATGTTACTAATGCAGAACAAGCTGGGAGAAAGAAGGGGCAAGTGGGTTGCCACTTTGCAAGAATACGACATAGAGATATAGCCCATTAAGTTGGTCCGAGGGCAAGCTTTGGCACAGACAATTGCAATGAGTGGACCAGAACTTGTGCAACAAACGTATGTATTGGAAGAGGTATCTCCAGGTGAGTGGTATGACGACACAGTCTACTACTTGTTGAATCATAGATGCCCTCCACTCTTGAATCCGGTGCAGCGAAGAGCTCTAAGGATGAAGAGCCAAAGGTTTATGCTTCAGGGGTCAGTGCTTTATAGGAAAAATCATGAAGGAATATACTTGAGATGTGTGGGTAAAGAAGAGGCCAAGCAACTGATGGAGCGTTTTCACGAGAAGTTCGGAACAAGTCATGGAGGTGGTTTAGCCACGGCTCACCAAATTCTAAAGGCTGGATACTATTGGCCTACACTTTTTAAAGATGCCTATGAACACGTCAAGGCTTGTCATGTTTGTCAGACAGCTGCAGACAAAGGAAAGCATCTAGCTATGCCCTTGCAGCCGGTAATTGAAGTCAGGCCCTTCACCAAATGGGGATTAGACTTTATTGGAATGATCAACCCACCTTCTTCGGGACAACATAGATACATTCTGACAGCGACAGACTACTACACCAGGTGGACAAAGGCACAAGCCCTTAAGCTTAGCACGACAGACGTGGTGATCAAATTCATCGAAGAGAATATTATCACCAAATTTGGATACCCCCATGCTCTAGCGTGCAACAATGGTCTAGCATTCTCATCGTTGAAGTTTTCTAATTGGGCATTCGAATATGGAATCACCTTGAAATTTTCTTCCAACTATTATCCGCAGGGGAATGGACTTGCAGAATCCACAAACAAGAATTTACTAAATGCCATCAAGAAGTTGTTGGATAAGAACCCCAAAGATTGGCACACGCAGCTGAGATTCGCCCTATGGGCTGAAAGGATCAGAACAAAGATTTCATTGGGAACATCTCCCTATCACTTGGTCTATGGACAAGATCCTGTCTTCCCCGTCCAGCTGAGGATCCCAACTCTCCAATTCCTTCAGGAGTATCTCGAAGGGGAAGATCGAATTCAAACAAGATTGTCTCAGTTGATGCACTTGGAGGAGAAAAGAGAGGAAGCATTGGAAAATCTGGCAAAGCATCAAGGAGTGGTGAAAAGATGGTTTGACAAACAAGCTAAGGTCAAGTCTTTCCAGATTTCTGACTTGGTCTTATACTGGGACAAGGCCCACAAGAAGAAAGGAAATCACGACAAGTTCAACAAATTGTGGTTGGGCCCATATCAAATTTCTGAAATCTTGGGAGATAATGCATTCAAGCTAAAGACACTGACAGGAGAGGCTATCCCATTGCCAGTCAATGGGCAATTCCTCAAGCATTATTTCCAATTTTAGGTTCTCTCCTAGGACCTACTTTGTATATAGTTAGATTTAGGTTGCTTTTCTTTCCATTTTTTGTTTGGTTTCAGTTTGTTCCGTTTTTCCTTTCGTTTGTTACCTTTTGGGTTTTGGGTTTTTAGTTTGGTGTTCTTCCCTTGAGTTGTCCGCTCAAGTGGTTTTGGTCTAGAGTGGGCAGAGATTTTGGAGTTTCCCGTTGCGAAGGGGGTGATGGTGTTTTCCTTTTCACAACTTGGTTTCTTTCCACTGGACTTTATGAGATTGTGCAAATTTTGAGGGCCAAAGTTGTTTTCCTCTTGTCATCATCCGGCTTGGGAATAAGCTTGACTCGGGAGATCAACCAGCTATTGTGTCTTAACACATGAGTCCAGAGATCCTAATGCCCTACCCATTTAACTTCCACTGTGAGTCATTTTGGTTTCTTGCGAAAGGTTACGGTGAGTGAAAATCTTACGTCTTGCTTTAGCTCCACTACAATTCTCAAATGCATTGGAGGCTTCACTGCCTACCAGCCAATTGTGGAATTGACGGAAAATCAATGTGAAAAGAAAAGATGAATGTGCCAAAAAGAAATATTTGAAAGAAAGAAAAAGAAAAATGAAAGAAATATTATACTTTGAATATTGGTTTTGGGAATATGCAGATAACTCCACCGGGGCTATGGACACCCAATTGGCAGTGGAGCAATATTCGTGAGAATTGTAGCAACAACCTCGTCGGGGCTATGGACACCTGACTGGCAGCGGGGCAATGTCCAAGATGCTTTTGAAATTAAGATAACTACATAACTTGCTAGGGCCGATTCCGAAGGTCGGGATGGTTTAGAGATGGATTGAATATGCACACTCAGAGGATCTTGGACGAAGGTGTTTCGATCCAATATCGGATTATTTTCCCCTTTGGAGTAAGTATCCTTTCTATATGATGGTTTGAGGGAAATTAGCTAAGGTTCAATTCCTAAAGTGTTTTTCAACACTTTCCCGTGGACTTGCCAGATGTTGTGACCTTTTCACACATCACCCCATTTAAAATCCCCCTAATTTTTGCTTCATTCCCTCTTTTGGCTTTGGTTTTGTTGTTCTCTCTCTCAATTCTGTCTGTCTATCCGGGGATGTGCCTATCTTTGAGCTTAAATTGAAATTTTGGCTAAGTCTGTCGAATTAGGGTTTGCATTCTTCATGTCAGTTTGAAGTTAATTTGAGTTGGCTAATTGAAGTCTGAGCTTGGTACTGCGTTCAGTAAGCTTCTAGCAGGTTCCCAGCAAGATTTCATTGAATTTTGACAACTTACTATTTTTAGTAAGTACTCAATTTGGGACATTTTCTCAACATTTTTAGAATTCTGGCTCCCACACTGCGTCTGGAACACTCTGGGCTGCCTGCTTGCAAATTTTGAGCTGAATCTGACAACTTGCTATTTTTAGCAGTCCGAGCTTCGGAAGCCATTTTTAGGGTTTGCAAGTGTGCTTTTTCAATGCATATCTAGAGAATCTTTCTGGGTTTTTTGAGACCTTTGCGATGGTATAACATGCAAGCCAAGATCATAACTTTCAACAATTCTGACTCTACGAACCATTTCTAGGGTTTGCATGTATGATTTTTCAATGCATGTCTAGATATTCTTTATGGGTTTTCCAGAGCTTCGCAATGATGTGACATGCAAGCAAAGTTGATCATTTTTCAGGAACTTACTATTTTTAGCCACTGCTCGCATGCAGACCAATTTACTGGGTTTTTCTAGGTTTTTTAAGATCTCTCGGGCAATGTGACATGCAAAACACATCCGGCAGACAATTGGTCACTTTTTCAGACACTTACTATTTTTGGCAGGTTCACTCCAGCAACTCCCCAGCACTTCATTCTCACGAACAGAGCGACATGCAATAGAAACGAGGTCAAACGGAGGTCATTTGAGCCACATGCAAATCAGATTAGGGTTTCCAGCTTCGGGACTCAAAATGAGGGGTAAAACGCCAGAATTTCCAAAAACTGATGTATCCCATCGCGATCAACATCTCTCAAGGAATCCACTCGTGAAATTTGAGTGCAATCTGACAACTTACTATTTATAATAAGTCACATGCAAAATAGGGCTATAAATAGCAGGTTAGCACGAAGCACCAGTGTGAACAGGTCAGTTAACTCATGAGGATCACGTCAAACGAATTTCAAGATAAAAGTTGTAGAAGTATGAGAAGCAAGCAGTTACTAAAAATAGCAAGCAAGGGCAGGCAGGCTAAGAAATGGCTAAGTGTTCAGATACATCCTAAAGCGTTGAAAACTAGCATGCCACCCTCCTAAATGAGCCCTAAAGAGGAGGTTTGGAAAATATTCTAAGTCATCCAAATTGGCAGTAGACACATGAAAATGCGCCCAAGTCAAGAAGAGAGCCTAGAAATTTGTCTAAGGTGTTGAAATTTCCTAAGGACCCCCCTATATGCGCCCTTGATGGAGAAGGCTGATGAAAGTTGCTAGGGCGTTGAAATTCCTCCACCACCCCTTATATGTACCCAAACAAGCAAGGAAAAAGACAAAAAAATGTTAAAGTTCCTCCACACCCCCCCTCCCCAATATGCGCCCACCAAGGAGAAAGAGGTTGGAAATTTGTCTAACTGTTGAAAATGGAAGTATGTGGTCTCAAATGCGCCCAAAGTAGTCTAAGAGCTGAAAAGTTTCTAAGGCATTGAAATTGGAAGCTCAACCCCTAGAATGCACCCTAGCAAGGAAAGATGTTGGCTTGAAATTTTCTAAGTCTGAAAAACTAAGAGTGGCACCCCCTAAATGCACCCTCATGAGGTAAGGTGATGAAAAATATTCTAACTATTGCAAAACGTAAGAAATGCGCCCAAGCAAGGAATGAGGTGAGAAAAAGTTTCTAAGGCGTGAAAAATAGAAGCTCCCCCTGTCAAATGTGCCCAAGTTGTTAAGGAAGTGCTAGAGATATTTTTTCTAAGTGTTTGAAAACGGCATGAGAGGACCCTAAATGCGCCCATCAAGGAGCGAGATGAAGATTTTATTCTAAGGCACAAAAAGTTGCCCAACACCCCTCCAAAGGCGCCCTAGGTGAACAAGGTAGATGAAAATTTGTCTAAGGGAGAAAAATGGAAGAAGACCCTCTCATTTGCCCCCAAAACAAAGTGGAGAGGTGAGAAAAAGTTGTCTAAGTCAGGAGAAATGGCAGGACCACCCTCTAAATGCGCTCTAGCAGTGGAGATGGCTTGAAAAACTTTCTAAGTGTTGGAAAGTGGAAGTTGACCCCATGAAATGCGCCCAACTTGAGGGAGTTAGGTGGAAAAATTTTTAAGTGTTCAAAATGGAAGTTCACTACCTCAAATGCGCCCAAGTTGTAAGGGGACCTAAGAAATTTTCTAAGTGTTTCAAACTGGAAGCTCCCCCATCAAAATGCGCCCAGCCTGTGATGGTGAGTAGAAAAATGACTAAGGCATGGAAAGTGGAAGCACATGGCTCCAAATGCACCCAAGGGAAAAGAGATAGGTGGAAAAGTGTATTGGAAGTGGAAGTGCTACCTAGCAAATGCGCCCTCATGGAGAAGTTGTTTGAAAATATTTTCTAAGGTGAAGACGACATGGGAGATGGCCTTATCAAGTACCCCCAAGTTAGGGAGGTGATTAGAAATTTTGCCAAGACATTGAAATGTGAAGCAGACACCTCCAAATGCTCATCAAAGAGAAGATAAACATTAGCCAAAATATTTTCAAGAGTGTGAAAAATTAAACGACCCCTTCAAGTCCACCCATAAATATATAAAGTTAAAAATATTTTCTAAGGGGTAAATGTTTTTTTTTAAGAATCTGGGGGTCTGGAAAATTTTTGAGGAAATAAATTTTTGAAAATGTTACACCTTGCCTTGTGATTTCAAAATAGACGCCCGGCTTATGATGGATAAAATTTTCTAAGGGGAGATGAAATTTCCTAAGGCTTAGGTTGGATAAAAATTTCTAAGGCACAGTTTCAAGGTACACAAGAAGCAAAGTACACCCAAGGGGTATAAGATGGGCTAAATTCTCTAAGGAATGAAAATGGAAGCTCAAGTCTCCAGATGCGCCCTAAGGGGAATGGATGAGGATATGAAAATATTCCAAGGTAGGTAATGAAGCAGAGCATTCTAAAATGCGCCCTCAAGGAGGGGAAATTTTTCTAAGGCATGGAGAATTTGAAGATAAAGTGGAATTCAAACATCAAATGTTAAATGTGCGCGTGATAAAAAGCTATGAAGAAAGCAAGATTTGATAGAGAAAAATGATGGACTCAACCGAATCCAGAGATCAATCAGACCTCGGAAGTCAAAACGTGGCAATTAGGTAAGTGAAGTGGATTTATATTATAAGACGTTTTGATGCTCTTCTTTTCCTCTGTTTTGCAGGATGAACACCGAGGCCAAGGCAGGAGGACTTGAAGTGATGGATCAAATACTCTAGGACAACATTACAACCTCGGAAAGAGATAAAATTACATGTTTCAAGTTCCTCCATAATATCTTAGTTGCGCCTAAATCATAAAGGGAGATGTTGGAAGAAATGGCTAATTTTTCCTCAAAGACCCAACATGCACCCAACTCAGGAAGGCAGGGGGCAAGGAAGAAATGATCGAGTCCGGGACTAAAAAAAATCCTTCAAATTCAAGAATGGAGAAATAATGAAGGCCCAGGCGTTAGAAATCATCCTCAAACACGTCAGAGTTGAAGAATGACAACTAGGAGGAAAATCATCAAGCAGTGGAAAGAAGTTGCAGTTTTGGAGTTCCAGATTGGGAATG
>VDFB02047144.1:20386930-20420189 GCA_007258455.2 Sequoia sempervirens | reverse complement strand
GGAAGCCATTTTTAGGGTTTGCAAGTGTGCTTTTTCAATGCATGTCTAGAGAATCTTTCTGGGTTTTTCAAGACCTTTGCGATGGTATAACATGCAAGCCGAGATCATAACTTTCAACAATTCTAACTCTGGGAACCATTTTTAGGGTTTGCATGTATGATTTTTCAATGCATGTCTAGATATTCTTTATGGGTTTTCCAGAGCTTCGCAATGATGTGACATGCAAGAAAAGTTGATCATTTTTCAGGAACTTACTATTTTTAGCCACTGCTCGCATGCAGACCAATTTACTGGTTTTTTCTAGGTTTTTTAAGATCTCTCGGGCAATGTGACATGCAAAACACATCCGGCAGACAGTTGGTCACTTTTTCAGACACTTACTATTTTTGGCAGGTTCACTCCAGCAGCTCCCCAGCACTTCAGTCTCACGAACAAAGCGACATGCAATAGAAACGAGGTCAAACGGAGGTCATTTGAGCCACCTGCAAATCAGATTAGGGTTTCCAGCTTCGGGACTCAAAATGAGGGGTAAAACGCCAGAATTTCAAAAAACTGATGTATCCCATCGCGATCAACATCTCTCAAGGAATCCACTCGTGAAATTTGAGTGCAATCTGACAACTTACTATTTATAATAAGTCACATGCAAAATAGGGCTATAAATAGCAGGTTAGCACGAAGCACCAGTGTGAACAGGTCAGTTAACTCATGAGGATCACGTCGGACGAATTTCAAGATAAAATAAGTTGTAGAAGTATGAGAAGCAAGAAGTTACTAAAAATAGCAAGCAAGGGCAGGCAGGCTAAGAAATGGCTAAGTGTTCAGATACATCCTAAAGCGTTGAAAACTGGCATGCCACCTCCTAAATGAGCCCTAAAGAGGAGGTTTGGAAAATATTCTAAGTTATCCAAATTGGCAGTAGACACATGAAAATGCGCCCAAGTCAAGAAGAGAGCCTAGAAATTTGTCTAAGGTGTTGAAATTTCCTGAGGACCCCCCTATATGCACCCTTGATGGAGAAGGCTGATGAAAGTTGCTAGGGCGTTGAAATTCCTCCACCACCCCTTATATGTACCCAAACAAGCAAGGAAAAAGACAAAAAAATGTTAAAGTTCTCCCACACCCCCCTCCCCAATATGCGCCCACCAAGGAGGAAGAGGTTGGAAATTTGTCTAACTGTTGAAAATGGAAGTATGTGGTCTCAAATGCGCCCAAAGTAGTCTGAGAGCTGAAAAGTTTCTAAGGCATCGAAATTGGAAGCTCAACCCCTAGAATGCACCCTAGCAAGGAAAGATGTTGGCTTGAAATTTTCTAAGTCTGAAAAACTGAGAGTGGCACCCCCTAAATGCACCCTCATGAGGTAAGGTGATGAAAAATATTCTAACTATTGCAAAACGTAAGAAATGCGCCCAAGCAAGGAATGAGGTGAGAAAAAGTTTCTAAGGCGTGAAAAATAGAAGCTCCCCTTGTCAAATGCGCCCAAGTTGTTAAGGAAGTGCTAGAGATATTTTTTCTAAGTGTTTGAAAACGGCATGAGAGGACCCTAAATGCGCCCATCAAGGAGCGAGATGAAGATTTTATTCTAAGGCACAAAAAGTTGCCCAACACCCCTCCAAAGGTGCCCTAGGTGAACAAGGTAGATGAAAATTTGTCTAAGGGAGAAAAATGGAAGAAGACCCTCTCATTTGCCCCCAAAACAAAGTGGAGAGGTGAGAAAAAGTTGTCTAAGTCAGGAGAAATGGCAGGACCACCCTCTAAATGCGCCCTAGCAATGGAGATGGCTTGAAAACTTTCTAAGTGTTGGAAAGTGGAAGTTGACCCCATGAAATGCGCCCAACTTGAGGGAGTTAGGTGGAAAAAATTTTAAGTGTTCAAAATGGAAGTTCACTACCTCAAATGCGCCCAAGTTGTAAGGGGACCTAAGAAATTTTCTAAGTGTTTCAAACTGGAAGCTCCCCCATCAAAATGCGCCCAGCCTGTGATGGTGAGTAGAAAAATGACTAAGGCATGGAAAGTGGAAGCACATGGCTCCAAATGCGCCCAAGAGAAAAGAGATAGGTGGAAAAGTGTATTGGAAGTGGAAGTGCTACCTAGCAAATGCGCCCTCATGGAGAAGTTGTTTGAAAATATTTTCTAAGGCGAAGACGACATGGGAGATAGCCTTATCAAGTACGCCCAAGTTAGGGAGGTGATTAGAAATTTTGCCAAGACATTGAAATGTGAAGCAGACACCTCCAAATGCGCCCATCAAAGAGAAGATAAACATTAGCCAAAATATTTTCAAGAGTGTGAAAAATTAAACAGACCCCTTCAAGTCCACCCATAAATATATAAAGTTAAAAAATATTTTCTAAGGGGTAAATGTTTTTTTTTAAGAATCTGGGGGTCTGGAAAAATTTTTGAGGAAATAAATTTTTGAAAATGTTACACCTTGCCTTGTGATTTCAAAATAGACGCCCGGCTTATGATGGATAAAATTTTCTAAGGGGAGATGAAATTTCCTAAGGCTTAGGTTGGATAAAAATTTCTAAGGCACAGTTTCAAGGTACACAAGAAGCAAAGTACGCCCAAGGGGTATAAGATGGGCTAAATTCTCTAAGGAATGAAAATGGAAGCTCAAGTCTCCAGATGCGCCCTAAGGGGAATGGATGAGGATATGAAAATATTCCAAGGTAGGTAATGAAGCAGAGCCTTCTAAAATGCGCCCTCAAGGAGGGGAAATTTTTCTAAGGCATGGAGAATTTGAAGATAAAGTGGAATTCAAACATCAAATGTTAAATGTGCGCGTGATAAAAAGCTATGAAGAAAGCAAGATTTGATAGAGAAAAATGATGGACTCAACCGAATCCAGAGATCAATCAGACCTCGGAAGTCAAAACGTGGCAATTAGGTAAGTGAAGTGGATTTATATTATAAGACGTTTTGATGCTCTTCTTTTCCTCTGTTTTGCAGGATGAACACCGAGGCCAAGGCAGGAGGACTTGAAGTGATGGAGCAAATACTCCGGGACAATACTAGAACTTTGGAGTGAGATAAAGTTACGTGTGTCAAGCTCCTCCATGATGTCTCAGTTGCACCCAAGTCATGAAGGGAGATGTTGGAAGAAATGGCTAAGTATTGGAATTTTTCCTCAAAGACCCAACATGCACCCAACTCAGGAAGGCAGGGGGCAAGGAAGAAATGATCGAGTCCGGGACTAAAAAAAATCCTTCAAATTCAAGAATGGAGAAATAATGAAGGCCCAGGCGTTAGAAATCATCCTCAAACACGTCAGAGTTGAAGAATGACAACTAGGAGGAAAATCATCAAGCAGTGGAAAGAAGTTGCAGTTTTGGAGTTCCAGATTGGGAATGTGCCTACCATGCCAGTTGAAGCTATGTTGGCCAGATTGATCCGGTTTGCAGTCAAGGAAAAAAACAATGGGAACGCGTTTCTGGACAAGAATCTTCTAGAAAAATAGTGGGCATTAATTGCTCATAGTGGTCAAAGGAAAAAAATGGGAATCTTTGCTCATTTATTATCCCACTCTACTTTGTGGCAGTTTTTAGGGTTAGGGCTTGTGTGGCTCAATCTGAGCCTTTCATTGTAATTGAATCTGAGCCGTCCACTAGATTTGGCCATCTATAAAAGGGGCATCCCCCCTCATTTGTAAATTATTAGAATAGAGAGACAGCTAGAAGATAGCATAGATTGATAGCTTAGCTTACATTGAAAAGGAAGGAAAAATTTCCATTGAATGCTTTGTAAGAAGTTGTTGTGAACACTCTCATAATAAAAAGAGTTTTCATTGATGGTGATTTCATCTTTTGTTGTGAGTAGCTAGCGAGGCTTCTTCGTCCTTCTAATTCGTAATAAAATCTTAAAGTAGCTTAGAGTAAAATAGATTTCATTTCATGCAAATAGATGATAGTTGTGGAATGTGGTGTTTAATTTGAGCAAGCTTCGCTTGTCGATACCACTATCCATACCACTAGCGGGCTCACTGATGGTGTGTTCGCCTTGCGTGGTCAACTGGAACATTGCGGACTTAACTTCGATTATGGTTTATGTGTTGACATGCATCATTGTGATGGTGTCCCCTTGAAGATGGCACCGGTTCTATGGAAGTTGTCCAAGGCGAGGCAAAGCAAAGCTTGGTTGAAGTTTGTAAGAATTGATCCCACGTCCCGCACATAGATTAGTCTATAGCACTTCTAATCCCTGCAACCATTTAAATTCAGTATTTTTTGGTTAGTTTAGGAACCTGTGCTTTCATTGACCAATCTTTCGAAGATCGTAAAAACTCCCTTTCACTTTGATCTCTTTGAGCTTCAACTAAACAATTACATAAGTCCCCTAATGATACCAGCAAATCACAACGAACCAACTGAATCTATTCCGCTGTATAAAAGGAACCTTGGAGTTGAACGCATGAACTTCCTTGCAATCTTAGCATGTTGGATACTTTGATCAAGAGAGAATAGAGTAGCCGTTGGAAACTTTATTCTGTGTTGGTGCGGTCATAAAACACCCATCAACAACAAAACCATCGCGAACCTGGAAGAATTCCGGAAAAGATGACTGTATGTGCAAATTCTAAAAATTGGTTTATGAGGTTCAAATTCTTGGGCGCCCTTCGCCCACAGGGGTTCTTTTGTGCCTCTAAGGTACATTTTGCACTTTGTAACTGTTGTACCCCAAAATTAAAATTTTTGTTACATTTAGACATTTTGAAGTGATGAGTAAAAAGTCTTGTTAAAATAGTCAAAAAGGTCAAATTTTGGGTGTGCAGGTCTTGCATGAGGGGTTAAAACGCAAAATTTTCAAAATCTGACGATCTAGGTCTGCTAACAGCAACTAAATCAACAAAACCCAGATCTCAGTTTTTCATCCCTAAAATTTAGGAAAACTGCTATTTTTAGAAATTTTCTAAAATTAGTAACGTTTTCTGGGTTTTTCTGGGTTTTCTTGGAAATGGATACTGGCAAAACTTTCTAAAAATAGAAAGTTTCTCAAAATAGAAAGTTGGTCCTACGGGGTCCAAACTGATTTTGATTGGCTCAAATTACGTCCATATCAGGCTGGTGCAGTCAGAATCTCAAAATAGTCAGTTTTGCCCTAGTGGGTCTATTCTGCTTTTTCAAAAGCATATCTGGAGTTCTGAGGTCATCAATGGAGGTCATTCGACTGCCAGGCGTCAGAATCAACACTCAAGCATTCAACAGAAGATGAAATGATGAACATGCACGGAGAATGAAGAAGAAGATGAAAAATGATGAAAATTTCCTAACACTGGCAAGTTTGGGCGCCCCAAGAAGAAAAAGGCGCCCATCTTTTTAGGGCATCAAATGTCAAAATTAGGGTTTATGCCTTCAGTCAAACTTGCTCAGTTCTCTGCCAGCTCCGTAAAGGATTCAATGGTGCAATCAATGGATCGTTCAGTCATCCAGAATTCGACGCCAAACACGAGCTATTCAAACTGAAGTCAGAATGGAAAGAAGTGAAATTTATCAAAAATTGACTAAGTCTGAACAAAATGGGCGCCCCTAGTGAAGAAGGGCGCCCAACTTTTTGAGGCACCAAATCCAGCAGTTAAGGTTCAAGAATATGCTCGATCTCTTCAGTGCTCAGTCAGCTTCGACGTGCCTGTCTCCGTCAGATCATCCGACTGCTCAATCTTCAGCAAATTCAGATCAAAGACGAATATACAGAATGAAGGTTTCCAAACTGGAAGATGAAAATCAGTAAAAATGGCTTAGTCTGGTAAGAATGGGCGCCCCAGGTGAAGAAGGGCGCCCAAGTTTTCAGGGTATCTAACAGATGAATTTGCAGACGTGTACCTAATATGATTTCTTCATGGTTGATCCAGCTTTCAAACGAGATACTCAGCACGCCTATCAGAGGTCGCAGTCGCCAGATCTGAAGCACCGAACAAAGGGTCCGACGAAGGTTATGAACAAAGATTCAGAAGTAAACACAAAAAAATATAAAAATAAACTAAGTCTGGTGGAAGTGGGCGCCCCCAGTCAAGATGGGCGCCCAAACTTATGAGGGCCTGAATTTCACTTTTCGACAAAATCTCTTCCAGAAGACCCCTCTCAATATTTCACCAGCTTCACGATGAGCATAGTCTTCAATCGATCCGACGCCTGGAACTCCAAATTCAACAAGATCGTCTGTAGAAGAGGAGTTAATGAAGAAATTGAAAATCATAAAAAATGGCTAACACTGTGAAAGTTCGGAGCCCCTGAAGGAAATGGGCTCCCATGAATTTGAAGGTTAAAACGAAGTTTTTCGCCAGAGGTGCCTCCAGAACAATCTTCTCAGAATCAGTCAAGCTACGCGATGAATCATCCAACTCGTTCATCGGATCAATCTGGAAGCCAGAGATCAAGGTCAATCCAGGCGTCAAAATGGAAGAAAAGTTGAAAATTCTTGAAAAATGGCTAACTCTGAAGCAAATGGGCGCCCCTAGCCAAGAAGGGCGCCCAACTTACAATGCCTTAGTGAAATTTTCAAAGTTTTCAAAAGATTCAAAATGGCAAGAGGAAGGGAATGTCCAAGTTCATTGAACAGGCCAATTTTAGGGTTTTGAAGATAAAAACAAAAGAAAGCAAACCTATTTCAAACCCTAAGTATATTTAAAACATCTCTTCCATTCAATCTTCATCATTTTTTTGCAGGTGGCTTCCAAAGAAGAAAAGTGGAGCAGCAACTTTGAGGTTTTATTTTAAGATTCAAGAGCTCAAGGTTGTGGATTTTCATAAATAATTTTCAGACCAGCAACATAAGATCTTGCTTTTTCATACTTTTTCATCCAGAAGATCAAACTTTTGAAGGAGAAGGTCAAAGATTTTAATTTTCAGCCATCTGGGTCTCTTCTTCTCATTCTTCTAAAGAATTTTTCAAGAAACTTTCATCAAGTTGCAGCAGCTGCTTTTTCCTTGCATGTCAGTGAAATCTTCAGGGTTTGCAAATTTTGATCATTTGGGTCCTCTCAAAACAGTCTTTTGAAGAAAACCCATATCACAGCGTTTTTCAAGAAAAATTTTAAAAACTTAGGGTTGGCTGCTTTTTCGATCAGCCATTAGTGTTTTCCATATCTGATCAACTGGGTCCATTTCTAATTGTATTCTGAACAAAACCCAGGTGACAGCTTTTTCGGTGAAAAATTGAAGAAATTAGGGTTTGCTGCTTTTTTAGTCAAAATTCAAGATTTTCAAAAACGGACGATCTAGGTTGTCTTGCAACGAAGTTCTGAGCAAAACCCATATCTCAAAAAAAATTCCAAAAATTTGTCCGTTTGAAGACGAAAAACCAGCATTCTAAAAATAGAAAGTAGCTCAAAACTTGTCTGATCATAGGCGAGTTTACAGTCATTCTTCAAGGTTTTCAATATGGAGTACACTCCTCTCGAATTTAAGACCAAATCAACACTATATCAAAACTTCATCATCTCAGCTGAAGAACACGAGGAGGCGTGATATGAGGAAAAGGAAATGTATCAGAAAAGAGTTGTACAATACTCTTCTGTTAGAAATCAAGAGAGGTGTCAGAAACATAAAGTTGCAGAGCCGCCAAGTTATCAATTTGTGAGTCATCTTTTGGGGCAGCGATGTTTTCAAGAACAAAACTCATAAAGCAGTTGAAGAAGTGAAAGATTCTCTAAGTTTGATCACAGAAGGCGAGGAGATCTTGGAGAATCAGAATATTGCCTTAGATAGTATCAATGCACCTGATCAGGACCCAGTTTCCTGCTTTTTAGCAGATATGATTGAGATTTAAAGTGGCTTTCATCTAGAAGCTTTCTTTCCACTTTCTTTCTATTCTTGGAACGATTCTTATCCATTCTTTGAAGAAGAGAAAGAAGATAAATGTAATAGTTGGCGTTTCCCACTTTTCCTGCTTTCTTAGGTGTTAGATGTTATCTTCTTTCTAGATTTAGAAATAAAGCTTGCTATTTGACAAGCCCTAGATTGTGAAAACAAGGAGATTTTAGGGTTCCCTACTCTCTGCTTGTCTATAAATAAGAGCCTTTGTTCATTGGTTTTCTTGGCGGTTATTGGATAGCAAATTGCGATCTGTATTGCAGCAAGTTGTTATTTCAGTGTCGGTTCAACCGTGCTAGTGAGAACAAACGCTGAGCCTCTTGTGCCTTCTATTTGTTACTCAAGTATTGTTCAATTGTGTTGTGATAGCAAATTGTTGAGCCTCTTTAGCCAACAAGGAGTTAATGTGATTGTTGTTTCTGTGTGAAGAGCAAGATTGCAAGCCTCTTTAGCTGCAATTTCTTGTTCCAGGCATGTTAGAAGTGAGTTTTGTTCCAAGAAGTTCGAGTAATAAAATCATGAGCCTCCTTTGCCTTGATATAAAATCTCTGATTTCCGTTATTGGTGTTTTACTTTTATGATCTTGATTTCAACTTACATTGAAGTGTGTAGATGTTCGTTGAGAAAGAGTTTATCGAAGTATTTTGTCAGAAAATCTACCTTGTTCATTTCTAGTTTCTCTTGCTCTGCTTATTACTTGAGAAGTTAGAAACGTCTTTAGTTTAAGTTAGTCGTAGTTGAAGTTGTTAAATCAGAAAATCTTAGCTGCGGCATTTGTGTTTTATAAACCTTGTGCTCTGGCTGATCAAAAAGATAGGCAACTTAGTTTTAGTTTACTTTCTTGAATACCATCAGCAAGAGGGAGCTTCCCCTCCTAATTTGAAGAGCAGTTTATCTGTGCATAGCTGTCCGTTTCAAATACGCATTCTAGAGGTGCGAATTTAAACGCCAACAGTAACCTTAGACGAAATGCTCCAATTTGACCCTCATTGCCGGGAGTTTGGCTGTTTTGATGTTCGTGTTGACGATTTCATCACGAAGATTGATCATCTCTGAAGAGGTCTTCTTGGGAGTCACAAAGTTTGAAAGTTGCATCTAAGGCCCCAAAAAGTTGGGCAACTTTTCCAAGAAAGGTGCATTTTTCTCAATACTTAGTCAATTTTCCACGTTTTTCAACTTGCCTTCGCCTCCGGCGTTTTATGCTTGATCTTCATTCGCGAGCGTTTGACAGGTCCCGAGAGTTGGTTGTTGGATTCATCACATAGCTGGAAGGATTCTGAGCAAATCTCTTGAAGAAGACAGCTGCTGAAAACCTCATCTGGTTGACCAAAAGGCTGGGCGCCCCTAGCCTGCAGGGGTACATTTGACCTTTTGACTTTCATTTTATCCTCCACTTTACATGTTTGTTCGATCAACAGCTACTATCGTTTGATATGTCCTTTGACCTGGCGAACAGATTCGTTGCAAAGCTAGACTGAAGCCAGGAAGATCACCTCGAGATAACCAACTCAAAAACTGACATCTGATGGCTTTCATCTCTGGGTGCCCCTGGGCTACAAGGGAACATTTTCCTGATAGACCACCATTTTTGATGACTGTTGACCTTTAGCATCTTCCGCCTTTGCCTTCATTTGCTAGTGTTTGACAAATCTAATGGATTTGCTTGATGATTCGCCGAAAACTGGCAGAATTCTGAGGAAGACAACTAGTTTTGCAAGTGTTAACAACTGCATTCGGCCTCTTGAATTCAAGGGCACCCCTACAGGGCAAGGGCGTTTTTGGCTCCAAAGTTGATCATTTTCTGATGATTTTCACTCTCCTTCACGATTCACGATCACCGTGTTGCTTGGCTGGATTGACTACGTTGAAGCATTGTTGCTGCTGACGCGAGTACGTTCACCATTCTACGTGTACAAACAGTGCAAAGTTGACTTGAGCATTGACTGCAAAGGCATCTCCCTTGTAGCAAGGCGTACTGTTTCCAAACTTGAATATTTTTACATTTTTCACCTTTTGAAAATCCCCTCCGTCTCGAAGCATCTTTTTGAGCATCTTTCGCCATAGAATCTTCTATGATGCATTTGAGGTTTAGATCTTGATACCTGGTACTAGCCATCTACCATTGATGACTTCGGAGGTCCTAACTTTTCTCCTGAAAAAGTGAAGTAGACCCACGAGAGCTAAATTGACTTTTTCTTGATTCTGACTTGACCAATGTGATTGTGAAGTGAAATAAGCCAATCAAAATTATTTTCAGTCAATTCTGGAAAGATCCTATTTTTTAGAGTTTTCCTCTGGACAATAATCCCACAAAAAGCCCATGCTTCGTTTGACCTAAAACTAACTTTTCACGACAATTTTACAAGATTGAGACCATTTTAATCAAAATGCCTTGTTGAAGCAAAAAATTTATTTTGGGTACAACAAAAGTCTGATTCTTAAGCTTTGATGAATGAAATTGACTTCAGCATTCATTTAAGTTATACTATCTATTCATCTATCCAATTGATGACTAATTAAAGGTTACAACTTCACTTGAATGATTATTCTTTTCTTTATTTTAAACATGACCACTCGTTTTTTCAAAGCTGAATTACCCTTGCTCAGCCACCCAGCTTGACTTTCCCAAATGATCTCTTCATCAAAATTTGATAACATAAATTGTAAATTGATTTTTAACTGTTACTTATTGTGCATGACATATGCATCATTCTATCTACATTACCCAATAAGCTTTAAGCCCATCACAAAGGACTGCAAATACAGTGTATTCAGATGCACTATCAGTTAAGACACTTCCTTACAAATTGCCAATGTTTGTATACAGCCAGAAATTTCAAATAATCAACTTAAAATTTAACAAGCCAAACAAACATTGTGAGCTGACAATGTGCACCTCCAAAGCATCAATCTCCTCTGATGAATTTCTTCTATCTGCTGCTTCCTCTGAAATCAAGTTACCGTTCTTGAATCTGTTAGATAAACTCAGAGGAGTTCCCAAACTTTCCATCCCAAAAATGGCACGCATTGCCCTTGCCATTTGTGCCATTGTATTTGCCTGCATAACACAAAATGAATTTTTATTTCAATCCTTTGTACCTAATCTCAAGCTACTTTCATGCTAATATTTTTCATCAGCAATAGCATTCACTAAGAAAAATAATTAGAATAAAACTTAGCCGAATTACCTTTATTACAAATACAGGTAGCTGGCGATATTTAGCCATTTCCTTAATCCATGAATTCTGTTTAATTTTAGAATTTAAAGCGAGCATTGCATCAGCTGCACCTATGTCATTAGTCAGTTCAACTGCATTTTCCAGCCCCATTGCCTCCAAAACTTGCTCCAGATTAGCTTCCATTATCTAAAGAACATTCTCATTATTAGTCATTTTGCTAAGCTTACATTTTAATTCACAAGAACTTTAAAATAGTCATTGCTTTGGACAATTTACTAAAATCAATATGCTGTAATTTCCAGGCCATCATCTTCCTATTCTTGACTTTTCTACTGAAAAAGCAAAAAGAGTTTGACAGCAAAAAACAGAGACTCCAATGCACTTTCTCTAAGAATATTATGAATTGCCTGAACTAGCAAAATAGTTGTCATGAACAAACCCCAATTCTGTATTCCTGCTAAACTAAATCATTAATAAATTATAAAATACTTATCTTACATATAGATGAAGGTATGAAATCTTCTATATACATTTTTTTATGATTAACCCTCTATGTATACAATCATTTTCTCTTATGACATTAAATACTTGTTTTGGATATTTCCAGCAGGTAAAACAAAAGACCCTGGACTTTATAGTTTTTTTTACGTTTAAGGCTTATGTCAACTGTCAACGCATTTCATTGTTTGATGCTTTTTGTTTTTGGCATTTGTTCATGTTGAATTCAAGAATTATTAATATCCACTATATTTATCATAAATGTTTTCATTTTCCTATTTATCTTTCAGAACTCATTTTGACTGGTATTCAATCTTGATGCCAAGTTTATTAAGATCTTTTAGTTTTTCTCTTCACATTTATCAATGTATAACCTATTTTGGGCCAGTAAATTTTTGGAATTTTTTGTGGATGTTGTTATACCGTGTCTATCCACTAAATGCAAAGAGGTTCAACAATCCAAACAGTTGCACTCATAATTGAACATTAAAATGTCTGCATGTAGGGAAAAAATCTTAAATGGGATTTAAAACTAAAGCTACAGCGTATATGTAAGAGTTAAAGTGGTTTTTAATAAACTTTTTGATGTATTTTCGTAAGAAGGCTTTTTGTTTTTATTATTCTTTTGTAAGTAGAATTTATCAGCAAACCAGTTGCAGAGTGGATTGAAAAACTTGGCCACCTGCTCATGGGTTCAATGAGTTTCAGGCTGGAAGTTGCAAAACATGCTTGGCAGTCCAAGTCTTAAACATGGCCCCGCAACTGCAATGTGGCCTACATGCAATAACACACTAAAAACTTGGCTCTTTCTCCTTTTCAAGCCCTTCACACCCTTACTTCTCACTCACACATCTATGAGTGTTTTGTCACGATTATGGAAGCAAGATTTCAAAGATCTTTCAGGTCTGGTTTTCTTCAAGTTCTTTCAAATTTGTTTTATGTTTCTAAATTTTTCCAAGCATTTAGAAATTGTCTTTTACATGCATTTGAAGTAATCTACCTTAGCTAGTGCAGAATTTCTTAGTTTTTTCTAAACTAGGTTTTACCAAAAAAAAATAATGCTAGGGTTTTAGTGTGTCCTATGGCATCAATATGTGGAAACAGAAATTGAAGCATGACAATAGGAGGTATGGCATATCAAGACCAACCACAAGATAGTGAAGATGTAGAAACCCCTGTTTCCCCCTGACACTGCTTCTGATAGATTTTTAATGTTTTCTGACGTTTTTGGTTTTTTGCAATTTTTGTGTTTTTTGCACATTAAAAGAGGAGGTACGAATTTGCTTGAAATATGAAATGAATTCAACAAAATTTATAAAGCTCTGGAAATGAATGAATAACAATGCCAGTATATCTATTTGACCTTCTCTAACGTTTACAAAGAGTACCCAGTTACATGCAATAATAATAACAATGAATTTTGCAATATTTAAGGAACCTGATTTCAGCCGCCATAAATGATGATGAGAAGGTACGGCTGCATTAAATGTTCACTATTCCTCTAGTCTGGCAATCTCTCTGGCTTCTGGAACCCCCAACGCCTTAGTTGATGCAACTGAAGATCACAGACAAAGGGCGTTTCTCTTGATCTGGTAAATACGGCTCAAGGACAGATTGTACGGCCCTGCAGCAAGGTACGGCCTGTCTGAAATCAGCAATTAATGATGTACGGCCTCCTTCAAATCAATGTTTGAATCTCAGTATTAAGGCGCCTTAATGAATAGATTAACTCAGGATCAAATCCCTGGCAAAGGCTTTGAGTTTTCAATCTTTAGGAAACTTGCAGCTGTACGGCTGTGAGTAAATAGTACGGCTGCAGCAGCAGCATTAATTAAAAAGTACGGCTCTTCTGGATATCTTGAATATAGACGCCCAATGGATGTAAATGCTCTGAATATAAACTCTGAAGAAAACTCTGAAGATAACTCTGAAGAAAACCCTGAAGATATTAATTCCTCTGAAGCTCTGTGATTTACTCTGATTGAGAAAACCTCTGCTGGCAGTAAATCGGGTGATATCTCACACCCTCTGAACTGATTCAATGGAGATGGCTCGTTCTCCAACGAATATCGAACTCAAACCCTAAGGTCTTCGTCCTCTGGCAAAGACTGGCTATTTTCCAATTCATCAACTGTAATAATGGCTCATTTCCCAAGGCAAAAACCCTTTATTGCACAAAAGTGCGATTTCCTTAATAATAGGGAATTTTAATATATTCACTTTTAAATCTTTAATTTTCTCCATAGTTCTCAGTGAAATATTTTATAATAATTTTAATTCACGAACTGGCCCCTTTTAATGTTGGGCGCACCCCTCAAGGCAGGCAACTGAAGTTATAATTTATTATTATAACTTTACATTATAATCGTTAAATAATTAATATTTAATTAATATAATTAAATATTAATATCTTCCTCGTTACATGTCCGATAACTGTTCCGTCTGATGCTGACGAACTCTGAAATGAATCCGGACGCTGCCAATCTCAAACTGCTAAAAATAGCAGTGGTCCCACTCTGCTGCCAGGAACTGCTAAAAATAGCAATTCTGCAAAAGGTCTCCGAATGAGCCCGAACGAAAGCCAATCAATCAAAACTGCCAATCAGACGCTGAGCCAAGCGCCGAAACGACCCTCTAACCACTCTGTCAGCCTACGAGGGTCTCATGATAGGCCAATCTCACGATCACTGATGCCGCCAAAAACGGGGACATGACAGTCCGCCCTCCCTAAAATTGCTTGACCCCAAGCAATCTCCACTGCAAACAAACTCCAATCCTCGGAAGGCCCCAAAAGGAAAACTGTGTAATGTCCCACACATCTTGAACTATCTCCTGCAGCATCATCAAACTCAACTGTGCAAGCTATGCCTGGATCCCAAACCCAGAGTAAAAATCTGTCGTGACGGTCCTCCTCAGGCTGCCACTGCGCTCTACTACCTCCAACTTCACCATGCTGAGAATAGTGAAGTGACCCATTGGGACCCATCCCATACTCAATGCCAAAGCTATCGCCACCGGGATCCCAATACAATAAGAATCTACATCCATCCGTCATACAGAGATAAAAATTTCTAGAAGTGTCTACAATCCTGAACCTCTCCCTGTCCTCTGCTAAACCCTCATGGATGTAATAACTGTCCGTGCCATCATTCCAACTAACACCATAGTCGCCCTGTAACCATGCACCTGTATGAAAAATCTGCGACATAGCCGTATCAAGCCCTGACGAATACATATCGGCATGATAGATGACTGACTGCGGCCCCTGCAAGTAATACCCCACAAACTGTTGGATCAAGTACCTGCATCCGCTAATTCCATCTTGTGAAGATGGTAACTCTGCACACCGAAATGAATTACTCCTCTCGACTGCACCAAGAGAATCACCCTGTGTACGAGAACGGTGCATCGAATCATGTACAGGTGGATCAAAGACAAAACTGTAAGCACTCCTCACCGTGTACACCTCATTGAACTCCTCTGTGAGTTTGGTTTGGAATTGCGATGCACTGCAACAATCCCAAACACTACGATCATCACCCAACTCAGAACTAATGTCAAGAGTGCTATCGGCGTCCAACTCGAAAAGTGGGTTATCATAGATCACCCCACCATCAAATTCAAACAATGGATTGTTCACAAACTGCACAATCACTCCAGACTGGTCTGAATCATCCATCTCTGAATCGCTGGAATAATAAACTGAGTTGTACTCCTGCCTAGGCTCAACGAGCTGCCGACCATAGTCAACTGTATCAAATGAAAAGATTGATTTGCTTCCGGGAGTGGGAAACAAATCAACACAAGTACCAATCTCCCAACTGGATGAGACTCTGAATATCTGCTGTGAAGATGGACAAGTATCAAGGGTTGTCACACAACTCTCCAGTGTATCAACAACCATGTCACAGGAACTATCAACGATCTGCCCTGCATCACCTATCGCGGGACTTGTCTCATGAGAACCAGGTGCAATGCGTGGCTCACTGCAACTCTCATCGAGTGCACTCATCCTATCTGTATCAACTGATCCTGTGACCGAGATGGAGGTAACCTCATCCTCAACATCTCCTACACTGCTATGAACCATGGGTGTATACTCCTCACCAACCACTGCCATGCAAGACTGCACGATGTCCAAAGGTGGTGAAGACTGTGCTAACCTCAACGCCACGGTAAGCCTCTCAATCTGTAACTGTGACTCCCGAAGAGCCAACTGGGTGCTCTGCAATGAATTCGCAGTCACCTCAAGCTCATGAGTGAGCTCATCGATCCGCTCCTCTCTTCCCCGCCATGCATCATAACAAAGGCAATCCCACTCGAGAAGGAAATCTCTGTCTGCTAGTAGTTTTAGATAGTTTTGTTTCATCGTTCCAATTGCTTCTCGGAGTGCATGTATCACTGCAAGGGAAAAACCTCTATCACTGCGCTCATCTGTCGAAGGACTCCTACTGTAGGTAGTCAACATCTGACGAGCAACGTCAAAATGCTCAAGGGCGGTAGTAATCATAGTGTCATCCACATGTAGTTGCCCAACCAAATGATGAGGATTCTGAAACTCACGACCCCCATACAAGATTTCCGGTTCACCATATGCACTATGATATGACGCTGATCCGTCATCACTCTCCTCATGATCTGCAGCATCGTGTGTGCTCTCAACCATGCACACCTCAACATCTAAGGTACTGCTGCTCTGTACCTCGAAGGATGGCTCAACTGGTACGGTAGAAGTTGCTGGTCTGACAGTATCCTCACACGCTTCTACTCCAACAGTGACTGCATGCTCATCCAACGCATGATCCTGGGATTCCGTGTCAACATACGAATCTTCTAGCTGGTTTTCAAAAGTCTGATCCGGAAAATCAGACTCGTCATAACATAAATCCTCAATACCAACTGCATCTGTAGTACCCAACTCTGGAATCTCTTCACGTGACGACTCCATAGGGTTACTTTGCACCTCTGAAACAGCTGTTATATCATGCTCACGCAAAGTTTCACCATCGCTGTTATAAAAATCAGAAGTGGTCTTCAGGGCAGAAATTTCTCGGGTCATCTCATGCAAGGACGATGTAAGTAAGCCATTACCCGAAGCTGTGCTAGTGTGCTCATGGATCAAATCAGCGCTACGATCAAATTCATCACCCAAATTTCTGCCTACTTCATAGGGATTTGAAGATACCAAATCACTCTCATGAAGAACTGTATAATCATCAGATGTAGATTCTCTATCCTCTCCAGGTGTAAACAACTCACGAGCTGTAGTGAGATATTTCTGTTTTGCGAACTCCGTCTTATGGCAAAGACTCGGGTGCACATCCACGTAACTCACGAACGACAGTTTTTCTTTAATCTTCTGAGGTAGATTGCTATACTCCCGAAACATGCTAATCACTTCTCCTTCAGTGCTCTGCGGTGTCCTGTCAATGGTAAACCTCCCACTAATCTCAGGTGATTCTAACTGCCACTCGTTGTTCGCTGCCCTAAGCGTGCCGGCGAACAAACCCTCATACCTTTCACCTGGTATAACCTCAACGGGCTCTTGTCTCGTGAAGGTGGGCCTCGTAGGCCTATCCGCTGTCCGTGACACTGATCTAGGAGCTCTCCGCGAACCTGTAACACTTCTGTCATCGTCACGAGGTGGTGACGATCTCCTCGGAGTATCCAGTCTCTGAAGTGCAACTGCCACCTGCTGTAATACACCATTTGACCGCCGTTGACCTGCACTAAGTTCTCTGAGTGCATGCAAGACCTCCGCACGGTTCTGACCTCTGTTATTGTAAGGAGTCTCTGTTCTAAGATCAACTGTTCTATCAGCCCTGTAATTCCTGTCAGTTCTGTCAGCCATGTTTCCCGGCTGCCAGATCGAACCCTGTTGCCTGTCAACCAAAGCTCGCCTGGTAAATAAATACCTGATAAGACTCAAACTGTTCCGGCTGCAGAAGACGGCTAAACCCTCAGGATGGCAGGATTTAGCTCTGATACCACTGTAGAAACCCCTGTTTCCCCCTGACACTGCTTCTGATAGATTTTTAATGTTTTCTGACGTTTTTGGTTTTTGCAATTTTTGTGTTTTTTGCACATTAAAAGAGGAGGTACGAATTTGCTTGAAATATGAAATGAATTCAACAAAATTTATAAAGCTCTGGAAATGAATGAATAACAATGCCAGTATATCTATTTGACCTTCTCTAACGTTTACAAAGAGTACCCAGTTACATGCAATAATAATAACAATGAATTTTGCAATATTTAAGGAACCTGATTTCAGCCGCCATAAATGATGATGAGAAGGTACGGCTGCATTAAATGTTCACTATTCCTCTAGTCTGGCAATCTCTCTGGCTTCTGGAACCCCCAACGCCTTAGTTGATGCAACTGAAGATCACAGACAAAGGGCGTTTCTCTTGATCTGGTAAATACGGCTCAAGGACAGATTGTACGGCCCTGCAGCAAGGTACGGCCTGTCTGAAATCAGCAATTAATGATGTACGGCCTCCTTCAAATCAATGTTTGAATCTCAGTATTAAGGCGCCTTAATGAATAGATTAACTCAGGATCAAATCCCTGGCAAAGGCTCTGAGTTTTCAATCTTTAGGAAACTTGCAGCTGTACGGCTGTGAGTAAATAGTACGGCTGCAGCAGCAGCATTAATTAAAAAGTACGGCTCTTCTGGATATCTTGAATATAGACGCCCAATGGATGTAAATGCTCTGAATATAAACTCTGAAGAAAACTCTGAAGATAACTCTGAAGAAAACCCTGAAGATATTAATTCCTCTGAAGCTCTGTGATTTACTCTGATTGAGAAAACCTCTGCTGGCAGTAAATCGGGTGATATCTCACACCCTCTGAACTGATTCAATGGAGATGGCTCGTTCTCCAACGAATATCGAACTCAAACCCTAAGGTCTTCGTCCTCTGGCAAAGACTGGCTATTTTCCAATTCATCAACTGTAATAATGGCTCATTTCCCAAGGCAAAAACCCTTTATTGCACAAAAGTGCGATTTCCTTAATAATAGGGAATTTTAATATATTCACTTTTAAATCTTTAATTTTCTCCATAGTTCTCAGTGAAATATTTTATAATAATTTTAATTCACGAACTGGCCCCTTTTAATGTTGGGCGCACCCCTCAAGGCAGGCAACTGAAGTTATAATTTATTATTATAACTTTACATTATAATCGTTAAATAATTAATATTTAATTAATATAATTAAATATTAATATCTTCCTCGTTACATGTCCGATAACTGTTCCGTCTGATGCTGACGAACTCTGAAATGAATCCGGACGCTGCCAATCTCAAACTGCTAAAAATAGCAGTGGTCCCACTCTGCCTGCCAGGAACTGCTAAAAATAGCAATTCTGCAAAAAGGTCTCCGAATGAGCCCGAACGAAAGCCAATCAATCAAAACTGCCAATCAGACGCTGAGCCAAGCGCCGAAACGACCCTCTAACCACTCTGTCAGCCTACGAGGGTCTCATGATAGGCCAATCTCACGATCACTGATGCTCGCCAAAAACGGGGACATGACAGAAGAGCACACACATATACTGAGAGTGGTGCCCGGGGGCGAGGGCTGGTGAGGGAGAGTGAATCGGTATAATAACAATTTTAATCTTTTTAAAAACTGAATAATCAAAACTTGATAGTGCAAATGAACCATAAGCAAAATGAACACCAGTTTTACGTGAAAAACCCTTTCAAGAAAAAACCACGGCAAAATATTTGCTTTTATTAATAGGTAGGCACCAACCTATAGAAGACACCAATCTTCAATTACAAAAGTGGGCACCAACTCAGTACATCAAAAAATGATAGGCAACAACCGACACACATATAGGTATAATATCTTTTTAATGAAAGACGAATATAAGCAAACCCCTTCTTTAAATCAGCTTCTTCAAAACTGAATTTTATCTCTGCACTTATCTTCTTGTCCAATTCTGCCCTTACACCATTTTTCTCCTTCTAATGGCAGCCTACAATCTCATGTTTGTTGCGTTGCTTCTTTTTCACTCACCCCTTTTTCTATCTAAAAAGTATAGCATTAATCTCCTTTTATAAAATTAAACCTGCAAGGCGCTTTTTAATTTTTGCATGCATCAGTTAGTGCATGCTATCTTTCTTTTTGCATGTTTTTTGCATGCATAAGGGGTGCTTCTTTTTTGCATGTTGGCGCTGCCTTTTTCTGCTTTTTTACTTTTTTCATGTTTCTACTTTTTTATGTTGGCACTACTTTTTTCTTTTTGCATGCTTTGCTTTTTCCTTTTTGCATGAAATTATCCAACTCCAAGTTTCATGCAACCACTCATTTATTCAACTCCACCTTTCATGCAATATATCGTTGAATGTCCTTTAATATATTGTTGCACGTTTCCCTTGACATCAATGACAATATTCTAACAATCTCCCCCTTTGTCATTGATGGCAACTTCAAACTTTCTAAATTGCTCCCCCTGTCTCAAAGCTCCCCCTATCTTCAATTCCCCACCTTTGACATCAATGGCAAAGGAATTATTTACTATTTTGAAACTTTTTTTCTTCAGAGTTGAATGATATGACAATAATCAGCTCTCTTTGAAACTAGACTTCTTCTCAATGAATGGAGGTGTAATATCCGTTGCTACTTCTAATCTAAATTTTCCCTCAAGGAATATCGTAAGGGTTACCAAAATGCGAAACAAAGATCTTGGTTACTATGACCTTCTAACACTTTAGGATTTTTCACCTAAAGGAGAGGGATAGACCAAAATGTCAATGTTCACACTTCTTAAACCACTGTAGAATTCCTTACAAAATCTGGCCTAAGTTTGCCTCAAGGAATATTGTCAAACACTTTACCAACAACCCCTCAACTTGCTATTTCTGTATTTTTTCAGTTTGCTTGCTTGTCTTCAAATGGTCTCTATTAAGTTTAAATGCTTGCAAATGTACTCTACAAAGTCTAGGCAAAGATCTAAGATGACAATGCAATTCTTTTGTTTTTTTGGAATGCAATACATGAATATCTACATAAGAAATGTGCACCTGCAGCCAAGTAGCAGTTTTACAAACACTTGGAATGCATACTTTTTGCTGATCATGAAAGATGTAAATTTGCTCAATACAACAAATATAGGATCTGCAACTTATAGTTCCTTTATTATGATATGAAATCTAATACAATGCTGTTATTAAAATGGCAAGACTCTTGGCATTACAACTTATGCAACTTATACAATTTCTGAGTACAAATGGCTGCCACTAACACTAGCTGTAATATGACTTAAAATTGAATGCAAAGCAATACAATGAACCTAGAAAAGAAGCGCCTAGGATTGGAGATGATGTAGCAAGCAATGGCAGTCCATGGAATGCCTCCTCTTAACCAAATCGATGCACTGTTCCAGCCGTCCCTGTTCTGAACCAAACCATCAATATAAAATTATTGCAGTCTTTTTTAGCATCTCTTTAGCATCAAATATCATTGCCATGTCCACAAGAGTGAAGCGCTCCAGCTGGAAGAAGAAATCGATGCAAATATGACCCTTGGCAAGCAAAATTGTGGTCTTCTATGGCGCCCTTGTATGACTGTAATTTCTGATCAGACCTCTGCAATGTATATCAGACTTCTAATGCACCTCCAAAATGCCTTCTATGCTACCAATCGATGCAAGATATCTACAGCTGATATGCAAAAACTCCTGAATCGAGCTTACACAAAATTGGCCTTTGGCCACAATTTTTGGCACAATGTGAATGACTAAAGTATCACTCACTCAAATGGCTGCAACCCTTCAGTAGATAGTTTCACTACCTCAGTTATGCAAATCAATGGGATACTTCATACCCAAAAACCTCAAATGTATTCTGCAGAAACCCTAGGCTTCTCCACAATCAACATACCAAATCAAGTATGAAATGTCCAGCATGGTGAAACAATGGCAACCCCCCTCTACTTATATTTTTTTCTCACCAAGTTTTAGGGTGGCCATCTAGATGCTTCCACAATACACTTTAATTTTATTTTAGTGACTTTATGAAATAATAATTTATTTAGTCACTTTAATTAAATTAATTAAATATAAAATCACCTTTTAATTTTTAATTTATTTGATGACTTAATAAATGATTAACTTAATTAATTTCTCCTTATTTCTCCACTTAATAAATGATTAACTTAATTAATTAATTAGGCTAAGAAATCACGCTGAGATGGCTACGAAAAAGGGGACATTACATGAGGAGAGTGAAATATGCTAACCAATTTTTTCGAAGGAATTACACAACATAACCAGCAATAGTTAACTGGATTAGCGTTAGCATCAAACTGAAAACCAAACTTGAAAGAACTACTCAACGTCAAGAATGTGCACTCAAGATCCCATTGAGGGCGAGGTGCTAACATATGACGGAGTGTTTAATTGAAACCAGAAATTAATAGGCGGATAACCAGCCATGAAGAGCATTTCCACACTACCACCAAACAGTGGGGGGAAAAGATTACAATTAAAACAATTCGTCCGCTGCAGCGGGCATCCACAGAGTTGTGGGGATTCACCACTATAAAAGTGGGTACAAGAATATTACAATCAGATTATCCACACTGGCGGTAAACCATCCAGGGGTACTTATGTGTGAAGAATAAGAATTAATTGCAGCAATTTAAACTGGAACAGTACTACTGTTTACAGTTTGTACAAATAAGAAATAAGCTGCAAATTACAAAGAATTATAATAGTCTTCAAACACAAGAGTAATAGATGATCTCTTACAATTATTTAACTCTTCAAACTGCTGATAATGCATCAAAAATCAGAACTACTAAAGTCTGATACAAAAAACAGAAAACTGGAAATTTCAATCAGCAACTGTGAAAACCAAAGAATTATTCATAACTCACTCATTTCACCTCCAAATCGAATGAGACCAAGTGCAACTGATTGCTAGAAGGTAGGCGACCAAACTGAGGTGATGAAACAGCTTCAAAGAACTCTTGTTAATTTTGCACGAATCCCAATGTACTTCCAGAAAAGTACGGCCCTCCTTGAAGGGGCGATTTCACTTTAAAAATCAAGTTCTCAGTAATAAAATCCAAGAATTGGCAAGAAGGGGCGCCCTTGAACAGCAAATAGAATGGTAAAATGCCCAGAACCAATTTCAAACTGGAAATAAAGTTATAACATGAAAACACCTTCAGCTGTAGATGAAACAGCAAAACCAAAATTGATGAATCTTCAAAATTTCTTCACAATTAAGCTCAATCTGCTTGTCTGGATGAGAAGCAGAAAATTCCAACTAGATGTTGTATTTCAAACATGAAATTGGATGATTGGCTAGGAGGTAGCATCCTCGAAGCAAGAATTCATTTGTCATTCTGACAGCATAACAGTATAATAACATGAATGGATCCCAAAGCTGAAATAAAGCCTTCATTTTTATAGAAGAGTAGAAGACTCTTCAACTCCTCAAGAAAAGACGCCAACAATCACAGAGACTTCAAATTTCCACAGAACCATTCAGCTTCTCAAAAATGCGTCCACTTTACAAGGCAATATAAAAATCTTTATTTTAAAATATTAACTCCTTAAAAAAGGCGTCCACTTTATTTCTCAAGGCTTTTGTCTTTATTAAAAAATTAAATCACTTTTATGAGAGCATACCCCTTCCAAGTCCCCCTTTTTAAACACAACTTAAGTTGTCTTGCTAGGCCAAGGGGTCAATTGCAAAATATAACCTTGATGCCTTTATTCAACATAAAAATGCCTTAAGAGGTCAAACATGAATTGCAAATGAAAGCTCCAACTGGAAATGAAGTACTGAAGGCTGACAAACTCCATACTGCTTAAAATAGAATTTACTATAAATAGTAAACTCTCAGAAAATGCCAAAGAACCTCAGAACAGGAAACCCTAATTTTACCTCACACACGCCTACAGGCTTCCGGAATAGGCTGATGAGTGTCGGAACAGATTACTGATGAGAAGGGGACGTTACAAAGAGTGATATCACTCCCTACTTCTTCCTCAGGTACTCAAAGGTTTCCTTTGGAAGTGACTTGGTGAAGATATCTGCAATCTGTTCTTTAGTGGAAACATACTCCAACTTTACCTATTGATCAACAACTTGCTCTCTTAAAAAATGATACTTAATTGGAATGTGCTTTGTCCTGGAGTGCATGACTGGATTCTTGGAAATGTTAATCACACTCATATTGTCACAAAAAATAGAGATGGGATATTCGTACTCTACCTTGATGTCCTTCAAAGTCCACTTCATCCATAAAACCTGTGTGCAATAAGAAATTGCTGCAATATATTTTTCTTTGGCTATAGACAAAGAAATAGACGCTTGTTTCTTACTCAACCATGAAACAAGATAATCTCCTAGAAAGAATGCACCTACACTCGTGTTTTTTCTATCATCAATGTTGTCGGCCCAATCTGCATCTATGCATGCTATGAGGGTGAAATTTTCACTTTTTGGATACCACAATCCAAGATCCATAGTGCCCTCAAGATATTTGAATATCCTTTTTATTGCATTCACATGTGTGTCCTTTGGTGCAGCCTGAAATCGAGCCACATACCTGTTGTGACCTAATTCACACCTCGCCCCATTGCAAATGGGGACCCTATTAGTTTGCTTTTTAGGGTTTTGCTGTCGTGCGTCTCGTTTTGTCTGGTCTCTGTTTGGGGGATTTGAGTCTAAATTTTGAATGGTTACCCAAGTCAAGCAAAAGAGTTTTAGCCTGGATCATTGTGCAAACATCGCCATCATGCTTAGGAGCCCCGGGAGACGAAGATCGACTGTTGTTTCAGTCAATTCTGACACCTACTTTTTAGGGTTTTCACTTTGGCCCCCTATTTTTTAGGACCTACTTTTTTGGCACTTTTGAGCAATTCTGAGATCCCTATTTTTTAGGGTCTATTTTAAAAAAGTCTCTATATTGGGAAGGAGTCCGGGTTTCGAAAATCCACTCAGAAGTTCAAAAAACTCAACGAAACTCTCAGAAAATTGATTTGAAATTTTTTGAATTCATGGAGAAATTCTGGAAAATCACAGAAAATGGTGAAAAATCTGGAAAAAATCACAGAAAAATGGTGAATAAAATGAAAAATCAGTCAACAAATTGAAGAGAATGGTGAAAAATCTGGAAAACCATGAAGAAATCTGAAAGAATTCATGGAGGAGACTGAAAAATCTAAGAAATTCATGGCGAAATGGCCCAGGTATGACTGCAATTCATGGCAAGAGTTCATGGAAGCATGGCCAACCAGCATGAAGGATAAAGAAAAGGTTAATGGTGAATAGCTTCAGCCAAGTAATGGAAATGGCACAACATCATATGAAGTCCGCCCTCCAATGGCAAGGAATGGAAGGAAGTCCGCCTTGGCCAAGCAATGAAAGTGGCAAAGAAATTGGTGAAGTCCGCCATGAGCAAAAGTATGAAATGGCAAGGATATTGGTCAAGTCCGCCATAAGCAAAAAAGGTAATGGCAAGGAATTTGATGAAGTCCGCCCTTGAGTGGCAAAGGAAAGAGGCAAGTCCACCCTTGGCCAAAGATGAAATGGCAGGACACAAGCCCAAGTCCGCCTTCGATAAAACACAAAGTGGCTAGACATTTGATGAAGTCCGCCTTGAAGTGGCAAGAAGTCATGCCAAGTCCGCCCTTGAAGAATATTAAATGGCAAGGAAAGAGGTAAAGTCCGCCCTTGGTCAAGTGTTAAATGGCAAGGAAAGAGGTGAAGTCCGCCCCATGTAAGATGACACAAACTAAAGCTAAGTCCGCTCCAAAGTGGCATAAATATTGGTCAAGTCCGCCCTAGGAAGTGGCATGGAGATGTATGAAGTCCGCTCCAAGGAAAATAGCTCAACACTTAGTGAAATCCGCCTAGTCCATGAGGTGTTGGCATGAGAGAATGGAAGGAAATTAAGAGGCCTAAGCAACTAGCAAGTCCACCATACTAACAGTAAAAAAAAAATCTTAAATTTTGCCTAAGTGTGGACTTTGGAAATAAAAAAATATATGTTTGGCCTTGAAAATTTCGCCATACTTAGAAGAAATTGAAATATTTTCCTAAGTTTGACATTTTGCCAGAGACTTTGGAAGAAAGAAATTTATGGCCAAATAAAATTGGACGAAAGAAAATCATGGCAAAATAAAATTGGACGATAGAAATTATGGCAAAATAATTTTGGAAAAAAAATTTCGCCCAAGGCAAATGGCAAATTTCGAAAATCAAAATTGCCTTAGACAAAAATAATTTGCCATAAAAATTAACGGGTTGGAAATGACACATAAAATAATTATTTTAATTATTTTAATTATTTATTTTCCAACACCCCAAAGAGATAAGTTTTAAAAAATCGAAATTGGAAAAAAGACAAAAAGAGCTTTATTGAACTGGCGTTGAATTTGGAAACTTTCCCAGATACTATCGTTGAAGATAAAACTTGCCACTCGGAAGCGAAGTAAAAGCTAAGTTTAAACTCGATTTAAAGGAAATAATGGAGATTTGCTAAATGGATCGATTTTCTCATCTCTATAATTGAATTCACTTCTCATTTTTACAATCATTCGATTTTCGAAAGAAAAGTGTGAGAAGAAATTTGTCTAAGGCACGAAAGTTGAGTAAAGTCTGAAGCGAAGTGAAAGAAGCAAGTTTTTACCAGCTTGCATTGTGATTGTGATCATTTCTTTTGTCCAGAAGAGCCAGGCAGATTTACTTTGTCCACTTCATTTTGGCATAATAAAACTTCATTTATTTTCTTTCCAGCTTGATTTTTCACGAAGTCTAATTTGACAACTAGCTGGAATATCTTTCAAAGTGATTTAAATTTCAAATTCTAAATATTCTCTTTGCCTTTTCTTGCAGATTTATTTTCGAGACAGTAAAGATGAAGTTTGCCAGCAAGGGTGTGCAGCTGCAATCAAAGATCAAATCCAAGTGGGAGCATATTGTGAACACCAATCTTGGCCACGTTGACCTCGATGACTTCAGGAAAAGAATGTAGGGAAGCGATGGACGTCTGCCTACGCCAATTGCGAGAAGAATGATGCGCAATGGAATTGTTCACGCAGCTGGATTTCCACCAGCAAAAGAGTGTCCGAAACTTATGGTGGAATGCGCATTGCACTATAATGCACGATAAAGGCAAATAGAAACTCTTGATGAAAGAGTTCTCGCATACTTGTCCGAGCCAGCCATTCAAGAAACTTTCGGAATTCCAGTCTACAACCGAACGTCCTACCGCACTAAGGAGGATGCACTTAAGCTTTACCAGAACCAGCAAGACCTTTGTGCATCAAACATAAACAAGACTTGGTTGTTGAAGCCCAAACCTACTGCAGGGAAGATGCCGAAGAAATTGGTCAAAACACATTTCAAAGAAGAATATGGCGACATAGTCTTGCTGCTGAACAGAATAGTAGGCAATCCGCATGGTGCGCCTTTCGAAAACTAGATGTATTATTTCATTGATGAAATAATTACCGAAGTCAAGATGTTTAACTGGTCCAGAATGATTAGTGATAGCCTCCATGAGCAGTTGGTCAACCTGGAGGAAACCAAGACCTTTCACATGAGCTCATACGTCATATATTCGCTTGTGAGGTATTACAAGTATTCTGGCTTGGTTTGCAAGGGTGTGGTTGGCAACGGCGAAGGACAGCTCAAGGCCTATGATTGTTATCCGCAATTGTAACTAAAAGAGAAGTCACATTTCCAACGAGCTCATGACGCCTTTGTGATGTACATCACTCGACTTCTCCAAGACGGAACACATCAGAGACTCACCCGTGAGGCCAAGAGTCTGATCAGCCGATATGGATCCTGGTTCATTCAATATCCTAAGTTTACTTACATCAGGATTCAAGGATTCTCAGGACGCACTTATAGATTGCCCATCTATCCCACCAACAAAATGGTTTTGTTGGAAGTTTTAAGGCAACTTGAAGCATATCAGAATATCCAAAGGCCGAAACAGAAAGCAGCTGTCACCTTTCCATTTTTCATCCGCAATATGGAGGAGTCATGTCCAACGGCGCAGGCAGCAGAGAGTGCTCAACTGGAGATCCAAAAATATCCATTCATATCATACAAGCTGAGGAATAACTTTGATCCTCTCCATCACATTGGAACGGTGGACGAAGAGAAATACAAGCACCGGGTAGACTTAGAAGACTTCTGGGCTAATGCGGCTGATGAATATGACGTGAGGAAGAGGCTGTGGACACGGTTGCCACTAAGTATGATAAGGGCAACGGAACTTTTCAAAGTACCTAATCAATTGGAGGATGACGGAGTATATTTGCAGCCAGGTTTCAATGAGAACGAGCCACTCCCTCCTATGAGATGGTCTGAGCCCGAGATGGGTGACCTGGCAACATTCATGCGGCCTGTTTTCAAATATTCTCAATGGTGGATAGATCGGCAAGTAGAGACTCTAAGGCAGAGAAATGTGCAATTCACCTATGAATTAATGGGTGATACAGAATCCTGTTCTTCGAATGTCGGTGCATCTCGTGGAGATGGGCCAACAGATGCCGCCAACTTGAGAAAGAGGAAAGAAATTGATAAATCTGTGAAACAGGACAAGGATAAAATAATAGATGAAGGACCTTCTCAAAGGAAGCACAAGTCCAGACCTCTTCAGTCGGCCACTTCCAGGAATATAGACAAAATACTTGCCATGAATGAAGAATCTTGGGAGCATGTCAGGGTTCCTTCCCCAGTCAGAGATGTGGAGCCAATACAACTAGAGGACGATGCTCAACCTTCTCCTGCAAGCACAGAGATCCTAGAATCAGACAATGATACAGATATTATGGATGGAGAATTCGAGGAAGGAATGATTTCCGCCCTCAAAGGAATCCAAGAGGACCCATCTGTGCAGGAAATTCCAAATGTGCAAGAACTTCATAATATGCCAGAGATTCAGGAAGAGCAAGAAGTGCGGGATATTCAAGAAATCCAAGGTCAACAGAAGGACAGAATTGAGTAGCCAACCATCCCAGATTGGTTAAAAGAAAGATTAAAGAGAAAGGCGCCAATAGAGGTTCCTGAAGAAGATGACGCCACAGATTTCTTGGCCAGGCTAGAGCAAACTGCCACAAGAAAGAAAGACAGAAATTTTTCTACCATCCAAAGGGATGAGGTTGGCAATCGCACAGTGCAAGTTGCAGTACCTACAGCCGATAAGTTCCAAGATGAGATTGCCCCGGATGAATATGCCATCACGACCATTGACATGGGTCCAACAATGAAGGAGCAAGAAGTTGAGGACTTAGACAATTCCATTGCCACCATCAAGTCCAGGCTAGAAAAAGAAGTGCCCAAGAAAAAGGAATATAAAAAAGAGATTGAGAGCCTAAAAGACTATATCCAGCATCTAACTAGGCCACTTAATCAAGGTGACCAGGCAGTACTTCCACCTCCTAATTCTTCACAAGAACCGGTTGCAAATTTTGAAGAAGAGTTGACTAAGGCAAGAGAGGCTAAAGACTGGATGGCTGGAAGGAAAGAAGAGGCGGTGGCATTTGCAGAAAAGCTGGCACATGTGTACGAACAAGCTTCCTTTATGCTATCACGAGTTGCAGACTTAGCGGAATCATGGGGTGGCCTCGAAGGTATTCAGAATAAGATTATCCCATGTATTCGAGAATTAAAAGGCATCTCGAAGCAGAGATTGATTGATGACAGGGTTATTGAAGCCGGAGCTGCATATGATTTCAGTGGCTGGTACTATGCTCTAGTTTCACGAAGAGGAGTCCTGGAAAGGGTAAGGCAGGATTGCACTAAAGTTGAAGAACGGGCAAAGGAAATTCAGAGTAAAATTTACAAGATGGCTGCAGATATGCTCGACAAAGACATTGTTCGAAAGAAACACTTGTGGCCAAAAAATTTAAAAGAACCAAGTGCATAGAATTTTCTCCACCGTGTCTAGGCCAATCATGAAAGAAAACTTCACCAGGGTATTCAACTTCATGACCGTTAGAAACACTTTCTTGCTACAGGAACCAGAATGGGCGACCACTTTTGTAGAATGTGCTGAGAGCTTGGACTTGCTGGAATACGACATCAACGCACTGTCGGACATTGCCATGGAGGAGGTCAGCTTGATCGTGTCTAGGTTCGCCGAACGTGATGCTTTGCAGGTGGATAAGGATGCAACTCCAGATGCCTGAAGTTCTCTCCAGTTAACTGGTTGATATTTTGGAAACCCTAATTAGGGTTTAGTTATGTTGAATCTGGGCCATTGATCTCATTTTAATCTTGGCCATTCATTGTAATCCGGGAATGCTATATAAACCCCTCCCTCTCTCTCTCATATTCATTAGAAAATTAGAAATTAGAGAATAGATATCAAGAGATTAGTAGAGAATTAGAGATTAGAGCTTAGAAGAAGCTGTAGAAAATAAGAGAGTTTTTATGAGATTGTTGTGAAAACACTATTTTGATAATAAATTTCATCATGCATGAGGTGCCTTGAATCCTTTGATTGTCAAATGGTTGCATGGTCGCATATTCTCTTTCTCGTCCAGTAAATCTGAATTAGAATTTAAATGTGTGTTAAAAGAATGACAGATTGATAACAAAAATTGGTGAAACTTAGCTCATACTTTCTTTGAGTGGATGCTTTTCATTCAATGTGTAAAGTTAGCCTGAGCTTTATCGTGGATGCTTAACTTCTGCTTGGATAATTATTGTTCGATTTGATGGTAGTTATTCATGACGTGAAAATCATAAGCACATTCCCAGAAGATTGCACATGCTTTGTGTAATTGTCGTTTAGCGTGACGAAGCAGAGTATTGTTTATTTGGTTTCATTCAATCTTTGTCGTCTCTTGATTTCTTAGGAATAGCATAGGATTTCTAAAAACCCTTACTCTTTTTCACTTTTTTTTATATAAAGTCAGAAAGTCCCAAAATGATACTGTATTCATGTCTCCACTTTCTTGAGTAACCTACTAGAGTTAAATCCCAATTGTGCCCCCATCAAATCACATCAAAACCACAGAGCTTATCCGCACTCATCTTAAACATTGGAATTACCGTATGATCTTACTTGCAATCTTAGCATACGAGGTAGTTTTTCAAGAGGGGATATAGCGTCTTTGACACTTTATTCTAGAATGTTTGTTGTGCCATAAAACATGCATCAACAATACCCGACCACTTGCATAATATCAGGTCGTGTAGCTATTACATATAATAAACTTCCAATCATAGATTTGTACAAAGTTTGATTAGCTTCAAGAGATTCATCATCCTTTCTCAACTTGCATCCTGTAACCATGGGGGTACTCATAGGATTGCAGTTCTCAATCCTGAATTTCTTCAACATCTCCTTAATGTACTTGGTTTGAGAAATAAATATGCCTTTATTTGATTGTAAAATTTGCAAACCAAGAAAGAAAGACAATTCACCAAGCATAGACATTTCAAACTCCTTCTGCATGTTAGTGGAAAATTCTTGACACATCTTTTCATTGTTGCCTTCAAAAATAATATCAACATACACAACAAAAATCAACATGTAATCACCTTTATTCATGACATGGAGATTGTTGTCCACAATACCTCATTTGAAGCCTTGTTGTTGTAGATATTTGTCCAATCTTGCATACCAAGCTCTAAGGGCTTGTTTCAACCCATAAAGTGCCTTCCTTAGCTTGCAAACATAGTTCTGATTTTCTGATACAATAAATCCATCAGGTTGTTCAATGTAAACTTCTTCCTTCAAGTTTCCATTCAAAAAGGTTGATTTTACATCCATTTGATAGACTTTGAAATTTTGAAAACTAGCAAGAGCCAAGAACATTCTTATGGCTTCCATCCTAGCAACTAGAGCAAAAGTCTCTTCAAAATCTATACCCTCAATTTAAGTGTGTCCCTTGCATACAAATCTTGCTTTGTTCCTTACAACTTGGCCATCTTCATTCAACTTATTTCTGAACACCCATTTATTACCGATTACATTCTTATCCTTGGGTCTTGGAACAAGCTCACAAGTTTCATTCTTCTCAATTTGATCAAGCTCCTCTTCCATGGCCTCTATCCAATACTTATCTTCGGTTGCTTCTTTGAAGCTCTTAGCTTCAATTTTGGATAGCAAGGACATGTCTTCATCTTCTAAATAATTTATCATCCTTCTTCTTGTTCTTGTCGTACCATCTTCTATTATCAAATCTTCTAGGTGATTCCTTTGTATAAACGTAGATAGTGTCTCTCTTGGTGCTTTTGATGGTGTCTTTTGCTCAACTGTTTCAACTTCTTTTTCTTCTTCATTTTCTTTGTCTTCATTGCACTCCTCTACATTTTGATCATCAATCTCATGTATCATTTTTGGAAGATTTCTTTCTTCATCAACTTTCACATTTGCACTTTCAACAACTTTGTGCAACCTTTTATTATAGCATTTGTAGGCTTTACTCTTTGAAGAGTATCCAAGAAAAATTCCTTCATCTGCTCTTCGATCAAACTTTCCTAAATTGTCTTCATCTCTTCTTCTATAGCATGGACAGCCAAACACTTTAAAGTACTTCACAAATGCTAGCCTACCTTTCCATAATTCATATGGAGTCTTGCTGCCATTTACTCTCATTAGACCACGGTTCTAAATATAAACAGCAGTATAAACTGCTTCTTTCCAGAAAGAATCAGGACCCTTGGACTCATTTAGCATGCTTCTAGCCATCCCTTGAACTGTCCTATTTTTCCTTTCAACTACACCATTTTGTTGTGGTGTTCTTGCAGCTGAAAATTATCTGTTTATGCCATGCTTTTGACAGAAATTTTCAAATTCACTTGAAGTGAATTCTCCTCCTCTATATGATTGAAGACATTTGATCTTCTTGCCAGTCTCATTCTCCACTAAGGTTTTGAATGCCTTAAATTTGTCAAGAGCTTCAGATTTTTCCTTCAAGAGAGCAACCCAAGTCATTCTAAAAAAATCATCGAGTAATAGCATAATATCTTTCACCTTGCATACTCCTTGTTATGGTTGGCCCGCATAAATCTGTATGAATCAGCTCTAGAGGCTTTGATGTAGAATACTCCTTGGACTTGAAGCTTCCTTTAGTTTGCTTCCCGAATTGACTATCTTTACAAATTATGTTTGAAGGTTTTGAGAGCTTTGGCATATCTCTCTCTACTTCCTTGCAACTGATCCTAACAAGGTTGTCAAAACTTAGGTGCCCCAATTGACATCCTTTACAAATTATGTTTGACAGTTTTGAGAGCTTTGGCATACCTCTCTCTGCTTCCTTGCAACTGATCCTAACAAGGTTGTCAAAACTTAGGTGCCCCAATCTCTTATGCCACAACCAACTTTCATCTTCTTGTGTCATACAACACTTTTCACTTTTGCGGTCATTATGAAATGAAATGAAAGATTTTAATGACGTCCACGAGACTAAACAGTCTATGGGACCAAGACAAGCAACTTAAATTGTCTCCAAACTCTTTTCCAAGTCGGATCTCCTGCTATTAATTTTGACTAGAAGGCTGGCCGTCTGGTTGATTTTATCCTCCTCAAGTAACTGCTGCATATTGTCCACATCCAACTATTTGCGTACTGATTACGGATATCTTCATAAGCTATGCATTCCATAACGAAGTGCCATTAAGAATGTAGAGATTGTTGCTTGCTCTACTAGCTTCAACAATTGATTTGCCCTCTTTGCTTATTTCACATCCTTCAAAATTGAAAGTAAGACTGTGTCCTTGGTCACACATCTAGCTCACATTGAGAAGATTGTGTTTTAAACCTTCAA
>VDFB02047144.1:20249067-20386830 GCA_007258455.2 Sequoia sempervirens | reverse complement strand
AGCTTGGCTTTCAAGAAACTTGAGGACGAAGACCCTTGGTCTTCATGGTGGATTGGATGAAAACCCAATACCATCAAGAGAGAATTCACTACAGAGTTCACACAGAGCTTCATTGATTAGCTTTGAAGATATTTGATATTTGTAAAGTCTTTATCAAAGCCAAATTTCAGAAGTTTGGCATGGTTTCAGAATTTGAAGGTCTTCCAAGAATGCCATTAATGGAAGAGTGATATAATATTGTTGGGCGTAATCTTTTGAAGGTATTGAGTGCCATATTTAAATTATCCCTTACAGGTGGGCAGACAGAGAAATGATAATTTGGCCGCCATGTTTTCATTATTCAGAGTTGTTATAAGTATCTGTTGTGCATGGTAATCTATGTCGTTAATCTGCAGTGCATTTGAGTTTATTAAGTGTGAGTGTAGAAGATAAGCCAGCTTTGGAAGGACGTGTCTCTACTGGCCGTTATCTATTCAGAGGAGGTTGGAGCTTGTTGGTCGATAAATATACACAGGGAGACGTGTTATTGCCAGCTGCCTCACAGAGGGGCATGGATGATGTTAAAGGTGTGGAATATAAGTTGGTGACAGGGCTAAAAAATAGTGCCATGATTACAAAGAGGGGGACGCACTATAGCAAGAGTTGTGGGGAAAGATAATTGTTGCCACCAGTCTGCAAGGCGTTGACTGCCTATGAATTCTACTGCCGTCTTACAGTGGAAAAGAATGATAATGAATGCTAGTGCCTGAGAAGTATTACAGTCATAGCAATTGAGCGATCCAGTTGGTGACAAGGGGGTGGCATTCTAATACTCCAGTCCTCATGGAAGGCAATTCCTCTAGAATTTGAGGTTAAAACTTTTTATTCTTCAAGTCTTATAATCTGCCAATACTATGTATATGAGCAATGATTATTGGAAAAGGAGTGAATTATTTGTCTCTGAGTTCCAAACTATGCTAGCTAATTAGTTTATGAATTCCAAATCATTGATAATTTTATATGAAAGATCATATGCACCAATGTCATACACCTCTGCATAAAAACTATTTGACAAATTGCTTGTGGAGAAATAAGGAAAACATTTGGGAGAATTAATGAGGAATCTTACAGAATGACAAACGACATAGTTATAAGTTTATAACCATGATACATGTTGATCATTTTACACTCAACATGGTGATCCAGAATGGATCAATAAGATTCAATAAAAACGTGACTTAATACATCATGCTCAAGCTCTACCTAAAAATGATCAATTTGAAGACCAAAATGAAAAGGGGGGAAGTAAGGGGCTAAGACATTCGATCAAAAAACATGATGGAACCAAGATAAAGACTCTAAGGGGTATTTGGAACCCCTAGAAACTATTGAAAGGTTCCAAACTGAGAAACAAAAGCATCTTGATGGGTTTGGCACATGCCAAACTCCTCCTCAGATGTTTTTAGCAGAATCTGGCAGGTCCATCCCATGCCAAAATCATCAATGTGTAGTTGACAATCCTTTGAAGAAACAAGACTAACCCCACATAAAGACCCTACTTCTCAGTGAAATAACCTTTGCATAAGGAAATGCATTTAGTCTGTGACTAAATCACCAAAATTTAGATGGACAAGCTCAGCTTATGTCAAACCCTCCAATGCAACAGGAGCACCTAGAAGCAATGTGAAGTGATCATGGAGCTCGGCTGTTGAGCTACAATTACCCAAGGGATCCTGCCATGGTTTAATTTTACCCTATGCATGCATCAAAATGGCATGTATGAGCCTTGGTAATGGCATCTAGAGATGCTTAGTAATTATAACTTATAGCCTTGCAGGTACTTTAATGGCATCTAGAGCATGCATCAAATCACTAAGAGCTAACTATGTGCCAGAACTTTAATTCTCAGTTTGACTATTGAAATCACCAAGATCCAGCTTGGAGGTTATTATAGAAGCCTTTTTATCATCTCGCAATGGCCTTGTTACGCTCCAAAGTTAGAGACTTGTAATCTTGCATATCGGTGATTAGAAAGGAGGCACAACCTCATCGTCAACAGGGGTTCTCACCCTCACCCACAGTGGGTTTCCTTAAATTGAATTTGTATCTATGGCAATACATTCATCAATATTGATTTTTTTAGTGTTCATTATTCAATTTCCTTTATGCTCTTTTCATTTCAAACAATATGGCGAGCAATAAATATTATGTTAATGCAGATTTCATAAGCAAAGAACTTAGGAACAAAAGAATTTAAATTATTTTCATTCAGACATAAGTTAGAATCTTTTTTACATAAATTAGGCATTGGTATCCAAGTTAATTACTAATCAGATAGCATCTCAAGTGAGTGACTACAAAAACAACTTCATCACAGTGTTTGTGGTGAGTGACCACAAAATTAGCTTAAATTGGTATCTCAGGTAAGTAACCACCAAACCAACTTCAACATGATGTCTCAAGTCAGCAACTAAAAAATCAGCTTCAACATGATGTCTCAAGAAAGCAACCATAAAATCATCTTCAATGTAGTGTTTTTGGCAAGAGACCACAAACTATAGATTTATTGATGTCAAAATTGTGGTACTCAATAAAATCATGCAATTTCAAAACAACAGTACTCATTCTAAACCAATATGACAAAGGTATGGTCCATGCAAGGTATTGTTACTGCAAGACCACAATGTCAACTTCAACATGGCAACATGAGCACAAGCCCACATTCCATGAGGATATATACATGGCACCCTTAAATTCCTCCTGAAATGTGACAAATGTGATGATAGCTACAAGCCTATGCAAGGTATTGTTCCCATGAGACCAAAACATTGACTTCAACTTGGTGTCGCAAAAAAAGACCACGTATCATTGATAATTTTCTACCACCACTACATTGTTAGAATTGTGAAAAATACAAGGCACAGGATCAAACAACGAACAAAGACACCTTCCATGCAAGAGATTTACAAACAATATGTGCAATATTCCTCAACAAGAAAAAGCTACAAAAGAACCTCAAAAATCTTCAAGGAAAACATAAGTCCTCAAAGGTTGAAAGTTCGAAAAATCAGAAGAGTAAATCTCAAAGAGATGATACAATGAGGGTCGGGTGTTATATACGAGCAACCCTAAATGGTAAAGGGATTAGATCATGACAAGTGTCAACATCACATGCGATGAGATAGAATGATCTAATAATAGTTCTCTAATTAATATAGAAAAGCACTTAGTTAACTTAATAAAGAACTCCTAAGTTTAGCTTAAGTGCATGAGAATAAATTAGACTAATAATCAATTACAAATTAATTAATTATTAGCTAATGCATGATTACTCTAACACCCCTCACCCCCTTAAGATGAACTTAGGGAGTAGCTAAAAACCCTAAAAAGGATGCATGGTGGGTCCCGACAAACAAGGCCATGTTAGGTACCCATGTACAAACAAAAGATCTAACAAAATTGGAGAAAAGGAGAAAACCACAGTGGGAGAAAACTCCTCTCCAAAAGAGAGAAAGGCGACTGAAGGATTGAAGAAACATCCAAATCAAGGCATGAAGGACTGAGAAGCCTCCAACCAAAACAATGTCTTGAAAAATAGGAACATGTAGAACATCGCTAAAGCACGAAGAAGTTGTAGACTATTGTCGAAAGATGATTGATATGGTGCTGAAATGAAGAACCTCATCTTAGACAAATGATGATCGGGATCAAGATAACAAGAATTTGCATGAGTGCCCGCAACAACACTACTTGAATCAGATGACAAACAAAGGCAAACATCTGGAAATTGGAGATACAAATGTCAAGATCAAGGAGACTATACTGCATGAGTGCCCCCAACGACACTACTCAAATCAATGGCAAACAAAGGCAAACATTTGGAAGTCGAAGATATAGGTGGTTCATGAATCTGCATTAGTGACCCCAACGATACTACTCAAACATGCAAGATGCAAGTCGAAAATATAGGTACCAAATAGTCTGAAGAACACTAATCACGAGAGAGACAATAGTTTGCATGGGTGTCCTCAACGACACTACTCGAGTCAAATGGTGAACAAAGGAAAAACATCTAGAACTTGAAGATACAAACGGCACATGAATTTGTATGAGTGACCAAAAATGACACTATTCAACATGCAAGATGCAAGTTGAAAAATACAGGTACCAGTAGTCTCTAATCAAATGAAAAATGGAAGGTCGCCTCCAGAAAATAGGAATGCAAGAGTGTCCATATGGTAAGTGCTCCAACTCACTAAAATGCATGTAACCAGCCTATTTTTTTAATATATTTTTTATTTAAAAAAAAGCTTTTTTATATATTTTTTCAAAAAAAAAATTAGTTTTTAATATATTTTTTTCTTAAAAAAGTAATCTTTTTACTCTTTTTTATCTTTAAAATAAAACAGTTAAATAATAGTTTTTTTTAGTTTTTTTTTTCACTTTAAAAATAAAAAATATGTCAAATTTTGCATTTTTTTGGCAAAATAAATGTACCTAGAGGAGATATTTCTTCTCTAACTATTAAAATTGGCGGACCTCCACATTTGAGGGTATTTTTGCTAAATTTGGCGGAAATCCTTTTCTACCTTGCTCAGCCCCTCTCTGTTGAGCTTTTCAATTTTGCACCTCATATTCCAATGGCCATATCACAACCATATGGCAGTCTTTTCCAGTGCAATTTTTTTTGAAACGGGTAGAATTTTGTTACACCCCGATTGTATAGCTACTAGATATTAGTACTACATAGGGAATAAATGATTGAAAAGAATTTTGTGAATGAATAAAATATGTTGTACCTTGTTATCAATGTGAGTGTTTTTACATTTAATGATTGTCTCATTTCATGTTGCTTCAATTGATGTTATTCATGGTGAAATACTGCGTAAGGAGGTTAATGAATCATGTTGATTTATCTTGTGATGTTTATATATACTGCTATTGTTATGAACATTTGACTGTCGTGAGTTTATGTCAATGGATGCAGATATGTGAACCATTCCTCTAGGCGGAGGGGAAATATCACTCGAGAGAGGGGCTTGGTCGTTTAACCGGTAATGTGAACTATCTGAGCATACACACATGTCACTGTAGTTTGGGTGAACCAAGTCAGTTATGCTAGTCTAGATAAGTCATCCATATCTCGTACATTGGCATTAGGAGTCTTGTTTACTTCTTTACGCTTTTGTGAGTGATGTTTATACTTGTCTTGTTGTATTGCAATCATTATGATGGTAACGTGAATGGATGTAAGTGAATAGGTTGAGTGGGTATATATATAGTATATCACGTATCCATATGTATATACATATCAATACAGATGTATGATCGGCAGATGCATATGCTCATACGGATGTGTCGATATGGTATACCTACACGTACATGTACACTGAGGTATATACTGGTATATATATATACACGCTACCTATTATCTATGGATATTAATAATGTTACATTATTATTGCCTGACAATTTACATATACATGTATATATATATGTACATATCGGATTACAATATGGTTACTGAATGATATATATATACATGTGTGTGTGCGTGTGTAAATATATATATATATATATATATATATTACAATAAAATAATATATATATATATATAAATTACATGGAGTAATTAAATATATATATATTAATTGTTACTCTAATATATATATAAATAATATATAATATATATATAGTTTAATATTATGAATCTCATCATTGGAAATTAAATTTTATTCCACTTTGAGTTTATATTAAAGTCTAAACTATGGAAATCGATTGAAATATCATACAGCTGATTATTGATTATCAACTATGAAATCGGGCTATTCTTATTCAATTCAATTTGAGTCACTTAAACTTAGGAAATCAAAATATTTCCTACTGCATGAAATATCTGTGTCTCAAACTATTGAAATCAAAATATTTACTTTTCAACTATTGAAGACTAAATGCATGAGAATGGAAAAATAGCGCTGAGAAATACGCTCCTGGAAAATGCACACCTAGAAGTGAGAATGTTTCAAACGCAGTAATGAGTCGAGTCGACTCAACCATTAAAGAAGCAAGGTGTTTGGAAAATAACCATGACCTTTTCCTACAAGATGAATCACCCACCATATTTCATGATTCGCGCCATATCTGGGGAGGCGCCTGTAGGTGTCAAATCTGCTTATTTCACCATGTGCAAAGTTGAATTATTCTGTAAATTGTTGTCAAAGTATTGAGGTCGATTCACCTCTGAGAAGCTGAATAAGGAATTAGAAATCCGCTACATTTCATATTGAAATATTCAAAACATAGTTATGTCAAGTTACATGCCAGTATAAGTGGAAATTCGCTGGCTGGGGGCTCAATAAATAGCTGCCTAGTTCATTCTTCTAGACTTACTTGCTTATTACGAATTTCACCTAACTTCTGGAGAATTTATCTTATGAGCTTATTTTTCTAAGAATCATATTCATTTCTGAGAGTTGAGAACAAATGGATTACCGGTCCATCATTATTAAAATATCTGAGCTTTATCTCTATTCAGCTGTGACCAATAACAGACTAAATATTCATTATTAGAGTATAATTCTGAGTGAAGGAAATAGCAACTAGAGAGTTTATGCTGAGTGAAAAAGGCAGTAGCTTGAGAGGAATTTGCCAGTTGATTAATTGAGTTGAGGTGCTGTGAAGATAGACTGAGACTTCATCATCTGAAGGAAAGCTTAATATCAGGCATGGGATATTCTTCTACTATCAATTCTATTTTTGATTGTTTAAATATCATGGTCCTTTGTGTTTACTGTATGTGCATAGGTAGGATGTCATTTCATAAACTATATTTCTATGTTTTAAAGAAAATGAGTTATTATATGAATTGCATACCTGATTGTACATCTAGAGAGTAGATTGTATAATGGATAAAAGATGCATACTTGTGTGAATGAATTTATTGTATGATCTCCGTATAAGGAGAGTATGGCTGCATTAGTTATTATATACTAGGACTGAAATTAGGACAAAAGTCAAGTAACTCTATAAGCTTAAGTTATTAGGTTAACTGAGGTAAGCTTGAGAAAGTCTTAGGATAAAGATTTCCAGCATAGGAGGAATTATGTGAATTACTTGTTATGCTAATTCATTTCTAGCAGTTAGAATGTTGTAGGTAGTTTGGGGTGACTGATTACTCATTGAAGGACATAGCCTATGTGTAGTGTAAGATAGCCCTAAGTCAAATCGACCCTAAGTAGTGTATGTGATAGATGACTTTCTCAATCATTTACTGAATTAAAACACTTTGGCCAAAGTAATGTAATGTACCTACATCCTCTTAGATCGGATGATGATTACATTGTCAATTCACTATGATCCAATAGTACATACTAGTTCAGGATTGTGGGAATTACAAGGATCTAGTCATGTAGGACACACCACTATGCTTAGTTGGTTAACAATATCGGTTACTCTACCAATCTCTTCGTTGAAGGGAGGGCCATCTATTGAATAATAGATGTGCGGGGGACCGCATTATAAATCTATGGTTGGCGGAAAAGCGCCCGAGTGATGTTTCACCTCCACAGCAGGCTACTGAAGTGCCAAGATTTGAAAGGGAAGATCCTGGACCATCTTACTACTATTTGTTCAAAAGCTCATTGAGCTATGTTTTGTACTTGTATGTATTCTTACTCTGATGTTTACTTGAAAAGGAAAGTTAATTATTTGTAATGAAAGGCAAAGAAATGTATTATGTTAAAGAGATTTCAATTAAAAGAATAGAAAAATTTTGTTACAATGTCTATTACTCATTATCTTTATTTATTTGATGTAAAATTTAAGAAATTTTTATTTCACGCAAGGGTTAAGGGTTGTTACGTTACAAATTTCGTGCTCTTCGCAGTGGTGCACGTATTTTCCAGTTTTAATTTCTAGTTTTTTCCAAAATTCAGTTTTCTTAGTGTTGTTGTTGTTCAATTCTGGTTTTGGAGACTTCGACGAGTCATATCTTCTACATCCAAGCTCCGTTTTAGGTGTCATTTTTTTGAAAGTGGATGTTTTTTCATGTACTTCGTCATGGTGCTGCTAGTTTTCTCATTTTTTTGTTAGAGAATTGTATTTTCAGCATTTACTTTTTTTGACATGATGGGCTCCCATTGTATGCACTTCTTATTTTGTAGACACACTAAGATAAAGTGCCATTATGGTGTATATTCTTTGGGTATTTTGCACATCTTGTTGTGCCTTTTGTACTCGCACTATGATATAAAGTGCCATGGGGGGTTTGATGTTTACCTTTGGTTTGCCATCACACCTCTGTCAAGTAAGTGTTCCTTCCACGACAACAGTGAATCCTAGTGATTCTTGACTCATGTGTGTGTGCCTTAGTATGCACCATAGCAGCATTAATTGTTTGGGGAAAAAATCGGCAAACCAAAAGTTAAGGATTTTTTGTAAAAATCGGGAAAAAATCGGGAAAAGATCGGGAAAAGATCGGGAAAAAATTGGACTTACAAAAAAACATAAAAGATTGAAGAAAAATAGTCAGAAACTATTTTTTTAAAAAATTTAATGGCATTTCCATAGCATACAGACATTGAGAGCAAATAAAATACAAAGTTCAATCCATGAATTATAGAAAATAGATTTTTGTTGGTTATATTCATATCGCTGATTACATTGCACAAAACATACTACAACCGCATAAATATCGATGACATTTGTCGATGCTACACATTTTTCATACATGTCTACCAAAGCATTTTATCAAACGGTTCAACGCCTTGCTGCTATGGCTAAAACCCTAAAACAGTGCTTTTGAACAAGTTATGGATGCTTGGAAAAGATCTATCAAAGCATAATAGTAAACACAATAGCAGAACAAGTTGCGTTCTCAAAGTCAGCGGTCTCTATGGTGATGGAATGCCATGACAATCCATAGCAATTTGCTTGTCATGGTATTCAATGACATTCCATCACCATGAGACCACATTTCTTTGAAGCTTTTCAAATAGTTCACTACCTTTCTATATGTTACCACATTTTTCATACATGTCTACCAAAGCATTTTATCAAACAGCCTCAACGCCTTCATTGTATGGGTAAAAGCCTAAAACAAGTGCTTTGAACAAGCTATGGATGCTTGGAAAAAATCTACCAAAGCATAATAGTAAGCAATAACTAGGCAAAGGAATTGTTTGAAACGTGAAATGAATCCCGAAAGATGGAATGCCATGACAATCTATAGCAATTTGCTTGTCATGGCATTCCATCACCATGAGACTACATTTCTTTGAGACATTTTTTCAAGCAGCCACGCCTTTGTCTATACCACATTTTTCATACATGTCTACCAAAGCATTTTATCAAACAGTTCATTGCCTTGCTGCTATGGCTAAAAGCCTAAAACAGGTGCTTTCAAACAAGCTATGGATGCTTGGAAAAAATCTATCAAAGCATAATAGTAAGCAACAAGCCATGGCCTCGTGGTTTTTCTTGTGCTGAAAAATCAGCTTGATTTTATTCACGTTTTTTTCCAGATTTTAAACACGTTTTTTTGGCGAATTTGCAGTTTGAAATGGAAAAAAGTCAACGATTTTTGCAAAAAATTGGGGAAAAAATCGTCCAGTCTGCAGATTTTTTTAAAATCGCAATTAATCGGGATTTTTTGCAGATTTATGCTTCACTGGTATGCACACCCTTTTATTTGCAGGTTATTTCTCCTACTTGCACTTCTTGGTTTTGCACAGTTTCAGTGTACCTATCATGGCTCTCCCTTGTCAGCATTATGGGGGGGTTTCTACTATTGGTGCTAATGCTTCTTTGGTTTCGAAGGTTCAAGTGATCTACATATCTAGTTCTTGTTCCTATGTACTTTCATTGTTAGGTGAGGGATGGTTGATAGCAGCCAACGCCAACCATAACTCGAAGAGGAATACCTTGTCCATTGAAACTACAGGAAGGAAATATGCAATTGATTTGAGGAACCAAGGGGTGAGCGAGTAAGTGGCCTCATCGGGTTTCTAATCAAACTCAGGAGAAACATGGGTTGAGGAAAAAAGAGGCCATTTGGAGCTAAATGCTAAGAAATTTCTAAACCTACAACCTTGCTCCAAAGATGATACAAGTTCCTTCAAAGGATTGTTCTACTAGCAGATTGAAAATTATTAACTATTCCATCCCAAATGCAATATGATCCAAGTCATGGAGATTGGAGGGAAAGTGTAAGATTAGAAGGTGCAGGATGACTATTTGACATCACCAACTTATAAATTTCCACCTGAATATATGGAATACAAATTAAGGATAACGAAATTGGATAATCACGAATTTGAGTGAGACAAGGATAAGAAATATCAGGAACCTACAACCATAAAAGTAAACTTGGGCAAAGAAGATAATGCAAAAGTAATAATGGTTAGGGACATTTGGGATCCCACGTTGAAAGCAACAACATTCAAAATTTTCTTGGAATATAAAGGTGTCTTTGCATGGACATACAAAGATCTAAAAGGAGTGACCTCAAAGTCGTGTTTGCAAAACCCCCCTAGTACTTAGAGCACAACCAATGAGAAAAAGACCATATAGAATGAACCAAAATTACACAGCCAAAGTACAAGAGGAAATTAACAAAATGCTAGAAGAAGGAATTATCTTCAAAGTAGACACAAGTGATTGGGTGTCACCAATAGTTATTTCATTAATAAAGGAATTGAAACAAATCAAAATATGTGTGGATTTCCAAAGTATCAATGCGGTAACAACAAGAATCCATTCCCAATTCCATTTATAAACTCCATTTCTTGAATAAGTGGCAAGACATGAGATCTATTCCTTCGTGGATGGGTTCTCAAGGTACAATTAGATAAGTATAGCTAAAGAAGACAAAGTCAAGACCAAATATATAGTGGAGGATAGAGTATATGCTTATAATAGAATGACTTCTGTAATGAACCGGACCAAATTTTTTCGATTTTTGAATTACAATCAGCAATGCAACACACCCGTTAGGGTTAGATAAATCAAACCAGCAGTTACAATATAACTCTTTGCCAAGAATGCGCACTCAATCTCAACATGAGAGAGGCTGTCATATGGCAAGAGGATCGTCAGTACAAAAAATCAGAACTGCAACTGAAAGTAACTCAACACCAAGTATGTGCTACCCAAACCAGAATGGAATGAGGCGACCATATGGTGGAGATTGAAAGAAATACAAATGCAACTTCAAATAAACTCAACACCCAGAATGTGCTTTCAAACCCGGAGTGGGAATGGAGCTACCATAGGGCGGAGATGTACGATATTACAATGCAAATCAAAGTAAATAGGCGGCAAGCCAGCCTCTTCCACTTATTCAGTGGGCAATTACAAACATGATAAGCAAGGTTGAGAGAAATGCTGACAGTACTACTGTTCAGCTTACAATAATATAGAGAATGCCTGCAAGAACAAGGATTAGAAGCTCTTCAATTGCTGCAATAGAAAATGTGACCTCCACCAAGCTTAGTAAGACTTCCTAACACCAAACCTTCACCAAAAATGCACTTTCCAAAATCTGATATGACAGAACAGCAACTTGAAATGCATAACCAGCAACCCTAGAATCCACTAAAATGCTCACAACTCACTCAAAACTGACCCAAATGACTTCAAATCTGATGCAATAGACCCTCAAAATGATGGCGCCTAGTTTAGTAATGAGAAAGGGCAGCTAAAAGTGGCTATTAATTAATGGCACGGATTCCAAAGCACTCCAGAATGTAGGGCTTTCAAGAAATGACGAATTTGCTTTATAAAATCAGAAACTTCATTAAAAATCCCACAAATTTGCAAGAAGGGTCGCCCCAAGTAGAGAAGATGATATGACCAACACCCAGAACAATATCTTTTTTTATTTTTGATATATGAATGAAACTTCGAATCAGCTATGATATTCAGCAACATCCAAAATGTGACAGAAATGCAAGTACTCAGCTACAAAATGCAAGATCATCAAAACAATGCAAAACCTCACTACAAATTCACTCAAAACAAGCAAACCTCTCTACTAGGTGCTATCTCTCAAGCACGAAGTCGAGCCCAAGCTAGGAGGCATTCATTCCTCGAAGCAATCCAGCAACCATTTCGGCAGCATAACAATACTCAAGATATCAGATGCCCAAATGAAGACCCAAGCTCTCCTTTTATAACTTTGTGAAAACTCTCCAGAAGCTTCTAGAAACCCTAATTTTCAAATTTGAAGTAACTCCTTTTCCCTCCAAAGATGGCGTCTCTTTTCTCAAAGCAAATTAACTTTTAATTTGAATTAATCTTCTCCTCAAGATGGGCGTCCCTTTTCAAACATTGATTTTTGGACTTTAGAATATAATAAAATAACTCCATGAGGCGCCACCCCTCAAAATCCCCCTTTTATGAACAACTTAAAGTTGCTTCACTAGGCCAAGGGGTCTCAATAATAAAATATAACATTAAAGTATAACATTTTAAAATCAACTGGATATCTCACCAAAAATGCTTCCCAAGGTCAAGATTGATCAAACCAATTGAACATACTGAAGATGAGAGCCAACCAAGCCGAAGTCAACAGGACCACTGCCAGAAATAGAATTTACTAAAAATAGTAAATTCTCGAAAGTGCTCAGAATGCCGAACCGAAACCACCAACGCGAAGCTCTCAGAAAACCCAGAAGGAATCTGCAATCCAAGTTCAACATTTCCAAGTGCAAGCTCCGCAAAAAGACGAAAACGTCCTCCAAGAAGTTTGGAAACCCTAATTTCGAGCTTCTGCTTAGCCTACGAGCTTCCAGAAATAGGCTAAACCCAAATGAAGAGTGTAGGGCTAAATTGGGGACATTACACTTCCAATCTATGCAATGTCCCTGCTACATTTCAAAGAATTATCCTTCACGTCTTTGATAAAATGTCTATAGGAAACTTCAAGGCATTCCTAGATGATTGATAAATTTATAACAACCAAGGGACACACCTAAAGACTTTAGTTGAACACGTGGGGCAATACAGATCAAAACACTTATCCTTAAATTCCAAGAAAAATCATTCCATGGTATTACAAGGTAAACTTCTTAAACACATTGTTTGTAATGTTGAATTGAAAACAAATTCTAACAAGAGTAATTGTAGAAATGGAAGCCCAAAAGGATGTCACGAGAATAAGATTGTTCTTAGGCCATGTGGGCTACTATCGTTGATTCATCAAAAAATTTGCTTAGATCTCACACTCACTTGATATAGTCATAAGGAAAGGAATACCATTCCTGTGGATGAAAAACCAAAACAAGATCTTAATGAATTAAAAGTATGACTCATTAGTTACCCTATCTTGGCCTGCCCAAATTGAGATAAAGAATTCCATGTACATGTGGATACTTCTAACTTTGCCTTTCAGGCAACATTGGCACAAGTAGGACCTAAAGGGCTTGATCACCCAATTATTTTTGCAAGTGAATTGTTACCAAATGTAGAATAAAACTATAGCACTACAGAGAGAAATTCTTGGCACAGTCTATGCACTACAAACTATTCAACACTATTTTTGGCAACACCATCAAGCATTGATCTACTTGTGAACAAAATAATCATCCAAGGCTAGCTAAGTAGATGGTTATTGTTACTTTTAAGAATTCACATTTAACATGATTTGAGTTTTATAATTATACCAAGTATTGTAAATAGATTTATGTTAATGATAATGGTTGTAGAATCATTCTAAATGTTAGAAAAGGGAAAAAAAAATTAGTCGAAGTGTTTGACTCCTATGACTCTGATTACTTTTACTTTACTCATTAATTATCATAATTTGTTACTGATTATTGGGTAGTTGTTACATTGGAAAAGAGAGCAGGTTCTTCAGCACTTGAATCTGCAATTGCTTGAGGACAAGCAATTTCTGAAGGGAGGACTATAATGTTCCCTTGTTCAACCTAAGTGTTTGGGAAGAACCCCTTAGCCTATTTCATTCTCATAGGCTAGTTTGGGGGCTTGGAGAAGGAATATTTTAATTAATCAAACTTAAGTTGTCTTATATTATTATATTTTGGACAACATTAGTTTAATTAATTATTTTATTTAAAAGATGACCATGTGCATTAAGGTGGCTTTTCAGGGACCCAAAGAGAGTTAAAAATTAAAAGGATCACTTCATACAATTTAAAAATAGAAGTTCTTGAAAGTTTGCAGGCAGGATATAAAAGGAAATGTAAAAACCGAAAAAAGGATATCTTGGTCATTTTTCATATATTCTTATTGTGAATTTTGAGCAACTTACTCCAGCAAAACCTTAGAATGAAAACCCTATGGGATTATTAGCTTCAGTGAAGAGATTTTTCCCTAGTGAATTTGAGATGGATTCAAACAGAGTTCACATTTGGGCTGAATGTTTGTATAGTAAGAATTTGGAACTAATCAATTTATCTATTCATTATTATGAGGATCTATTGGTAACAAATTTATTGAGATTTTCCAGGAAATAATAAATTTGTAAGTGCAATTTTTACGAGTGGGAAACCGAACAGAAATTGCAGTGGTGTGTGTGCAGTGGAAAATACAATTTAAAAATTCAGAAATTTTAATTTAGACTGAGTTTGCCCCAGCCGTACATTTTCTGCAATCCATAAAGAGGGCCATACACTTTTCAAAGCCCATAAAAGAGGGCTGATATGTGATAAGGCATTTAAGCCTTTTTAATATTCAACACAGCCTCTAAAAGGCTTAAGAGAAGTAGGTGCAGCATCTATAATAGCTGTCGTACCATTTCAAAGGGGAGCTGCAATATTTTATGGGTGCCGTACAATTTATGAGGAGGTATAAAGAGGTGATTTAGTTGCTGATCGGTTTGTCAGCAGCACTAAGAGAGGTCAGCAATTAAATATCATTTGATTTGTACCTTCTGTTTAATATTGAATTTCTGAGTATATCATTTTATATCAGCATTTCAAATATATATATTTCAAATGTTATTTGGTGCATATATTATTCAGAAATCTAATGATACTGTCATTAGTATTGGGTTTAAGAAAAAATATATTTTATGGTGACCATTTATGAAACTCTGTTAAAGCAATGTTGAAATACAACTCATGTCCAATTGGAGACGAAATATGTATTAAAATTGCAAAATATTCAAGTTTGGTCAAAAACATTTGGCAAGGATCTTTACACTACTGCATAAATTACTGCTACAAGTTCAAGTACAAGATTCAGGCATGGGGTTCATCTTTTTTTGGACCTCAAGTTCAAAGCAGCTTAAGTGGTATATCACTACAAAAAATAATAGAAATAATTTATTATATAGATATAAACAAAATAAACCATAATATAATAAAACACTATTAATAATTGATATTTATTTGTTGATAATTCATTAATTTCAAACTATTGAATAAGTCATGGCATGATAATTGATAGTTCTTTATTTGCTGATAATTAATAATTCAAACTATTGAATAAGCCATGGCATGATATACTGTAAGGGTTTATATTATTTAATATTTATTTAGAATAGGAAAATAGTTAATGGAGGTAGTCAAACTTAAGAACTACATGAATAAATAATCATACTGCTTTTTATAAGGAGCATCAATTCAGAAATTAGTTCCTCAAAACCAAATGCAATACAAATAGCAGTATTTTAACAGTATCTCTTGGAGCCTTGGGGACAGGAGGGTCAGGTTTTGGGACTGCAATATTTTTCCAGATTTTGGAGCAGTGGGGCGATCATGAGGGGTGATTATTAAAATAATATATAGAAATTAGTATTCAAAAAACTAATTAAAAATAACTGTAAAAGAAGTTGCAATTTATCATTTATGTTAACAACAAGAGTAAAAAGAACCTGTGGAATACATACAAAGATTGAAAAATTAACAATTAATTGATCCAATCACAATGATCAACAACAAGCATCTGCAGTCTAATATTTATATTATTTATCAAGTTCAAGATACAAAGTACAAAGTAACACTAACACACAAAATACAATAGCTACTCTAATTCATTGTCCATGTAAAATGTCACGACATGCTCCTCATCTGGACCTGCTAGACTATTCTATTCTTCTTCTTCTCTTTGGATGAATGCAAAATCAAAGGCCTTTTAGGTTGGGTAGGCTAAATGGGCACCCTTTTAGATTTAAGTTTAAGGCAGGACATTTTTTTCTTTGGTCCCAGGGACAGCAAAAGTCCCCCCCAAAAGAGAGAGGTCCCCACCAGGGATGTCCCCTTGGTAGGGTCCAAGCACCACAGACTGTGAAGGGACTTTTTGTCCCTGTCCAACTATCTCAAGGACATACGAGATGCCTATCTCAGGGCCAAACATGTGTCCCCTTCAACCCCTTCATTATAGTTAGTTGCATAGTCCAAAAAGTCAGACTCAGGAACCAAAAATTTTGACTCAGACTTAGGACTCAGCAAAAAAATAATAATAATAATTACACAAAAAAATAGAAACTAATACATTTAGAGAACAAATAAGTCTATTCTGATCATCAATTTGTCATTATTCAAATATTACTAAGTCATATGACCCTCAAATCAATAAATGACAAAAGATGTCTTCTGCTGGGCAAAATAAGACCATAAAATGTCAAAAAATGAAGTGAAACATAAAAAATTGTGTGGTATATGTTTTATCCCGTCCCCAGGCAAGTCCATGCCAAGAACTCAGCAGAATCACAAGGAAAACTCAGCCAAGTACTCACCAAGTTTTCTATCTATGGTTAGTTGTAAGTTAAATTTATATTTTTGCTTTTTCATATGTTTTATAATGACAAAAGTTTGACAGTCAGATAATGCTCAGGACCCTGAGTCATACTACTGCTATTCCTGAGTAAGATCTGGAAAAATAGAGCCCAATATTTACCCTGGTGATATTTGAAGCAACACCAATACCAAAAGCATACCGATATGAATGCAGGGTTCTCCAGGGAAGTAACCAGTAATACATTCTATGACTTTTCTAACTAATAATGCCGATATGTTACAAACAAGTTTATGTATTTATCGGAAACTGTTCTTATTGACAATTGTTTGACTGGTTCCCTTGTGCAGGATATAAGCGTCATTCCATGACATCAGATCAACTCACAACCTGGAAAAGAAGCCTCATTACTTACCCAAAGAAATACTGAAGAATATAAACAGGAGTGGATATTGTCCACACCCATGCCCCAACAGAGAGGCTAAGAGCTAAAGTTAAACCAATGCAAACAAAAAGAACTAATTGAGGAAACAGCACACACCTTAAACATGATGAAACAGAAAAATACAGTGTAGCATAAGGATGAACTTTTAATGCTTGTATGTCTATTAATTATTGTATGCAATACGAACACAAAAGTGCATTCATCTCCCTTGCTCCACAATTCAGCCTATCCTTCAATGGACTATACTAACGACTTAATATTCAGCACCTAGTCTAACATGTAAGTCTTATATAGATTATAGAAATGATCAAAATGAATGATCAAGGATGTAACTTCTAAATGCAACCAAATAAAAAACTATAAGGTAACACTATAAAAACTTATAAGCATACATAATTGAAGCCAAACTCTCAATTATTACAAGTTTAAAAAGGTGAATTATCTTTTTCCAATCCTTGAAACCAAGAAATACAGTTGAAAACTCAACAATGTCTTGCCCTACTAGATAACATTTCGATCAAAGATTGGAATAAATCATTGTATCTTCCAGCCATAAGCTACAAATAGAATCATTGTCAATTGAAATTGCCCTGACACCCTGAAAACCATTAATAAGAATAAAAACTAGGCATTTTAAGACACCACCCACATCTAGAAATGCTTAGATACTTCTGGCAAAAAATACCTGTCAAACCAAATGTTGATCTAATTCTAGCCACAATTGAAGAAATATCCCTCTGTTGCTCCCTACCTGCACTCACCTGTTGCACTAACTTAAGCAATTAAAGCTCATAACTTACACTAATGCCCACAAATATTTAAAAAATATGAATCATACTATCATGTTCATACACATTAGCATATATCAAACGAAGAGTGCATTATTCTAAACTAATACTGATAATATTGATCATTAAAGAAATAAGAAAATCAGCTCATTACAATATAAAAAACAGAACAACCAACAACTGTTGGCTCCCCCTTTTTAAGTTGATCTCTCATAGACAGGGACATGTCTGATCCTTGGCTAATCATAAAACTTCATATGAATAAAGATATTTGTCTGTTACTCAATCTGATATGATTGTGTTTTATGTTCATTTATTCAAATATTAGTCTTATCAGATAAAGTTAAAAACAAACTGGCATTCTGCAAATTAAAATCAAATTCTCTTTTGGAATTGTAGATACAAGATATATATACATAAGGCTGCTTCTTGGGTTGAACATTTAGCTAAATTCAATGAACAGGTTCATGATGCATTATTTAAGACTCAAAGGCAAAGACAGAGAGCTTCATGATCAGCTTCAAGTCCCTCCATATTTTGAGATTGTTAATAAGGTTTGGCTCTACTTAGATAAACAAAGATGTAAATGTCAGCAACATCACAAGCTCAAGCCTATTCAATATGAACTTTATACAATTTTACGACAGATTGGCACAATAAATTTTAAAGTGGATTTCCTTCTTAGCTTGGTAGGCATGACTTTGTCAATGTGAGGCAACTTAAGCTTCATTCTTCAAAATCAAAGAAAGAAATTGTAATCTTTCATCCTATAGACACTATTTCAGATTTTCAGCCTCTTTTCAGTTTTCAAGATATTCTGCTTGATGTCCAAACATTTACTGTTAGGCATGTTAGGCACCACTCCACTAACCCATAGTTGGTTACAAGAATTCATTGCCAACTCAAACTAAGTGGATGTCCCTCATATACTTACAGCAGAAAGGAGGGACAACTTCCTCTAAGCAGGGAGGAAATGATGAGACACGGTTGCATGTGCTATTTTATACTATCAAATATTGCACACATACTAATTACTCAAACAGGCTTATTGTTGATTTTAATTATTCTGGACATCTCTATATATATAATTCTTCTCTTGGACGCTGCCTGGTACATTATTGTAATCTTTATAAATACATAAAATACAAGTTTACAAAATGTATAGTTGTTGTTAGCATTTTAATTTGTCTCTTGCGAGACAACTCAAATTGGAACAGTATGTGAGGTAAAAACCATCTTCAAATTTAAAGGGGAAGCTCCCTAAGATCTAAAATTAGCATGGACACTAAGGGACAAAATATACAATTATAAATGCTATACAAAATTTTCCTGAGGGATTTTGCATATAATTAAATAACTACCTATCTGTCTATCTGTTTTGCCTTGGGTATGTCTCGCAAGTGATATTTTCAGTTATTAAGAACAAAAGCAACTAATTCTAAGCACACACAAGGCAAATTCCTACTGGCTAAATCAGAGACCACTAATTAGATGTAAAAATGATTCTAAAAGGAAAGACAACTGCAACACAAGACAACAAGTAATTCCAAAGAACAAATAGTTAAGTCAAATGCAAAGTTACAACCTAGATAAATAAAACATTATCAATACAAAGAATGGCACTTATTATTTAGTTTCAGTCTAATTGAGTAATTACCAACACTAGTAAACCAACTTGTATAACATTTTTGGTAGCATAAGTATAGCGTCAATCATCATTAAGAGTTTCCATGTTCAAAGCACTTATTTCTAAGATTACAAGAAGCCCAATTTTTGGTACTTTAGAATAATCATATTTTATCCCAAAAATCAAGTTTTAATGTGCAAACACTTAAAGCTCTTGAAAAATCAAGAAAGAAAGAAACTTTAAAGCAAACATACTACTAAACAATAATAAAATAACACTAACTAGAGGCAACCTAAAAATAGGCCCTCAACTCCCCATCTAAAAAATAGAACCACCAAAAACAATAACTGCTATAAATAGCCCTTGCTAAAAATTGCAATTTGGCACATGAAAGTGCCCTATGATTCTAAAGCAGCTCCTTCTTTGAAACCTATCAGATCCTCTTACAAATACTGGAACCCTAACCATCATTGACCCATCTTCCCAACTAGGAAACCATTGTCCTAGGTTTGTCAAGATAGAAAACTATGGTAGAATCTTTGAATGAAGGGATGATCAAACCCTAGCACAAGCACTAACAAAACTGGCAATTCACATATGGAAAGTGCCACCAAAAATTCGCATGAATAAGGTTAGACAATGGCAGGCTGCATATGGTCATTTACATCAGAAAAACCCTAATACCAGATATGCTAGTATCTTCCATCATGGCAGCCAAACAGCAAGTAACATGTAATCTCTGCAACGGCATATGGTAAACTGATAATTCTGCAGCCTAAAACAGACCCAAGTGCACTTTAGTCATTCCAACTAGTCCAACTGACTTTTACCTTCGCCACTTTTACTATCAAGCGACTTTTTCATTCACTTACACCACTTTAACCGCTTGTCCTTTGTTATGTCCCTTTCCATGTAACTCATGCAATGGACTGAAATTCCCAAGTCATGACTCTTGTGCTTTCTGTGATCACATTTCGCATGCAAACCCTTCCCCTTCATCTCTCAGACATTGGCCTAAGACCCCATGGATCTTGAGTGTGAAGGCATAGGAAGGCTAATGAGTCCATGTAAGTGGTTAAAGTGGCAAGGTTACCCTTCTCAAGTCCACTTCTCTCTTTCTTTCCATCAAGATGTTTGACTTCCCTCTACTTTCATGACTTCCAACCATCCCTTGCTTCCACAACACTCCTTATTGAAACTTCAAAGTTCTACATACCACCATGCCCCATCGCCAACCCCAACCTTCAAACCTTTGCATTCCCACCAATTTTTATTTTCCTTGTTCACCTACCACCTTGAATGAGGAGAGTACCATTAACACATGGAAGGCTGTCGCAACTCCCTGTAGGATTACACATGGCATTGCCATTCATCCCAATACCATTGAAATCGAACCATGTGGGTGTCCAACAAGGCAAGTGACAAGGGAGGCAACAACCACCATTAATGTGGTAGATAGGGTTTTGACTCCAAAGGGACTCCTCACCATAGTTGCTAAGGACAGTTGCAAGTTGCAAGGGACCCACTTCCATGCCTTCCAAGCCTATTTCCACACAAGAGGACACCATGGCCAGCTTGATGCAAAAGAAAACTGTGACCTACTGGTATAAGAAGCCATTCCCACATAACAGACCTAAGATAGAGGCCATTGTGGAGGTTTCGACACTCTCTACGTGTCTTAAGATTGCAGTCCACAAAGACATATGGAAAAGGATCTTCAAAAAAACCACCAAAAACCCTAATCCAAAATGATAACGTACACTTGTTGTTTCAATATCCAATTATGAGAACGAAAACTTGCAGATCTTGGAGGTTGTAGGACAAAAACCTCATAGATCTAGCATTGGAGGATAAAATCCCTTTCAACAGTCAAGGCAGCCTCACACAAAGGGCATAATCAAGCTTTCATGGTGGTCGATATCAACAACAACGAATCTGTGTGACACTTCTAGTTGTCGTACATGTAAGTTTTGTATTTTAACCATCATTAAGCCAATAACTAGTCATTGCAATACCAAATAACCATGTTCTTCTAGAAGGTATTTTGTAATTGAAGTTTCCATGTACTTAGGGCTTGTGATTATTGCCATAAATAGCTTTTGTTGTGATAAAAACATTTTGTAAGGGTATCTTTGGCCCATTAATAAACACATATTTACTATTTATCTCCATTTGCAAGCTTGGTATGTAATTTGAGTGTCCTATGCAAACACACAAATGTAAAGAATGTATTGTCGATTTATAGTTTTCATACAAGTCTGTTGTAAATCTCTTGGTGTATTAGAGTCGGTCAATAAGTTAAGTGTAATGAGCCTAGCCCAAGCTGACTCAAAAACTCCTCTTTGCTGCCTTTGGAATTTTGTCAAACAGTTGATGTGCAAAGTCTTCACTTGCTGATATGATGTTTCAGTTTGTTGTTGCTTGAAAAGTAATGAATAACCAAGTAATAGAATGCTTGAAAAATGATGCTAATAAGTCTATCTTCAAATGTAGATGCAAAATGAATGTCTTTTTGCTTTTCAAATGCAATAACATGAGAAACTAGGAATGCAATGTGCAACTACAGCACGTAGACATTATGTCAAACACTTGCCATGCTAACTTCAAATGCAATAATTAATTCTCAGACCAGCAACTATTCCCCCTTTTTATTGCTATCGAATGGAGCCTTACAATGTTCTTCACAATTTTCCAAGACTCTTGGCATTACACATGATTTTCCAATGTAATTTTTCTGAATACAACTACAGCCATCTTATGATAATAACATATGCAAATATATAATAAGAAAATGCGATGAGAACCTGATAAAAGAAGTCGCCTTGACCAAGGAGTGAAGAAGCAATCAATATCAAACAAGAAGAGGACTCTCCAAGCTAGAATCGAAGCTCCTCAAAGTGCCGCCCCTGTTTTGCACTAGTATGCAGATATAAAATAATACCAAGCTCCTCAAGCCTCCAAATGAAAACAAAAATGATCTCCACCACTCCTCAAAGGTTGTGCCTATGATGGTAGGACAATTCGTGGCAAGAGAAGGATGAAATATACAAATTTGTGGCTCCTCCAATATGCAGATATATGTCTGATAAATGATATCAGCAACCTCAAAATGCCCTACAAACTCCAATACAACCTTCTTCAATAGTGCGCCTTAAAGCTATGATGAAAATCGATGCAAAGGATGCCTCACATGGAGTGGTCGCTGAAAATGGTGAAGTCTGAAGACAAAATCTGAGTATGCATAAATCTAAAAATCTCCTGTATTGAACTATCATAATTTGCTTCAATAAGCTGAAATAAAACTCTATTCCAAAGGCAGACTTTGTAATGCAATTCTGATATAAACAGATCCTTTCACAAAGCAAGTCATGGCCTTTAAAATCATCCCTAATGCTCCAGATATGATCTCAATCTGTCTTCATATCAACTGCCAGAATAAGAGAGTTGGATTGATGCTAATGGAAGACAAGATGAACCAACTCGTGGTTTTCTAACAGCTGGAAATGATGACTGAGATGTCTGATATAAATCAGATTGCATCAACATATAACCTTCAGCAAAAATCGTCCTTCTCCATAGCCAAAAATGAGGACTTTAACAAGCTGATTTGCAATCTCCCAAATGCTCAATAAGCTGACATGAAATTTCTATCTTCAAATTTGGCCAAAGGCCACAAAATTTGCAATGTAGCACAAATGAGAAGTCTAAAGTAACCCCTCCCTCAACTGCAATAATTCAGGTGATATTCCACACCCTCAAAATTGCTATCAATAGGAAGTTTTCATTTCCTATGACAAGAAGCAATCTGCAGAAACCCTAGGCTCCACAAGATGAAATGTCAACAACAACAACATCAAATCTGTCTACCATGAAATGAGCCCTCAATGTCTATTTATCCTTTTTCTCCAATTCCTCCAGAAGCTTCTAGAATATTATTTTATTTTATTTAAGTGACTTTATATAATATATTTAAAATTCAAGTCACTTTATTAAATTAATTAAATATAAGGTCACCTTATAATTTTGATTTATTTGATAACCTTATAATTAATTAACTTAATACCACTTATTGATTTAATTAAAATAATTAATTAGTCATCCTCATAAAATAATCATTATTTTGGACAACATAAATAATTAAATTAATTAAATCAACTACCTCCAAAACAGGGACATTACATTAAGGTTTATTGTTTTTGGATTAAATTAAGGAAGCCAAAAGCACATTTAGGGTGGATAAAATTATTGTGTGAATATTGATATTTTCTAGGGTTTTATACAGTTATGGCTGCAGATAAACATTGTTATACATTTTAGGGTTTGTATGGTTACCATTTAATCTATGTTACCCCAAGTTTATGGGATGGAGATGGTAGGTGATGATGAGGGGACAAGTTTCAAAGATAACTTTTTCCCAGGCCGTTTTTGGAGACAGCAGGGGGCAACAAAGGGGACAGCTATATAAAAACAGGGAAAATTGCTACAAATATATAGGGAAATTTCAAATATTCAAATGATAGCATTGATAAAGCATTCTTCATATACATTATAGATCCTTAATACATTATATTTGTGTTGAATTGAGAGTTTACATGACAGTAAACATATTAGAAAATGCCAAAACTTAATTGCTTGCATAATTCATTGTCAATATTCATGTGATATTAAAAAATAGTATACATGTTACAACAAAATGCCCAAAGCTTGCAAGTTTCACTTTCACCTACGATATGAAAATACAAAAAGAAAAAAAGTTTCATTTTATTTCCTCCTCATTTAGGGCGAGTTGAGGTGTGGGGGTTGTTGGCATGTGAAATCAGTTTTCTTTATTCAATGTTGATTAAACAACTGATAGCGAGTACCATGGTAGTGAATCATGTGCGTCAAGTGCAACCAAAGGCTTATTAGTTTGGGTCGAAGACTTGAAGGCTAAGGGGGTGCATGGGGGCTAGGTGTAGCCCCCTCTACCCATGTCGAAGGCAATTGGCCATGCCAAAGAAATTTTTTTTAGGACCTACTATTTTTTAAAAAACATTACTTTTCTATGGGGATGGTTGGGGGATGTCACAGACTTCCCTACTCATCCTGAGACAAGAGGTCATCCCCTTTAATTTTATGGGACATCCCTTGCATTTTTTCAAATTTGGGGATAGCATAGGAGCATCCCCTTGGCATCCCTAGATCCTCGGAATGTTCAAGAAATGGGGAAACCCAAAAAATCGTTGGGGACGTGTCCCTAGGATTCCCTAAATTTATTATTTTAAATTTGTTAAAATTATTTGCCCTAAATCTAGCATAAGACATTATAATGGTATCTAAGTTGGTTTTCTTGCCAACCGATGAGCCATGGGATTCCTAAAATTACTAATATCTAGTGGAACAAGCTCTTCAAGAGCTGATAGTAACCAAAACAAAGGTGATGAAAGACGTCTTCAACCCACTTTCTTGCAATAAAAAAAAAGCTCTTATGACAAAAGCTCCAAGTTCAATGAAGGAAGATATTATTGCCTTTTATACTAAATATTAAAAACTTCCACCAAGGATTCAAGAAGCAATGCCTTTCTCAAATTTCATGAATATGAAGAGTGTTGGAGGTATAGCTAGACAAAAGAACCAACGTGAATGTATCAAGCTTCCAAAGCAAAATCTAGTTCTAGCTGAAACATCACATAGAGAGGAGATTGTCAAAATCTTTGAAGAGTACCAAGACAAATCAAGAGCTTTCAAAGTTGCACTACATTTTGACAGGTACTTAGTGTCTGAAAGAGACCTCTATAACTAAATAAGGAGTTCAGGAAAGGAAGAAGGAAGATCAAAACTGAAAGAGGTTGCTAAGCAAAAGATTATTGAGCATGGGGAAGAGAAAGGGTTCTCGCGAAAAGAAGAACAGTTAAAGCCAACACTTCAAAAAGCCATCAAATGCACTACAATGCTAGAGCAATCAATGCCTAAAAAAAAAATCATTTTAAGGCACCTCCTTCCAGTTATTAACAAAATGAGGGTTCTCATGTTGCAAAAAAAGAAGAAAACAGCAAAAATGAGCTTAGAAGGCAAAAACTTTGTTTCTCATGCAAAGAGTCTTGAGAACCAAGAAACAAATGCCAGAGCACATGAGAGGTAAAATCAGATGAAGTGCAGGTCCAGGAAAGAAGGTGGTGGATACCTCTAAGCCACTAGCTAAACAAGTAGATATTTATTCAACTTCAAATACGTGTGTGACTTCTAGTAGAACAATGATAAAGTCAAGAAAGAAATTGTAGAGCATAATCTAAAAGAAGAAGAAATGCCAAAACCAAAGCTACCAAAAATTGAGAAGGAACAGATCAGTAAGCAAGAGCAAAAAGATTGTGCCATATAAGTTGAGGGTGAAGGGCCCTTGGTAGAAAATGGTATCCTAACAAATTCTAACAAACAAAATGTTTGTGTTAATGAAGTCAAGGAGAAACAAACATTACAGATTAAATGTAAAATGTCTCTAGTTGAAAAGAATCTTCTGAAGTTTCAGCCCCTAACCAATAAAATAGAATTTCAGAATCACCATATTGATAGGCATTTAATTGAAGAAAAGGTATTTGATTCTAGCACTGAAATTTTTAATCACAAGGATGGTTGTATTGAAGTAAATTTCTCAGCTAAAGAAGGTAGGCTATCTAGCTACCCCTATAATTTCAACTCAAAAAAGAGTACAAACTTATTGCAGTCATTCCATCAATTGCCATCATAGAAGACATCCTAATAAGTCGGAAAGAATGACAAGCATAAATCACAGTGAAGGGAAGAATGATCTTTTGGTTCAAATTCAAAAGCATGGACGCATATGGATTTGGGAACCAAGTAATATTTTGTTTTGAGAAAATGTAGAAATGGCAAATCGCTTTCTTTGAGATTGGTTATGCATTATGGGATGGGATCCAGGCAGGATTTTGAGGCAAGTAAAGATTCATTTAAATAAGTTTAATATAACTGTTGCTGATAAGTTCACCAACCTGTACACCTGACCAAGAGGAAGGTCCGAATTGATCATAGATGAGCATAAGGAGAACATTGTGAATGATGACAGAATTCAGTAGTTGCAAGGAATATTGGGTTGTCACCTCCTATTTGACAATGGCAATGAAACAGCTCTGAATTCAGGTAAGCAAATTCATATCACCCAAGGTGGCTTCAAATTTGATATCTAGACTATGGCAAATGCATGTGGCATGGTGGTTGGTGGTAATTTGACAATTGGTTGTCTTCTACACAAAGTCAATGGTATGCTAAATAGAACAGTAGTAGTTCTCTCTTATTACATTGATTTTGATTCAATTGCTAGTATTGTTGATGTTGGCATGATATCCTCCACATGTAGTGAGTTGGATTTATGTGGAAATGACAAGGTTAAGAAAAAGAACGGTAATGATAACTTGATGCACTTGCGGTATCATGATCTGCCATGCATGGCCAAAGGTCAAGGAAATAATTCGTTAAATGCTTGTTGGAATGATTCAAATGCTGCACATGCCTATAAACATAGATGCTCAAACTATTGTCATTATGACAAACATTTTAATATGAGAAAGGTAAAAAGGTAAATAGATCCGTTTATCCAAAGTTGCCTATACATTCTAATCCAAGACCCTAGAGATATTTTCAAAAATAAGGTTGGCAAGATGTTTGGTAAATTCAATATGGGTGGTAGGCTCATCATTTCCTGCATCTAGAATTTAAATCTAACCTAGGATGAATATGAAATACATATTGTGAATGCTGACAAGGTTATGGAAGTCTTGTGTCTATAGTTCATGAAGCTACACTCTACACTTGAAGACAAAGTGATGCTGTTTGAAATAATCTATGATTTAATGTGAGCAAACATAGTTACAAAAAAGCATCATAAGAAGCAAGCAAACAAGACAATCAGAGACTTTAGTTTGGAAGGTGATATGCAAGGTAAAATTCATTTTGATATCTTCAATTTCCTACATAATTGTAGTACAGCGTTTAGCTGATTGTTCCAAAGATTGCAATTAGGCAAAGGAGCTCAACAAATCCTAAGTTTGAATTAAGTTCCAAACATGACTGTCACCCCGGGATGCACATGGAAGAAATGCCAGTAGAGGGTACACCATAGAAGAATCTTGTGACTCCTTTGGTTGCAAAATTGGAAGTTATTATTTGCAACAATGTGAACACTTAGGAGAAGATAAAATTTACAAATCTAGACACATACTGGAAAAGGTTTGATGAAAGGTATTACTTTCCATATCAAGTCACACTTTGAATCTTTGTAGTAGATTAAGCTAATTTGGTTTCAAGAGCATCTCAGAGAATTGTAGGAGCAGAGGTTATTGAGCAAAGTAAAGATTACACAACTTTGACTCTTCCTAAACAATACACTAGTCACTAGATTCTTTGGATTTCTCATTAGTAATGAGACTAGTAGCAAGATTGTTGTTGTAACCAATCGGATCCAGCAAAGGGTACTGGAAGGAGATGTTGCAAAGATTAAACAGATTCTCTCTTATTGAGAGAAGGGAAATTGGTACTAGAACAACCCATAAGATTCTACAAGGAACTCAAGGGCTCAAACATGCTACACATATGCCCAAATTTCTGCTCTACAAATCAGATCTGAAACTATAATTACACATACCAAATATATGCAAAGTAGTCTTCAAATATCAAACCCTAGCTGGGCAAAATTCCTCCTTGGTAAGTGCTTAGGGTTTGCTGCTCCAAATAATGCAAAATCACCCCCCAAAGGTGGGTGCTTAGGTCTGCTCCAAGTGGTGCTCCAAATTAGGGCAAAACCCTAATGCAATCTGCCCACGAAATGCCACAACAATGCTGCTCAAAATCTGATCTTCAAATCTGGTTAAACCTCCAATTGTCTCCAGTGAGGTGCAAATAGAACTCCGTTATGAGTCCTCCACAAGATGAGCTAAGTTTTCGTCCAACTCACCATATTCACAAGGGTTTTTGTCCTTGGAATTAAAGCCCAACAAAAGTTGAAGCCAAAGAGAAGAATCTCCAAATGAAAAAATCATATGAATGGATGCCAAATGACTTGCACTTTACTTTCTTTTATAGCTCTCCCAAAATGACCTTAACAAACCTCTTTTATTTTATTTTATTTATTTATTTATTTATTTTTATTTTTATATTTTTTATTTTTTTTCTTTTTTTGTTTATTTATTTATTTATTTAAAATATTATTATATTTAATTAAAATATGAAAACTAGTGTTCAAAAACAATTTTTCCTGCCCTTGCAAAATTTGAATTTCAAATCAAATTGGGGACATGACAATCCTCCCTTCTCGAGATAGCTTGTCCTCAAGCAATAACAAACCTACATCCTCCAAATCAGCTTCCTTCATGACCTCTTCTTCATTACATCCATGTGTGGAAACTAGGTCATCATCATGCTTCATCAAAGGATCTCCATCAAAATAATGAGTAGAGTCTTCTACATCATGATCTTCCTCATTGGTTGGTCTAGAAAGAGTATGCACAGCTATAACCTCCTTAACCACCAAGTGATCCTACATGTCTTGCAATGTTAAATCAATCTTATCCAATTCACTTTGTCCACTACATACTGAAATTTTTGAATTGCTCACATATGTACATAGTTGTCAAGAGACGCAGGGTACTGGTATTGGTACTGGAACGGGGACACCATTCAAATTAGGGTATGTGAGTTAAATGAATAAGGAGATGGCTATTTTATATGTAAATGATTCACCGAAAATTTTGGGTACGAGGACTAGTACGTTGTCTCTGTTCCCATAATGGAGAATCCCGGAAACTATACATATGTATGGGCAACGTCCAAACCACATTTTGATTCCTTGCCAAAATGATGTAAAGGTGATGAAGCAATGCTAGGCTCAATTAATGAAACATCACAAGAACCCATACCTTCATGTAGCTGACCTAAGAGGGCTGGTTTGACAATCTCCTTAGCAGTATCTTCTTCAATCTTCATGTGCTCTTCTTTTGTAGCTTCAATAGGTTAATCTTCTTTGTCCTTGTCCTCATAAAGCTGAAATGAACTCTTGAACATGTCTTCTTTAGGGCTGCATATTGACTGATTTTTGTCCTTCCCATGATCACTTGTAGGCTGCAAGTCACAAGCAAGTGATTCATCTTTCTTTTCTATCCTTTCATCAATGGTAACTTTTGGTGACTCTGATTCAAACTTCGTTTCCTCCAACAAAATTTGGGTCTTCTCCTTGAGCTCCTCCTTAGCCGTTTTTCGTATGTATTAATATAGGCCAATTTTGTTGGGGTATTGGTACTCAAATGCCTTCAAGTACACATCAAAGGGAACACAAGCCTTTGCTTCATCTAACAAACTTTGGTATTATTCCACAATTTTGGAAGCTTCAGACCGGTACCTTTCTTGTTCCTTTCGTATTTTTAGCAAAAGCTCTTCAATAGGATCTATGTCTTCTTCCTTGGGTAAAAATTTAGGTCACCAATCTATTCTCTTCCTCCAAGGTTCCCTTTCACTCATGTGTCCATTATAGATCTGCATTCTCAAAATCAAACCCACGGGCTAGCAAGATTGTGGCTCTGATACCACTAAAATATCCCTAATGGGGATCTGCCCTAAAATTCTGAATTTTTATTTTTTATTTTCTGATATCAAACAAAATATTACAGCAAACATACAAGTGCCCAAACATGACAAATAAACATGCCAAATGATGCTACCAATTGATATCCATATCAAACATGAAATCCACCATGAAAAACACAAGATAGGGCATCCAAATGCAACATTCAATCTGATTTTCTGTAGATAACTTCTGCTGTTACAAAATTGAATATTCTAGACTGATTTTACAAGGAACTCAAGGGCTCAAACATGCCACACATATGCCCAAATTTCTGCTCTACAAATCAGATCTGAAACTATAATTATATATACCAAATATATGCAAAATAGTCTTCAAATATCAAACCCTAGCTGAGCAAAATTCCTCCTTGGTAAGTGCTTAGGGTTTGCTGCTCCAAATAATGCAAAATCAGCCCCCAAAGGTGGGGTGCTCAGGTCTGCTCCAAGTGGTGCTCCAAATTAGGGCAAAACCCTAATACAATCTACTCACAAAATGCCACAACGATGCTGCTCCAAATCTGATCTTCAAATCTGGTTATGCAATGATGCTCCAAACCTTCGATTGTCTCCAATGAAGTGCAAATAGAACTCCATTACGAATCTTCCACAAGATGAGCTAGGTTTTCATCCAACTCACCGTATTCACAAGGGTTTTCGTCCTTGGAATTAAAGCCCAACCAAAGTTGCAACCAAAGAGAAGAATCTCCAAATGAAAAAATGATATGAACAGATGCCAAATGACTTGCACTTTACTTTCTTTTATAGCTCTCCCAAAATAACCTTAACAAGGCTGACCTCTTTTATTTTATTTTTTTTATTTATTTATTTGTTTTTATTTTTATATTTTATATTTTTTTTATTTTTATATTTTATTTTTTATTTATTTTTTATTTTTATTTTTATTTATTTATTTATTTAAAATATTATTATTATATTTAATTAAATTATGAAAACTAGCGTTCAAAAACACTTTTTCCCACCCTTGCAAAATTTGAATTTCAAATCAAATTGGGGACATGACAAAAATAATGGTCTAGAAGGCAGCCATTCTAATCAAAATGGACATGAAATTCAAAGTAGCAGGGCTACCCGACCCACACAGCCATCATTCTTGCCCAAAAATGGACCCACAAATGAAGAAGAGGAGCTGAATCATGTTGGAGGTGATGTCAATTCAAGCATAGATGCCTATGCATAGCTGGATCCAGATGTGAGAAGTCAAATTTCATTTATACAATTTCACAACGCAAGGAGTGGATTGAGAGGGAAACAACCAATGCACTATTCCAATAGAGATTTGCAGCATAGGGTAAGCAAGTTGACTCTCCCAACTTTTGATGGTTCAGGGAAGGTCACGGCACGAGCTTGGGTACAAAAGCTAGATACATACTTTTCACTCAACCCTATGATGGAAGATGAAGCAATCAAGTTCACCATCCTACATTTGGAAGGTGTAGCTCCCTAATGGTGGCATCATGACACAAGGGTTTAATCTTGTCACCACATATGCTGATTTCACACAAAAGCTCATAGAAAGATTTGATAGAAAAGATCCAAAGGTATACTTCAGGGATCTGACAGGTCTAAGGCAACATGGGACAGTGTATGATTATGTTGCAGAATTTCAAAGGCTTGTTGTTATGGTTCCAAAGGTGTCAGATCGGAGACTCATGTTCTTGTTCATTGAGGGGCTATTTGAGTCTTTTTGTGGTTTGGTGCAGACTTTAGAGCCAATGTCTTTAGAAGTGGCCATTCAGAGAGCCTTAAGCCTTGAGGATTCTATCATGAAGAATAAACTTATGCTCAAGAATGCAACAACAAGGCAGCCAAAGAAGCCACCTCACAAGATTATTCCGCAATCAATGAATCCACCACCGAGGTCTAGCGAGATGGACTTATCTAAGAACGAGCTCGAAAGGAAAGGGTTATGCTTCACTTGTAAGGAACCTTGGGTACGAGGTACCAAAAGTCTGAAGAACACTAATCAAATGAAAATGGAAGGTTGCCTCCAAAAATAGGAATGCAAGAGTGTCTATATGGTAAATGTTCCATCTCACCGAAATGTAAGGGTAACCAGCCACTGATGTACGCTACATCGGCCTAATACATAGGAACAAGAACTAGATACATAGCTCACTCCAACATGAAACCAAGGAAACATTAGCACCAATAGTAGAAACCCCCCCATAATGTTGACAAGGGAGAGCCATGACAGGTACACTGAAATTGAATGCTAGAAAGAAGTGCATGAAGAAAGTACCAAGAACATCTGAACGTGCAAACATGAAAGTGCCACCAAATGTAAAGGGTGTGCAAACAAAAGGCACACACGCATGAGGCAAAAATCATTGTGATTCACTTGACAAAGGTGTGATGGCAAACAAAAGCAAACATCAACCCCCTATGGCACTTTATATCATAGTGCGAGTACAATAAGGCACAAAATGATGTGCAAGATCCCAAGAATACATGTGTAATACAGAGGCACTTTATTTAAGTGCGTTTACATAATGAAAAATGCTTATAATGAAAGCTCACAATGTCCAAAAAGAGTCACATGTTGAAAATACAATTCTATGATAGAAAAAGAGGAAACTGATAGCACCATGACGAAGTACACGAAAAAAAATACACTTCAAAAAAACACCCAAGAGAATTTGGATGTAAAAGATATGGTTTGTTGAAGTCTCCAAAACGAGAACTGCATAGCAACAGCACTGAGAAAACTGATTTTCGGAAAAAAAAAACAAAAGCCAAAACTAAAAACCACATGCACCACCGCGAAGAACACGAAATTCTACCCCACTTTAAAAAAATTGCACTAGAAAAAACCACCATATGACCAAGATATGGCCTCTAGAAATGGGGTGCAAAACTGAAAAGCCTAATGGAGAGAGGCTAGTTTGGGCAAAAAAGAGCACCTCTACCAAATATAGCAAAAACACTTGCAAATTTGGAGGATCGCGAACTTTAGAACCTCTACTAAAAAAGTTCTCCAAGTACAAGGGCAATTTGATTTATTTGCAAAAAAACATGCAAGTTTTTATTTTAAAGATTTAAAAAAACAGCCAAAAAAAACTAATATATTATTTTTTTATAAGAAAAAAAGAACGGGGGCGGGGCTCGAGGACCGCCATCTTGCCACAACATGGGAAGGGGCAGTACCCTCAGGTACCCCCTCCATTAAATCACAATCTTTTTTAATATATTTTTAAAAATAGAAAAACCTGCTTGACCTTGTCTAGAGGTTTTAAATATGTGTTTTAATTTGATTGTTTAAAAAAATTGCAAGATAAAAATTATTAAAAAAAGAAAACAAAACAAAATGAAAAATACCTTGATATGCATGTTGGGGAGGCTGTACGGCCCCTCTAGCAAAAGAAATTGCCTCAGATGCTCCCGACACCAAAATGGGTTGAATTTTATATCAAAATTCATTGAAATTTGCCTCCTGAACGTAACCGTGTGATTCTTTTCGGCTCAAAATACTCTAAAATTGCAGCTACCCTCTAGATCTAGAAAAAAAAGCAACTACTTCAAACCCTTGCAGATCTAACCTCTGGAGCCCAAATCAAACCAAATAAAAGGCAAATTTGACTTTTCCAACAACTCTAAATCCAATGGAAGACATTGTTTTTCTCTAGGATGCATCGAATGATAGCTCAAGGCACGAAATCTCTCAAAAAAAGGAGAGGGGATTATAGGTATGAAGCTCTAATACCATGTTGAAGTTGGGAAAAACCAACGCTACAACTCCCAAGGATCACCTGCAATGAAACACCTATCACAAAAAGAGAGAATAGCCATGGAGGCCAAGAGCTATTGATCCAAAAGAGCATAAATCATTATGAATGTGCATCTTAATGATTATACAATAAAGAATCCTTATAAGAGGATAATTTAACCTAGAAACCCTAGGTGAGGATAAAACAAGATCATGACATGTGTCCTCATCCTATGACATGAGACATAAAAGGAACATGACCTAAGTAAGCTTAAGTAATTAGAGGAAAACGAGCCTAAAAATTAATTAGGAAATACCTTAACATTCTAAACAATTAGGACAAAACTTTGACAACCCTCGACTTCTATTTTTTGCTTCCAAACCCCTTCTTCAACTTGTATTTCAATTGAGAAAGCAAATTCTTTCACCAAATTTAAATAAACGCATATTCACCCATATAAGTCTACTTCCTTTTTTGTTGTTTTTTCATCTATTGATATGAAGATCCCAATGAAATGTCCTATCTCCTTTAATATTTATAATAACTAATAAAACATAATTAATAATATTAATAATAAATATAGTTTAATTCTATTAGAAGCTCACAATGTCTGTTGTCACGACTACCAAAAGAGTACCGCCACACCTCCCTACTGTCGAGGCTAGGGATCCAAGTGTTGTGCAAGTTGAATGGCATGATGGGGGCGTCACTCCAAGGATTTCACAAAGAAGAACAGTGAGGGAAAGACTCCGTCTATTCAACATGCATGGGAGGCTACAGGGATAGGATTGGAGGCGACCAAAGCTCAAAAATTGGGGTTTGTTGAGGCTGCCCAGGCGCGGACGAAGGTCGGCAACATTATCCCTAATAGGGGCACCTAGCATAAAGAGCATCTGAACGAAATTGGGGGATCTAATGAGTGATGGGAGGTGGTGAACCACTATGCTAAAACAAATGAATTAGGAAAGGGCCCTCGACCCTGGCATGGGGGTTTGGGTGGATCAAACTTTGTTGAGCAAGCATCGAAAGGAGGCAAATCGGGCGGAATACAATTGACTTGACCCCTACAATGTGTTGTCGTCTCTCTAGTAGTGGAATTCGGAGATGATATTAATAGTGAAGTGGCAGAAAATGAAGCGTACTTTGCAGAACTAGGCTTGGTTGGGAGATTCAGGGGGCTATGGTCAAGTCTCACTAAGCTGCACTAGTGGATCTCTAATACTTAGTGCCCTCTTCTGGAAGGTGAGATCCAAATTTATCCATGTGCTCAAGGATTTTTTGCAATTGTTTTCGACAATGTCCAAGACAGAAATACTGTCGCCTGTGAATACCAATGGAACTATGACTAGCACCTCCTCATGTTGAAGTTGTGGCACCCCTCTTTCAGCCCTAACACTGAGTCTTTCAATTCAATCCCAATCTAGGTAAGACTTCCAAACTTGCCATTGCAATTTTGGTTTGAGTCCTGTTTTGAAGCTATTGGCAATTTGTTGGGGAGATTTTTGAGGTGTGATGAGCGCTCACTAGATTTCATGCATACTACATACGCCCGAATTTTGGTAGAGATGAACAAATCTAAAGTGCTCCCAGCAGATATATCTTTAAAAACTGTAACAAGGAGGTGGAGTCAATTGCTAGATTATGAGGGTGTACCCTTTTGTTGTTGTAGATGCTACAACACGGGGCATATTGTTGTTGATTGTGCAAAGCAAAAATTTGACAACTAGGCCACGTGGTGGAAAGATGATTCCCCTCAGCATTATTTAGTAGAAAAGGAAGTTCTCAACCAGGCTGGGAAAACCTCTGAGGATGCCCCAATGGTTGTGGTTGGTTCTGATAAGGAGTCACCAAGTAATCCACAGGCTAATCCAGAGGCCAAGGATGGTTCTTCTTCTATACGAAAGGGATAGCATTGATACCAAAGCAAACAAGGAAATGGCAGACCAAATAGGAAGCTCGACAATAATGTCCCCTGGGGGTGAACAAAATACTCTAGAGAAAATGGATAAGTCTGAGAGTAATGGGGCAATCGAGGAGAAATGGACAACGGTACAAAGGAAAAAGAAGAAAAATGAGGTTTCATTTGACATGAAGCTTCACTCCCACACCAAATGTAGAGCAAATTCGTAGTGGTTTGTCATTTTTAGGCTCAACAATATGGTGCTATGCAATCCAAAGAAGGCAGTATGCAGAGATCGCCATTTTGGTCAACTCAATGTATGTGGTAAATTGGGGTAGTTAGGGGTTGTGGCTCCATTTTGGTCTCATGGGTGCCAGGGTAGGGGTAGGAGTTAGAAGGATATGACTAGTACTAGATATGGGATACTGGAAAGAACTCTCAATGTAATTTTTGATTATCAATACAATGGGTGTTGCCCCTCAGCAACTATTTATCTATCAAAAAAAAATATTAATAAATAAATGATAATTGTCAAATTAATAAAAAATATTGTTAAACATAATAAATTTACAATGTCATAAAACTTTGATACTTGAACCCACAAAGAAAAATAGACCATTTTTGATAGCAAGGTTGTGGATTTTGCTTGGTTCCTACACTCACAAGAAGTAAGAACCTTTCTACATGATGAATTCAAAGAATATATTATCTCTGCACTAGTTTTCTACACCCAAATCTTCTAGACACCTTTATCATTTTGGCTTTATACTTTATTTCCATGTACACCTTGTATGCTTTTTCGTAATATATTGAAAAGAGTCATTACAAGTTACAACAGTGTGCTTTTTAGGGTGAAGGCTATATTTACCTTAAATCTATTCCTTTGATACTTTCTTTGTCTAGAACAACTATAAATAAAATACCTTGAAACTAGAGGGCATAGATACTACCTTTGGCACTATTTGCAAGCTATAACATGTGCACGTCAGAACCAACAAAGATCTGAAACCACAAACCTGAGAAAAGAATTATTTTTACCTAGATATGGCACAAACTACCACATTGCCAAATCCAAACATATCGAATGCAGGAGAAAGTTTTCCCTAATTTTGGGTATAGGCGAGAGTGGTACCTAAATTGTATCCAAGCCATATTGTATTTGTATCTGTACTCAATACGCCAATATGCATATCTTCGCAGGGGGTAGCATATCCAATATCCCTATGTAATATAAATTATAAAAATAAGAAGCAAGCATAGTATCGCTAATATGAGATCAATTATGAATAATAACAATATAATCTTCAAACAATAATCGTATAATATTACAACTATAATATAATTAAGAAATTCAATAATATTACTAGTATAAAAAACACTAAAAGGAGATCTATAGACAAAAAGAAAAGAACAAATACAAGTTAAAAAGATAATGTTAAAGCAATATGCTATTGAAGAAATCAATAAAACTGAAGGCAATGATATTATAAAAAGATATAGTTCATATCCTTCAAATAAACAAATAATAAGATATTAACAAATCATTTAATAAATTAATAAGATAATTCAAACAATAAATAAGTAGGAATATTAACAAAAAAGGTTGATAAGAATATACTAAAAATAATGTAGCAAGCTAATAATAAGAAGAAAAAAACGATCTTGATTATAAAATCATATAATATAAAAAAATAAATGTATTGATAGAATAATAATATCATACCCCATGTTCCATGACATTTCAAGGGTGGGGACAAGGATGGCAAAGGCCAATGGGATGGGGTTTAAGAACACAAGTTTGGAGGCTCATTTTTTGGGGACAACAGCATACAAAAATATACGTGAATTTTTTCTTTTAACTATATTTATCACGATACTCAAATTTTTACAATTTTAACTATATGTGACATCAAAATTTGACAAAAGTGTTGAAGTTATCGAAAGCATCAATATTAAACTCATATAATGTGCCAAAGTTAAATTCATATTAAAGTTAACTAAAGATTCACTATTAAATTCATATAATGTGCCAAAGTTAACATCACATGCTCAAGTCAACACCAAAATTGTTCATTACTTTCACAACACAATGAAAACAACAAAAAATGGAAAAAAAATGAATAGCTTACAACCTTGGTTAACAATGTCCAACAGGGTTTGCTACCCCTACTGCATGAGCACAAAGCAGGGCCACTACAAGTCCATAGTGGTAGGGCGCTTTATAACAAAGTGCACCTCATGTGGCCACATGATAGAAGAGCACTTAATGTGGGTCCAAGAGCTCTTCATGGAAAGAGCTCAAGGCACACCATTGTGCATTGTAACTCTTGATTTCAACAACATCCAATGTGACCAACTACTACTACCAATCATGGAAAATGACCCCTTCAAGAGCACAAGCTTTATTTTAAAATCAATAAAAAAATTGCAGCATTTTTCTGTCATTGGGGACACCTGGACTGCCAAACATCCTCATGGCATTTCCCTTTGTTTGAATGCCATCCCAAGGATGTTCTAGGAATTTTTTGAAGATTGGTGACAGCCAAAGGATGGCCCATGCCATCCCGACATACCAAAGACACTTGTGGGAATGGAAACAAAGATTTCAAAGGGAGGAACACATCCCCATGTAACATAGAATAATACTCACAAATAATCTTAATAGAATTATCGTGGTAGGAAAAATAAAGAGATACATGGCATAAATAGGATGGATAGAAACAATTGAATAATAGACCTACCAAAAGGGAGAGAGAAACTAATAAAGGATCAAGGATAGAAAAATACTTAAAAGAAAGACGACAGGAGAGGGAAAAGGTGGACAACAAAGATAGAAAAAGGACGATAAAGAGGTGTGGGAAGGTGAAGGTACAAGAGATTGGTGTGGGTAAGATGAAAAGAGGTAGATGAAAAAATGGGGAAGGGAAAAGGATGAAGAAAAATTAAAAAGAGGAAAAAAGAAATGAAGAGAACTAAGTAGCCAATGGGAAAATTGGGGGTCAAAAAGGGTGGGTACGACTATTTGAAAGAGATGCTAACAAAGGATGCCATGAGAAACTCAATGTAGATGATACCAACCTTTGTTAGCAACATGCTCTTGACAAATTAGAAGAATTACTTTTCCACTTAAACAACATTTTAGAAAGCATAAAGTTCACTGTACAACTTGACATGACAACAAATTTCCCATCCATGACAACAAACTTCCCTTGCTTGAACCTTTCTCTTACCCTTGTCCTCACATGTATTTAAATACACCGATCAGCAATTCATTTTATTTATCTTCCTCATATTGTTCATGCCGATGATGGATCACTGATGTGATCTGAAACACTGATGCAAAAAAGCTCACACGGTTTATTCAAAAAGCATACTAAACATCTTTGTGGACTGCAGAAAAATCATGTCTACTAGTTTTAATTGTATTGCAACAAAATCCCGGTCATTGTTCATCTAGCTGTGCTCAAGTGGCAAGTTGGAATACATACTGTTATGATGACCTAGGTTAAAATCATGGTGGGCATGCTCCCCATTACTATGTAGTTGAAGTACTATTTTCAGGTGGTGTGTGGGGACATAAGTACCCAGCAATTAGGGCTCCAAACGTGAGAACGAAAGCCACCATTCCATACCCTTGTAGCTTCCAACAACACATTGTCCACTCTAACGTCTATATTTTTTTTGACGAAATTCTTAGCATTGTTCGGGAATCAACTCTATATACTTGTTATGAACAGCACTCTGTTACAATATTGTACTGAGAGAGGAGTCATACCAATAGATGAAGATCTATGAATTTCAAATCGGTCCATATGATATATTATTAGGTATCACTGTAATTAACTCGGCCTTATAATCTATGCAAAAAATCATAACGATGCCTAGTTAAAAAACCTAAAACATGCTAAAGGCGTTAGTGATATAATACTTTCGATTCTCATACACCACAGCATACAATGTAGAAATTCAAGAAGATAAAAATACTAAAAAGAGAACATGAAAAGCATTTGTTTCCATAATCTGCAACATTTTAAGTAAATGCCGAGTTCCTAAATTGGCTGGGGGTATGTGAAACACAAAAAAAATTACATACCTGAATGATGGTTTTGAGCATATCAAGAGGGCAGGTAAGAGCAACTTCAGTGCTTATGGCCCCGACTGCAGCAACTATATGCCTTAAGAAAATCTGTTGCCGTGAAAATTCTTCCATTGAAGGTGATCACTTCTGATGCAAGTTTTTCCTAGATATCTTGTAACGGGATTCTTAGACCAGAGCATCTGAAAACATTGCTCTAGTTAAGAAAGACCCTAGGAAAATATTCCAGCATAAGTTCTTAAAACTACTCTTTGAATGGTAGCTGCCCTTCATTTGAAAGATAATTTACCCTTTTTCAAAATAATAAGTTACCGTGGGCCTGGGCCTGGTCTCCTGGTGAAGTTGAAAGGTTTGAAATGAGCCCACTAGGTGTCAAGTCTCCCATGACATAAAAGGGTTGAGGCCGGGGATCAACCCCCGGGTGGATTTTGGGGGAATGGATACCCCCTCAATCCTTGGCTCTAAGCTAAAGGGGAATTTATCTTAAACAAAAACTTCAAAACACGTGAATTTACTTTCTTTTGTTTTTTTCAAAGGTTTGGCAAGGTAAAAAATAATAAGTTACCATTTGATGCCTCTATTTATCTTAAACAGAAACTTTGAAAAACATGAATTTACTTTCTTTTGCTTTTTTGAGAGGTTTGGCAAGGTAAAAATTTGAATTCTAAGTTTGAAGGGCTAACTTTGGATCAAGATATAAATAATAAATGTGAAATTAAATTTAAGGTTGTGGAGATGGTAGTTGATGGTAGTTGTTAATAGTGATTTTGAATGATCAGTTAAAATATGTGTTTAAAAAGTCTTAATAGTCGTGTTATTATTGATGGTTGAAATGAGGATCATTCCACTTCTCTTCAAAAGACAATTGATTTGTAAATTAATCACCTCCAAAGTCTTGGTTGCTAGGTCATGGTAGTGTTGGAGCAGCTAAGTGGATAATGTGACATGTTTGTTCAAGAAGCATGTGTCGGTAAAAGATCAAAAACTTGACAATTTATTCACCAAATAGGTTAGGTATGTTTCATATATGGTATTATTTTAACTTTTGAAATAAGATTGTTCCTAATATAATCCTACTCTAATAGTTTGTAAAAGAAAAGAAAAAGAGGTTTAAGGCTTTCAGAAATAAAATAAAAATAAATGACTAGCTTTACTTGATTTATAGTCCTTTACTTTGGAAGATCTGGTGAAATTTGATTAACCTATAATGTTGTGATCAATATTGTGCCCTATTACAGACATTATAGATACAGGATCTTAAGAAAATTTGTGAAAATTATAAATGAATGCATAAAGCAATTGTATTGCACACACGGATTTTACATGCTACTTCACAATTCTACCATGAATGATAAAATATTGAGCACTTTTTAAAAAAATCACCAAATAATAAAAAAAAAAAGGTATACAAAATGCATCACCACTGATGTAGAGAATGATTATTTATTTATTGACAAACAATGGGAATTACAACTTTCAACAAGGCGACTACATTGAAAAATATTTTTCATTGTGATTTTGATGCAAGGGAGTCCTCTAATCATTTAACATCTTCAACAATAACATTTGGATTTGATTTTGAAATAGCATCAACTTTCCTAATATCTTTCAAACATTTAGAACAAGAAGATTCTAAATGACATTAATTATGGATCTGACACCCCTTGTTATCTTTGGCTAGCTTCTACATAAACTCATAAAGATTGGAACCTAGAGTAGTGTGTACATTACGATTGGGTATGTCTTTTACTTCTTCACTTATGTTGTTCTAACTAGAGAAAAGGAAGGTGACAAATATATCATCCACCCTCCTATATACCCCAAGTTCAACCTTAGTAAAGGTAACTTTATTAGGGGATTTATACTTTATGATAATGTGTGTTATCCTTGGCTCACTTTCAACCTTGATCTAATTCTAGTTTCCTCACCAAGATAGCCATAAAAGTGAGAAATCAATGGCAAGGAAGTCATTTAGATTCTTTTCCAATCCCTGTTGAGCAACATCCCATAAAATTTTGGGATATCCATCACTTGAATTTCAATACATTGTTGAACTCGTAGATCTAATACAAACTAGACATGAGCATATTTTAATTCTCCCACAACATTTTCCTTTGTCTTGTTAAGCTAAATGATCTTTTAGTTAGTCTTGGTGGGGACCGTACCTAACTCTATAAATAAAGAATATGGCATGACATTACCTGATGCACCAAAGTCCACTAAAAATATATACAAAATCTAATCAAATCTTTGAGCACTCAACATGAAGGGTGGTGAATCTAGTTTTCCTTTATACATAGCTACAAATACATCTGCAACAACTACAAATTTCCGCTTGTCATTTTGTGATATTATAGTCTTTTCATTGTTGTCCAACGAATGGATCAATGTTTCCTTCTAACCTAGACAATTATGTAGAAAATCAAAGGAAGATGTGTTAGATTTAGTTTTCTTCTAATCTTCTATAACATCCTAATTATGATCTATTGGAACATAAGCCTTAGTGGTTGTAGGAACAGTTTTCTTAAATGATCCCTATTAGGTACCCTTAGGAGTAACCAAGTTTTTACTTACATTCAAATTTGGTGGAGTGGGATTATTACTTGGAGGAACCAATGATGTAAGAGGCTCTTTATTCTTATTCCTTAAGAAGTAATTATATCTAGTTTGCTAAAAGGCTTGAACCTCATGATAATTTGTTATTGGTTCAACATTCTCCTCAAAAGGAAACACATGTGTGGCTAGTACCATTGTACCACCCATCTCTCCATATTGTCCACTCTCACTACAACCATCATTCACATTTTGTCGACTTTCCTACACCATCTGAAAAAATCTCCATTTTTGGGTAATTTAATTATGATTGAGCAAATGTGTCATGAAGTCTACATCGATTAGATAATGGATTTATTATAATGAGGTTCACTAAATTGGTTTGACTCCTTGATGCCAAATTTACCTATCCAATGGATTAGGAACACCTCCATTGTTTGGCCTAGTGTTCCATTGTTTGTTATACCTTTAATGACTGAACCCACTATTTATTCTAGAAACCTTGATTCTAGGAATCATTTTGATTATGGAAATTGTTAAAATTCTATGTGTGAGGAGGGTTAATCTTGATTTATGTGAGATCATTTGTCACATTTTTAATTTTTTTCTTTAATGCTTCCAACTATGATGTCAAATATGGAGTATGATCTTAAGTTGATGGTGTTAGAATATGAAGTCAATTTTATTGTTATTCCAACAGTGACGGATAGTCGACATTGATATCTAGTATTCATGGTACGTGCCTAGTGCAGCCAAAGGCGTACTATACAAGTAAAGGTTGTAGTGGCAAGGGGTCTCAGGGAGCTATTGTAGCCCCCTACACGACGAAGGTGTTTCTAGCAAAGTCTGAATTTTTTTTGGGACTTCAAGAACTATTTTTGGTAATTTTGCCAATTTTTTGACATGCAATTGTATGAGTCGTACTTTCTATTTTTGTGAAGTTTTGTTTGACAAGGAGTCTACTACTCAGATTGCTTATACTCTATTGAAGTCATGTTTTTTGTAACAATTGAAGATTGTTGTAATTGTAAATTTCCTAAGAAATAAAATATGAAATATCTTTGCCCATGGTTTTTTCTAGTATAATTTTACCAAGTTTTCTACGTAAATACTGTTTTAAAGTTGTGCTTATTGTTTTTCTCTATTTTCTACACTATAATTTTCTTACAAATGGCATACTACTTGATGATGACCTTGTTTGATTTTTTAATTGCACATTAGTTGTAGGGACTTGATTTGTTGTTTTTTTCTCAAATAATGAAATTCCATAAGACTAAGGTACATTAGGAATAACAATATCATTTTGAACCTACCTCACATAAGGTAGCATGGATGTGGAAAAAACCTAGTTTAGGGTTATTGATATATGAATTGATTTTATCCTTAAGGAAGCAATGCCTAGTGTAGGATTTAATAAAGGTGTATTATTTATCAAGGTATTATTGATAGACAAGATATGGTTTGGAATCCCTCAATATCTTAGTGAAGGTAAAGATCCCATAACTCCCCTTATCATTGGTTCCATCTCTTGTTGCAATCTTATAGCCTCATTGTAGGCAATAGTTAAAGTAGTTATATTTTTCTAAGTTCTCTTCAAGAATGAGCCAATTAAAGGATCTAAATCCCTAGGATATAACTAAATTATTTCTTACTCAGTTATAGCATATGGAGATGCCAAATTTTTGAAAATTTTATGGAATCTAGTGTTAAACATAATTATGAGCTAATTAGCTTCTCTCTTTAAAGTGGAAAACTAGTGGGTATAAGATAGTTGAGCTTGTGCAAACCCTGAAGTGGTTGATAAATGTAGTTTCAAAATTTTCCTAAGAGGTGACAAATCTAGAGCTAGAAAACTCAAATACAAGTGTATGCAAAGTCACACAGGGAATAAGGTAAAAGTATACACACCACATATTAATGCATAATCTTAGACTTAATAACATCTTTAAATTCCTAAATATGTTCTTCTACACTCCTACCTTCCCATAGATAAATTTAGGACAAAGTTGTTTAGGATTTTTTGAAATTTCATGAAAATTGCCAAGAATAGTAAGAGGAGAGTTATATACATTAAAAATTCCATCGGTGGAGGTTCCAAAGTGGCGTAGCTAAAGAGGAGTGATTGGGACTATATTTCTAGTGGGGAGATAGGAGGTGTAGTCTCCTTTTCTACAAATTTCACTTTATCACTCTAATGTTTTTTGTGTTGACTTGATTTGAAAGGTTAAGAATCTTATTTTCCAAGGGGTGTGGATCTAGTTACTCTTATATAGTGTCTACTTGATGAATAAATTGAATGGCCTAGTTTGATCTATGGGCCCTCCTTTTAGTGCCACTTTTGTTGACAACCAATTTGACATATGCAACACAAGTGAAATGAGGATAAATGCACTTTTCCTAAGAAGATAATTAATCTATAAATTTTATCACCTCCAAGGTCTTAGTTGTCAAGTCATGGTAGTGTTGGGGCAACTAAATGGACAATGTGGCATGTTTCTTCAAGGGGCTATGCTGGTAAAATATTAAAATATTAATAGTTCAATGGTTCATGAACCAAATAGGTTAGATCTATTTCACATATGATATTCTTTTGTTTTGAAATAATATTGTTCCCAATCCAATCCCACTCTAACAGTTTGTTAAAAAGATAAAAAGAGGGCTAGGGTTTTGAGAAATAAAAAATAAGTTCAACCAACTTTGCACATAATTTTTAGTCCTTTACTTTCAAATATTTGATGATTCAATTAACCTACAATGTTGTGATCAATACTACACCCCACCATTGACATTATAGATGCAAGATTCAAAGGAATTTTATGGAAATTAAAAACCAACATATAATACCATTGTATTACACACAAATATTTTACACAATATTATACAATTCCACCATAAGTGATAAAACTATTGAGCACTTTTATAAAACATCACCAAATAATCCAAATTCTATAAAAGAAAAATATAAAATACATCACCACCAAGGTAGAGAACAATCATAGAAGTAGAAATGATTCTTTATTGATTGAAAAACAATGGCACATTACAAAATTTAGCAAGATGATTACACTAAAATACTGTCATAAAAACAATTACAATAAAATACACTTTGAATTTATTATAGTGATTTATTATAACACCGTGAAGAATAAAGAATGAAAAAGAAGAAACATGAGCACCCAACTCATCACTACCCTACTACCATGTCTGGTCACTCAATTTCCACCACTATTTTGGGAACTAAGCCTTGAATTTCTTGAATCTCTCTATAATGGAATTGAGGTTGGTAGCACTAGAATATTGGACATGAATCCTTTTGGAGAAGAGGGTCTTCTTGATCTGCTAGCCACTTCATTTCCACAAGCCCCCTATAGGAAATTAATATTTCTCTCTATTCTCATTAGCTCATTCATTATGTCTTCCATGCATATGCTTCTTCAATAGGCTAGCAAACTCTTTGATTATTGCAACAAGGAGGACTTTGTTGGGTCACTCCTAGAAGGTACAAGGGATGGCTCAAAATTTTATTTTTTTTCCATCACTACATTTTTAGTCTCCTTCCTTATCAAAAGTTTCTTCTTGCATTCACTACTTGGTGGCTTTAATCCATTCTAAGTGCAATTCTAGTTTACCACTCAATTTGTGATACTACTAGATGTCCCTACAAATCAATCTACTTCCATGGGACTCCAAGAAATCCTTCTATTCTAAAGTTTCATTCACCTCTCCTCCTATATATCTCCACTACTCTTCATTTTCCATTGCATTCAAAAGTGTAGGGAGTGGTAGATTTCTATCCATAGGGCCTACAAGGTATTCAGTGTATGAAAATAATTCACCAACTTAGGCATTGAAATCTTTTATCTTTTCATATTTTCTTATGTGACCCAGATGGTGGAAAATACTATCTGAAGAAATTATTTCTCTCCCTCTCATATTTGGTGGCCTAGGTTGTTTGTGTGCAATTGGTAGTCTCCTTATTGCATATTTGATTCTTCCTTGTCTACCACTAGAGTTATTATGTGTGCAATTCTTGCCACTTAAGCATCTACTGAGATAGTAGATAATATTAGTGTTCTTTTAGGCTGTGTTTGAGCCTTGAACATTTTTATTACCTTTGAGAAGTATTATGTGATTGGCTTGTATGTTCTTTGCCTCTTCTCAATTGTGGAGCTCAACCACATTGGCAATCTTGAAATACTCCTTGTAGATGTTTCTTTTTTGTGCATTCTAGAAGGACTTTATTATGGATGAATATTAGAGTAGATGAGCTTGGAGGTAGAGAAAAGATCCTTGTCAAGGTGGATCCTAGAGAGGAAGGATATGAAGGGGTCAAAATTTGGGTTAGGGTATGAGATTGGAAACCCTCCTTAGAAGAAGACAGGATGTTATGAATTGTACCTTCCTCTTATGATATAGCAGGTATATAAACTTCTTCCTATGGTGTCCCTTCCTTCTATGAGCTATATATCCATTGATCATCCCCTATCAATTATTTTGGAATGTTGTCCAATGGGGGAGATGAAATTATGGTCTACGGAGGAGGAAAAGGAGGAGGTGAAGAAGCTTGGACTCAAAATAAAGGAGATGGTGGTGCTTGATCCTCCTCTTAAGTTGCAAATGCTCTTTTTCTTCTTCTTATGTGTAATGGATCTACTTCTTCAACATCTTCTTCCTATTGCTTCGAGACTATTTGTGTTATGAGAGTTTGTTCCCTCTTTCTTTTGGCCTTCCCCTTTGTTGTAGAAGAAGATTCCCCCTGTTCAATTTTTTTAGTTGGGGCTTTGGGATGATTCTTATATTATGGATGTAGATCATCCATTGTATACGGTTGTCTCAACCATCTCCTTATTTTTTCAACCACAATTATGGTTCTATCATCAATTGATCCATCTTCAAGGATTGTCCAATCCATTATGTCCATCAATTGGTGGAAGATCTTATCCATATTTTAGGAAGGGTATAGTACCTTTCCATCCCCATACATTATCTTAAATATTTTTTCAATGTGATAGCCTTTTATTAGAGGGATTTCCAAGTGGCAATAACCCCTAATTCTAACTCCATGCTCATCTAGGTAGCTTTCCCATAAGTCTTATAGAGGTGGCACATGAATGAAGAATAAGCTAATTAGTAACCTAATCATTCTAATAGGACCCAACCTATCCATTATTTCATACATGTCATGTTGTTCCTTTGCACTCATGCCCTATTTTGTCTTTGAAAAAATGGGAACCCCCTCTTTTCATTTTGTGTGTCATAATTTTCCTTCTATCTTTATTTCTCTCTCTTCCTTTTCTTTCCCTTATTTTCTTTTTCATCTTTCCTTTCCTTGTTTTCTTTCTTTTGAGTGCCTTATCAGGGTTTGGAAGATCGGGCTTCTTAATATTTGAATACCCAACACGTCAGGCCCGATCCTCGACCCTTATTTCAACATTCGTTGTTCATTTGTTTTGTTGTCCTTTCGGGCATCAGGAGTTAGGTCTTTATCTTACCAGATGATTGGCCCTCGATTCTCAATGGTGGTTCCTCAAGCCTCGTGCATGTCATATCAATCATTCAAATTGAATACGCTGACACAAGTAATTGAATGTCGAATTTAATGTGTCATTAATGAGGTATGTTGAAGAATTTATGAAGTTAATTTGGGATCATTTTTGTATTTACCCTTAGCTATTTCGTGTGAGAGCTCAACAACTTTTGTGCTTCTAGTGTGAATTCAAAATTCCTTTGTTGGTGTGATCCTTACCTGTGCTCATGTTCATTGTTGGTTTGTTGTTTCTTGCACGTTTTGGGTGTTTCATATTCATGTGTTGCATTCCTGGTTTGGGTGTTCAAGTTCGTTATTGCTCAAGCATTTTCCATTCGTGGTGTGTCTGTGTATTGTGCATTATTTTTCTACCTCCTCTGCATGTTATTCCTAGGTCAAATTTAAAATTATGCCAAAGTTTTATCTTTTAATTTTGAATCCCTATGTTTGCACGTGGTTTGGCTTTCGTTTGGTCAATCCGATTTTGAGCATTCTTATGTTTTCTTTATCATATTTGTTTACTTTTTTTCCCTTTCCTTTTTCCCTTTTTCATTTTCCCACTTTGACAAATCGACTTTCCCTTCGATGTGCCAATTGAGGATGTTTATGATGTCATCAATTAGGCATTAGGCCTTAGGCTTACTAAGTTGTTCTTTTGCCTTAACATTTTTTAAAAATCTTGTCGGCCATTAGTCATTGGACATACTGCTTACTTGTTAAGTTGGGAATATCACAAGTCAAATACTAAAATTTTGACTCTCGATCCCTAACCCTTTACCAAAATTGCAATGTATCGGTTATATGCTAAAATGATAAATGAATAGACCATAAACCAAACCCCCAACCTCTTAAATTCAAAATATTGAGACTTAGAAAACCTTTTTATCCACCTTTCAAGTTTTGGCCATTAGGTGTACCCCTTATCGCCTTTCTTATATAGGTAGAAGGGTAAGTGGTATCCTCGATCTGCAATAATCTACATGAAACACTTGGAAAAAATTATTATTCTTAAAAACCTCATTTGACCATCAAGTTATGGGATTACCTTTTGTGGACTTCCTTATTGCAGTAGGAAGTATCGCCGAAGCTCAAACCTCGATACTTGAAATCATAAATAAAAATCAATTGTTCCTTAGCCAAAATGAGCACGATGATTAGATGTCGGATGTTGGATGGTTGAGTTAATGAATTCCAAAATCTTAGAACAAAATGTAGGAGGTGAACCCAACTCCTGACTCCCGATAGTTGTAATGACTTTCAGACATCGATACTCAAACTTTCCCCTTAAGTCTTTCAATACATTTCAAACAATTGATAAGGGTTAGACCTAAATCTTGCCTCTTGAGTAGTGTAAACAAACCTTCAGACATCACTTGTCGATGTTTTGAATTAACGATAACATTGCTATGGATCAAGAGACCTCTAAAAGATCGAAAGCATAAATTGAACTAAGGATGTTTAAGTCATTTTTAACGTAAGGTAGGGAGGATCTATGATCCTTGACCCCCAAAGAATTGAAAGCATGGCTTATGCTAATCAAACATTTACGTTATATGGTAAGAGGTATAAGTCAAGCCTAATATACGACCCCTGACGGATCAAAATTAAGAAGATTGAAACTTAAGGCAAGACTATGTTAGATATTTGGTATGAGGTAAGGGGAAGGCCTGAGGCATGATCCCTGAAATATTATTTGATCTCCTTTTAAACAAGTTATCACTTTGCAAAATGATATGTATAAGGACTAATGTAACTTTTTTTGAAGGCGTGTTCTCTTTTAAGGTAATGGCTGGTAACATAAGGTGTTTGTACATGTAAGAGATATGCCACCAAAGGATTTAGTCAAAATGAGTATCAATACAAAGGCTATCATCCACCATCAAATATGTTTTCCCCATATATGGAGATTGGAGACACTAACTTAGGTCATGTGAACCTAGAAGAATTCAAGCAAAGGATCAACGGTGATGAAATAAGAACATGCATGGCCAGAGCATTGGCCAATTTAGGATTAGTACAAGCTGTTGTTTTTCTACTAACAGTTCAATCTCTTGAGTTGGTTCTCACTTGTGCCCAGTACTACAACCATAAGACCAGAAAGGTGATGAGATCATCGAGAGAGTCTGCTCTTGATGTAACGCCTGATATGATTGAGAAGATTTTCAAGATTCTTGCCCAACCTGAGTATGAGGTAGTATATATGAAGAATTCCATCAAACACTTTGATGACCATGAAGTGGAAAACCTAAACTACATTAATAAAACATGTTGGTCAACCCCAAGAAAGTAGCTGTCAAAATGGTCTTGGGGTCTAGCATAGAGCTGAGTTTAAGGAGGACATCAAGGATTTGATTGTCCTATTAAGTAAATTGTTTGGGTATCAACACACCCAAGACTTCTACCCATGGATGGTGAAATTCATTAAGACCATCAATGATGCCACCAAGAAGAAATTAATTGGGCCACTCTCATAAGTGATGTCATCCATGACCAATTGAGCATTGTTCTCACAAATTCTAAGTTTTATATGACCTCCTACTTGGTTTATTTGCTATCTGCTCAGGCCTCATTCCTAAGACTTGACAGAATTGGTTCCTTTGAACTTGGATAATTCACTATATATGAACATTATCCTTAGTTAAAGTTGGAGGATAGCTATAATCATTTGTACGTTGTCAATAACAACTTCATTTATGTTGTGATAAGAGGATTAGAGGGAGATTTCTCTAGAAGAATGTCAAATGAAGCAATGACAGTATTGAAGGGTATAGGAAACTAGTGCATCTATTTTAAAACTTTATCCTACATTAGAGTGGTAGGATTTCACAAGATTCCATACAAAATCCCAAGGTACCCCTTAAACAAGATGATTTTGTTGGAAGTTTGCAGGCAGGTAACAAAAATTTACTAGTTCATTATTGGGAAACATAAGCCTAGGTACAGTTTCCCTATTCAAGTAGGGGTATATTCACGTGCTAATATGCAAAATAAAAAAAGTGTTGATTTAGAGATGTCTAAGTATAATTTGGTGTTGTGCAATGATGTCAGGTAGTGGTTTGATCCAGTTGGTAAGATTGGCAAGGCGATAGGCTCCTTTTTTGTCAATGAGCCTAATATTGAAAACCACTGGGCCAATTATGAAGAAGAATTTGAAATGATAATGAAATATTATCGTTGGTTGATAGTAAATTTGATCAGGTACTAGGTGTTGCCGCAATAGTGGTTTACACTTTCTGGGAGATCCTGATTTTTGCTGAAATCGCATATTTTTAGAAAATTTAATGATTTAAGCCTTGAAAAGTTCCATTTAAAGGATTCCAATTGAAGAGGGTTTGATCAAACCACCTTAGACGAAGCCCGCTTGGATAGAACCCCACTAGTTTTAAACCATACCTATAATAGAGTCTCCTTTACACCTATCAAAATGCTGATAAAAAACCACTTTTGATTTACCTTTTGGGGGATCAAACGAATTCATTTAAAATTTATTTTTTGTAAGTATGCAGTCCTTATTATAAGCTTCTAAAAAAATATAATTTTAATTGAATTAAATTTGATTATTATATTTATTTTTTATTTCTTTGGAATGTAGGTTTTTCACTAAAAATCAAGCTCTTTATTATGCACATGTGGAAAAATAGAAGATTATCAATTTTTTTTTTTAAATATGAGTGCACCAGATATTGAAGTCCTTGATCTAACAAAAAAAATTTGAATTTCAATACATACAAAAAAAGTTGTGTTATACGATTCGCCTATGTCTGAATTGTAATTGGTTTGACTTGAAACTTGATTAAGGAAAAAATATTCAATGAAAAAATATGAAACCAATTGGAAGCACTAGATATCATAGTTACAAATCTAAATTTGAAAAAAATATAATTTTATCCTTCATGGAAAAAAATTTGTGTTATATAGTGAGCATCATTCCTTAAAAATGGTGTTTACTAAAAAAACTAGTTTTTGAAGGAGATGGAAAAAGAAGTGCAATCTAATTCCAAAAAATTTGAAAAAAATATATTTAGAATCTATAGAAAAAAATTCACAAATCACTAGTTTGCATCATCTTCAAATTCCTCACGGTTTAGCTATTATAGGTGTCCGAAAGTGAAGATTTAGTTAGAAAAAATCAGTTCAATGTCCAGTTTGGCCAAAAATTGTAAACTAGTATTGTGGGATCACCCCACTATACAAAAGATCATGTGTCCAAGGAGACAAAAGATGATGGAAAGTTCCTTGAACTTGCCTACCAAAATCAAAAGATTTATAATCACCCAATTTATAATGAAGATTACTTGGTGAATGAGAATGATGACATTCAAACAAGAGCACAAGATGTTATAGCACGTTCTCTCCAATGGCCAAGAATACCTTTCACAATGATGAAATTGCCAGCACCCATAAAGGAGGCTAAGAAGACTAAGAAAGGAGAGGGATCATCTACCATAGCCAAAGAGAAAGATAAGGCTAAGGACCATCTACTACTACTGCTACTGCACCAACCAAAGAGAAGACTAGGGATGAACCTACCAAGGTAGTAGAAAAGAAGAGAAAAGAAAAAGATCCCATTACAGTTTCCTCAAGTGAGGGTGAGGAAGAAGAGGGAGAGACTTTGGTTTGAAAATGGAGAACTAGAGAAGCTATAAGAGAAAGGGTTGCCTAGATATAGGACAAACAAACATATCACTCTACTCCCCCTCATGAATATCCATTACCATCACCTCGCCGATCACCACAAAACAAACCTCCATATCCTCCACCTAATACACCACCTCCTACTCCCTCTCTTCTTGAAGATGAACCACCTCATGAAGAGGAAATCCCTATTGACACAACATTGGAATAAGGAGAGGTAGAGAAAGAACCTCCAAGAGAAGGAATCCATATGGAGGAGGCTCATGTTGAAGAAGTGCATGTTGGGGAGGTACAAACTAATATTAAGGAAGTTCATGTAGAAGAAATACTTGTTGAAGAAAATGGAAGAAATACCTGTTGAAGAAAATGGAAGAAATACCTATTGAAGAAAGCATTCAGGAAGAGCATATGGAGCAAGAAGTTGATAAAAAAAAGAGGTTCATGAGGAACAACCTCATGTGGAAGAATAAATTCATGAAGAAAGGGTTCGAGAAAAAGAAGAGGTTGCATAAGAATCTGGACAATGAGATGCCAAGCAAGAAGATGATGTTGAAGGCTTCCACGATACAAAAGTCCTTACTTCCCCTCAGAGAGAAACGTCTGCAACTATTCCAATATGGTTGAATTATACTATTTGAAGGAGACAACAAACATACGTGGAGATATCAAACTAAAGTTTAAGCATATTATCAAACGCTTTCCAATCCATAGTTCATAGAAGGAAAAGAGCCTGGAGGATATCAACTATCATAGTGGATGAACAAGGAAATAAAACAATAGAGATAGTTGTACCACTAGTTGATAAGTTTGAATCTAAAATAAGGCTAGAGGACTACCAAATCTGGCAAGTGGATCTTGCATTCCAGACCAAAGAGGGAGAGAAAGAGTCTCTCCAAATGTCCATTTTTGTAATTTTAAAGAGGATGTAGAAGGACGAGAACACAAAGGAAGAGTTGAAGGCTCATGTAGCCCAAATAATTGTGTGTATTAACAATTTGATTAGACCAATAGATGTTGCAGATCTTGAGCCCACATTGTAAGTTGCTCTAAGGCGAGGTTAGAAATGTTGACCCAAATGGTTGGATACCAACAACACAACAATGGAGAGAAGAATTTTTTATTTTAGCAGATAAAGTGCTAAAGGAATTAATAGTCTTATCACTCAATTAGTGATGAAGATAGTGCAACTCAAAAAATTGAGTTGAGTATTGATGAGGAATTGTTAGTTTGGGAATATTGCATCCTAATTTTTCACCAAACAAATGAAACACCAATGGGGAAATCCTAAAATTTGCAGTAATTGAAGAAGAAGACCAAGATAAGCTTCTCGAATGGGTAAGAGCAATAGAGTTCCAAGTTAAAATTCTAAATAAGTGTAAAAATAAGTTGAATAAAGATAGAAGACAAGCTGAGAAAGTGATGAATAACATCCACCAAGTAATTGAAAACTTAGATTGCACATTTTGGGATACACCTATGTTGGTAAGAGACCATGAAAAAATGGTTGAAGAGCTACAAGGGAAAATGCAAGGACAAGTAACATTGGCGGCTATAGATAAAATGATGAACAAAAAGGAAAAACTTCAATCACTTGAAGAGGATTTAGCCAAATTAAAAAATCTATAATAGAAAATGGAAAAATTGACATTTGATCAAAAGGTTAAGATCCAATACCATAAGGTACAAGCTATGAAAAAGATGAATGAAGTAGTGTTAACATTCATTCACTAACAAATTCCAAAAATAGTTGAAGACAATGATGTTGGTGTTGTCATGTTTTTTGTGTTTTTCAGTAAACAAATGTAGAAAATTCCCACACCCAGATGCAAAATAAAATTTGGCATTGGAATTTTGGTTAACTGATAGTCACTTCAATTAGATTTTTTGTTTCATTCAATTGCTTTTTTATTTTCTAAGTTTAGTTTAGTTTAATTGAGACTCAAATTGGGGCACCCAATTTTGCTTTTGTTGTATCTTTAATTTGTTTTTAGTTAGAATTGAAGTGTTGGAGGTAGTTCTAGATAGCTTTTTTATCAAATACATAATACTAAGAACTTAGATCTCTATTTAATTTTGATTTTGGATCATTTCAAAGGATCCAATTTTGATGTAATTTTTCAAGCGAACTTATATACACTCTCAATGTGGATTTTCCTATTAACTTTGTGAAGATCTAAAATTCTTGATTAATTGAAGGATTACACCTATTTTGCATGAATCTCAATTTGGCATCATGATAATGGTATGATTATTTTGTATTTATCTAAATTGACGAATAATGAAATCTTATCAGTTATTATAGAAATTAGTAAGGTTTTGTCTTATATCTACGCATGCTTGATGATATTATGATTTGATAAAATTTTAAAATATTATGTGTTACTTTATTTCCTTGGAATATTGCATCATTAGTAATGGTAAATATGTGAACTGCTATTTACTCTAATAATTGTTTAGAAAGATTTTGTTTAAATGCTCAGATCCTATTTGTGAAAAATTCCTATCATTGTTCATTAGATTAGATTTATTTTAAATTCTCTTGTTACCCTATTCATCTTTTGAATTTTATTTTAATGTTTGGAATTATTCTGAAAGAGCATTAAAATTAATATAAATTTGCTATAGATCTGAAATGCAATATATTTCTTGAATTGTTTGAATTATTATTTCTGATTGCATGTAATTTACAATACGCTTAAAAGCCAAGTCCCTTGTGAAACATGTTGACAACAAACATTATGTTATCCCACATGAATAAGAACTAGTTATACAAGAACCTTGGAGTAGTTTCCCTACTTTTCAAGAGAAGCAATAAACCATTATTGCTTAACATATTGTAAGTGATTAAAACCACCCTTGACATGTCCATCATAAGTTTTTGCATTTCCTAGTTAGCGACCTTTCCAAGTTGCATATTAAAACAAGAATACATCCCCACCTTGATAGAGAATGGAATCCCTCCTTTGTGTTTGCTAGCAATTAATTTTTAGATCTATGTAGCCTACTTACAAATCTAATAATATTATTTAATCACTAGGGTACCTTGGTATTTTGTATGGTGCCTTATAGAGACCACCAACTTTATATAGGACAAAGTGGTGAATCGGATGAACCAAATCCTCAAAATTTCCATTTCCTATGTTGTCTCCAAGGGCAACCTTTTAAAAATAATGATTAGTGAGGAACATAATAACTGTTGGAATTATTGTCATTGATGTCAAAAGGTAGTCATTGAAGTTGCAAGGAAATCCTTTAAGTGTTGAAGAAATTTGGGCTTGGGGCCTCGGGCTTACCCCTGACCGCTTTCCAGAGAAGGAGAGAGTTAGACAATTCAAGTCAAGTCTAATTGGGCATCAAAATTTGGGCTTGAGGCTTACACCTTAACTTAAGGTTATGTAAAGGGTATGAAGAAACCTCGACCCCTGAAATGTTTTTGGGCTTCACAAGTTAGAGATAAGGCTTACACTGTATAAGAAAGCAAGAAAGAGGTATGGTGAAAGGGAAAACCTCGACCCCCGAAAGGGATTGAGCTTTGATGATCGCAATTTAGGCTTATGCCTTAACAAATTTGTGATGTATGTAGAATGGTGAATGCTCGAAGGTTGACACTCGAAAGGATTTATGGTCATGTGTTGAACAAATTTTATATTTTGATGTTGACCGGATGTTGGTGCTTACTAGTTGCTTAAGTCATAACTTAAGCCTTCTTAGTCATCACAATGATTTTCCCCTCATCCTAGGCTTTACCGACTTGGCTAATATTAAGGAATTTAATTTTTCCTAAGTCCAAAGCCTTAATATTTTTTCCTCGTTATCCCGTAGACCCATGGTGGGTTCAACTCTTTAGTCTATAGGACTGTGGTATATTGACACGTGTCCCTGGTGGGACCAAACCCAAGTCATGCAACCAATATATATCTATGGTTAGGAAATGGATGGAATTTAATATTTCCTAAATTCTGGCATCAAATATTTGCTCAAGTAAATCGATGATTAAGATTTAGCAATCAACAATCAGGCGGCTCCCGTGTGCCCACACCACTTAGGTGTGATGGCATTGGTTTCCTACAGGATTGCGGGGAGATGATAGGTGGCAGTGAAAGTGGTGAGTGATGGTTAGTGGAGTATGACGTATGTAGATAGGTGGCATCCTCCTACTATCCCCCTGAGTGTATGGTGGGTCCTCGACTTAGCCTATGGGATTGCAGGCAAGTGACAAGTGTCTTGGTGGGACCTAGCTCATGGCTCTCTGAAGATGACACGTGTCCAAGGAAATATATATGTGATGAGCATGGTGGGTCCAAGGGTTTAAATCAATGACCAAGCTAAATAAGGACATGTGTACAAGGTGGATAGATGGCGATGAATGATTGCATTGTTTAATCAATTCACATTGCTATTGTGAATTGTTCTATAATGATGTAGATAGAAAGATGGAATCCACCCACCATCTCGTTGGTGAATTAGTGGGTCCCTGCGTCAGCATTGTGGGACTGTGGTCTGATGTTGTGTGTCCCTAGTGATGTTAGGAAAAGGGTTTCCAAAGGAGAATTCTCGTTGATTTCCTAAGTGAAGATCTATGACATAGTTTTAAAGCGTTTTAATCTAACGATTATGTTTTAAAGCTAAGGCTTTAAACAATAACCATTAGATCTTGACATGAAGGTGTTTGTTCAATGACTCAAATTCAAAGTTAAATTCTTTCCACAACTAGGCAATAGAGTGAATTGTGTAAATGACTGAAGTAGCCATAAGTCGACACAATGAATAGATTTAATTAGGTCAACTACTCCAGCTACCAGTTTTAATTGGCAAAAAAATGGATAACACAAAGAAAAAGGTGGTTATAATATCAGACACAAATCAATCACATAGAAATGCCATTTAATGCATATCTAATATAGGGTTTAACAATTGCTAAAAATATCAAATGTAACGAATCAGGATGATGGGTGCATGGCTCAAGGAATGAATGCTTCTTGGTGAAGGTATGAGAAAATAGGCAAACAAAAAATTGACTAAGTGTTGTGGATGCAGAGAGAGAAGGAGATAGAGTGACCTAGACCAAATACAAAAAATTATGTAGGGTTTGCATTCATATTGTGCATGTTGAAGTGAGCAACCCAAGATCTTCAATATGCAACACCTAATAACCTCCACAAGAGATAGAGAGAAGCAACAATGGAAGAAGTTATTCCACCAAACACAAATTGCAATATGATACAATGCAATACAATACAATGTTGTGCAATAGAATACAATGTAAAATATGCTAGAGATGCCTTGCTTATAAAGGAAAGGATGAGAGATAGGATAAGACAAGATCATGACAAGCATCTTAATCCCATCACATGAGAGAACTAACTCATAATTACCTAGGATAATGTAAATTCAAGACAACTAATACTTATCCAGATAAGACAACTAAGACTTGTCTAGATAAGACAACTAATATCCTAAGTAAAATTAACATGTGAATTAATTCCACTAAGTTGCTAGTAAAGGAATTAACTAGGTGCAAGACTTATTCCCACCAACACCCCCCCTTAGGTGTTACTTAGGGAGGAACAAAACAAAGCAAAAGATGCAAAAGATGGGTCTTGACAACAAGGTCTAATGAGGTACCCATGAACAAAACAAAAAACTCTCACAAACAGAGAAAAGGAGAAAAACCTTGTGGGAGAAAACTCCTCTCCAAAAGAGAGAAAAAGATGCAAAGAAAACTGAAGAAGGAAGGATGAATCCTCAAGACCCCCCAAGGAAAACTTCCTTCACCCCAAGCTTCAATCACAGCTAAAGATAATGAGCCAATGCCAAAGGTTTAGTGAAGATGTTTGCAACCTACTGATCTATAGGAAAATACTCCAAGCTGAGAACACTATCTTGGATGAGCTGCCTGATGAAGTGCATGTGGATTTCAAAATGCTTAGTATGTTGATGCTCCACTGGGTTGCGAGAAATATGTATGGCACTCTGATTGTCGCACCAAAGAGTAGTGGGCTGAGTGGAATGGAACCCAAACTCAATCATCAACTAACGAAGCCACAAAACCTCCTAACTAGCCAAAACTGCTTCTTGATACTCAACCTTTGTCGATGATAATGCAATAGTAGTCTACTTCTTGTAAGACCATGCAATTGGACCAGAACCAAGGCAAAAGAAAAATCCAAAAGTATAATTTCAATCATTGACATCACCAGCCCAATCTAAGTCAGTAAAGCCCACAATTTCAGATGCACCTAATGTGTAATGAATGTTGAAATGAGTAGTGCCTTGAATGTATCTCAAGATATGTTTGGCAGCCTTCCAATGACTCTCATGAGGCTCCAATGAGAAGCGAGAGGCAAGGCCTACAACAAAGGAAATATCAAGATGATTATGTGTCAAGTACAAAAGACTACCAACCAATTGCCGATACAAGGTAGGATCAACTATAGGAGTAGTGCAATTGGTAGACAATACAACACTTGACTGAAATGGAGTGGGGGAAGGCTTGCAATTAACCATGCCAAATTTGTGAAGAAAATCAAGAGCATACTTTTGTTGGAAAATGAAGATCCCCTCAGAAGTCTGATGAACTTGAAGATCGAGGAAGTAATTCAAAAGACCAAGGTCGGTCATATCAAACTGATCCATCAATGCTCGTAGTGTACTTTGAGTCATGGAAGTAGAACTCCTTGTGAGAATCAAATCATCCATATAGATCACAAGTATGAGTATATCCTCTCCATGTCTCTGAGTATAAACCGTGGGATGAAAATGACAACAAGTGTAGTCGGAAGCAAGCAAGAAACTATCCATCTTCTCATACCAAGCCCGAAGGGGCCTATTTGAGACCATACAATGAACATCAAAGCCTATAAACAAGGAAAGAGTCCTGCACAAAACCTGTTGGCTGCTCCATATAGATCTCCTCATGAAGATCCCCATGCAAGAAAGCACTCTTCACATCCATCTAATACTGACCATCCCTGTGATGCAGCTATAGCAAGGACAAGGCGAATATAATCCATCTTGGCAATAGGAGCGATGGTCTCGGAATAGTCAATTTCTTCAACCTAAGAGAACCCGTTTGCAACATGATGAGCCTTGTACTTGTCAATGGAACCATCTGCTACATACTTGGTACGATACTTGTCCCCTTGCACCAAACCAAATTTCTTACCTTAGGAAGAGGCACAAGATTCCACGTATGATTCTTCATCAAAGAAGAATACTTATCAGCTATAACACTATCCCACTCTAGAATACTTGAAGAATCTAAAAAATTATGAGGATCATCTGAAGCAGCATGACTTAAAAGACTAATTATTGAAGTATGAGAATGAGTGCGGCGAGTGTCTAAGGGATCACCAACAAGAGGACCAACCTCCTCAAGAGTAACTTGAGCCCATCGTGGCCTAGTGGCTAATTGAGGAGGAGGTGCATCAAGACCATCATCAAAATCTTCGTCGAGTAGTAACAAATCATCAGTTGAAGAAGATTGAGTAGGTTGTGATGAAGAAGAAGTCGAGGGAGGATTTGACTAGGTGAAGGAATTATCAAACTGAACATCATGTCGGAAATAAACCTCTCGTGTGTCAAGATCAAACAATCGGTATGCCTTCACATGCTCACAATAGCCAACAAAAATGTATCGCTGACTCTTCTTCTCCATTGATTTATATCGACCATCCAGAATGAATGCCCAAGCCTCACTACAAAATGCTCTAAAGAAGGATACATTAGGCTTGCGATGAGACCAAACCTTGTTAGGAGTCATATACTGCATTGTCTTGTGTGGCATATAACTTTGAATGTAATTGGCACAATTGACAACTTTGGACCAAAATTATGGAGCCATGGACCTAGACTGAATCATATAATTGGCCATCTCCTTGAGAGTCTTGTTCTTTCTCTCCGCCACACCATTTTGTTGAGGAGTGCAAGGAACTGTGTTATGATGAAGAATACCATACTCATTGCAAAAATCCTGAAATGCTTGATTAACATACTGCCCCCATTATTTGCGTGTATTTGTTGAAGAGAACAACCTAATTGCTTCTCCAAAAATATTTTGAAAGTCTTGAAGTTGGTGAGAACCTCACTCTTGAGCTTCAGAAAATAGACCCATGTGCATTGAGAAAAATCATCAATGAATGTTAGCACATACTTAGCCCCTGAAAATAAGGAGTTGGGAATGACATGAGATCACTATAGACCAACTCAAGGGGTGTTGTTGCATGTGTAGCTTGACCCTTAGGAAAAGGATCTTGATGTTGCTTTCCAAGAACACAACCTTGACAAACACCATTTGTGTAAGAGAACACTAGAAGACCAACCACTAAGTTATGTGCTTGCATCTGCTGAAGATATCTATAGTTCAAGTGCCCAAATATTTCATGCCAAAGCTTGCTCATTGAATCAACATGAGAAACAAAACATGAACTCGATGAAGACTCCAAGCCATCAAATCAATACAAGTGGTTCTCATGATCAACTATCCTTGTAGCAACAACCTTCTAATGATCCTACAACTGTTTGATAGTCACATTCTATGGAGTAAAATCAACTAACTTCCCATCTCTAGAATGACAAATCTGATATATGGAAAGTAGATTCACTAAAATATTAGGAATAAGAACATCCTCAATGCACCCATCTAGCATCTTAATGAAGTACGTCCCCAAAATTGGAATCTGTGAAGAGTTCCCAACTACAATCTAAGAAGTAGAAGTATGAACAAATGAAATCAAGAAGATCACATGAATTGGTCATGTGATGTGAAGCACCTGAATCAAGAATCCAACTATCTGAAGATGAATGAATGGCCCATGTTGAAAGAGATCATCCTTTGCCCATGGAAGAAGGCTTGGACGCTGAAATATTGTGCTTCTTCATAGCTTCCTCCAAGGCTTCTAGTCTCTTAAAACAATGAGTCGCATCATGCTCAATTTTGCCACAAAATGAACAAGGTTCTCCTTTCTTTTTCTTGGACTTGGAAGAAGAATCTCCAGAGGAAGAAGAAGGGGATGGAGTGGACTTTTGATTGTTCTTCTGCTTCAGTTTGGAGGGAGTCTCACTACCTGAAATATGATTCTTTCTTAGGCTTCTTCTTATTCTTTCCTTTACCTTTGGATGATTGAGCCATTAGAGCATGATTCTTAGAACTCGGTAGTGCATCCAACTAAATCAACTTGGCCTCCTCCCTAGTAAGATGCTCACAAAATAACTCAAATAAAGGAATTTTATAATCTTTCCCCATAACATCCATAGTTGAATAGAAAGTAGAATAAAGCACTTGGTAAGCTCCTCTTAACTTGGACATAATCAAGAAGATACATTCATCACTATATTTATCTTGCCCACATCATTTCAATTGTGACAAAATCAACTTGAATTGTGCAAGGAAATCCTGAATTGAAGGAAATGCATCTAGAGAGAGTGATTGTAGATCTACTTGAAGTTGTAAGATTCTAAACTGATTTGTTTTACCATACAATTCTTCAAGTTTATCCCAAACATTATTAGGTGTTTTACACTTTGAAATATGAAACAACAAGTTATCAGATACATGTAAGCCAATGAGCTCTTTTGCTTCATCCATTTTACATCTATGGACAATTTTTTCATAATCTCTTATGAAATTAGGTTGTTTTATATCTAACATTGGCCATAGACCCTTAAATTGTAACAATTGAGTCATTTTTAGCTTTCATGTATGATAATTGTTTGGAGTGAATGGTTCAATTTGACTTAGATACGCCATGAACACCAAAATAAAGAAGACAAAGTGGCACTTAAATTTGTGATCACCCCCTTGTAATGTATTAAAACTCAATTTGCAACCCCCTAGCAAATTACAATGAATTTTTTTTGCATTTTTTACAAGTGACAAGCTCAAATCAACTATTTATAACACACAGTGATTTTTACAATTTTTAGAAAAAAGAGCTTAAAAAAATTGAAAAAGAAGGTTACAAATAGATTCCTTGCAATTTTCTGAGCAATTTCAATTTTTTTTTTTTAGAAATTTCGACTTCGTATGCAAAAGTTATGCCAATTACAAGTAATAAATGCACCTATACCTTTGGGCTGAAAAAACTAGTAAAAAATGTCAAAATATGGAAAAATCACCTACATCAGTATGAATTTCGTCAAACCAGCTTTCCAATGATATCGCATTTTTGAAAATCCGACGCCATGGCGAAAAGTTATGCAAAAATGAAAAAAACTATTGTTTGATGCACTTGAAGACTAACTAGAGGCAAAAAAAGCACTAATTTGGTGCAAAAATTAAGCTCCCTTTCACTGGCCCTTAGTTGCTCATATGACCACAGGTTGTGCAGAGGAAAAACTTCAATGGCTTAACTTAACCACTAGCGGCTAGGATGTTTCTTGGTCACATGCAATTGTTAGCTCGTGTTGGCGGTCATGGTTTAAATGGTGGTTTCATGTGTTAATTGTTGGCGGTTTAGTTGACTGCCCTCTTGGCGGTTTAGCTAACCACCCTCCTAGTGGTTTGGAGAAGGCTGCGGTCTACAATCATTGGTTGTAGGCCCCGCAGAGTACAACGCTTTAAAGGGCTTTTTTAATTTTTAATAATTTTTTTACAAAAAACCTGCCCAACGCTTATAAGCACCTTTTATTTTTATTTTTAATAATTTTTCTTTTTTACAATACTGCTCGAAATATATATATATTTTTAATATTTTTTCTTTTTTAGAATACCGCTCGAAATAAAGCTGAAAATGATTTTTTTAAAAATAATTTGACAATGATGTGTACCTACGTAGAGGGGCCGTACGACCTCCTCTGCTAAATTTTTTTTGTCCTAGAAACAAATTTTGTTGAATATAGACAAATTATATATCAAAATTCTCACAAACTGCCACCCGGACACAATGATAAGGTTTTTTTTTCTTCCAAAAATGCTCCTATAAAAAATTGTTCACCAGATTTGAGCTTCAAACCCTTGTTTGCCAAAAATGCAAATGGTGACCAAATTAAGTGAAACAAAAGCCAAATATGACTTTCTCGAGCCTCCTGGATGCAATGGAACAACCCAAAAATATTTCCACTATAGCTAAAAGTGTTACAATCACCAGATCTCACCAAAATGTTTACATGTAATATAGGATTAAAAAATCTTTGCAAAACCTTTCTAATTCTCAGGATTGCATTGAAATGCAAGGGAAGAGCATACAAGAAACTCAAATCATAATAGAAAACTTGATGGAAACTCTTTAATGAAAAAAATGGAAGGGGCTTGCAAGATTCAAAGCTCTGATACCATGTTGAAGTGATCAACTCAAGATATTCAATCTACAACACCAAATAACCTCCACAAGAGATATAAAGAAGCAACAATGGAAGATGCTACTCCACCAAAAAAGAATTACAATATGATACAATGTTGTGCAATAGAATACAATGCAAAATATGCTAGAGATGCCTTGCTTATAAATAAAAGGATGAGAGATAGGATAAGACAAGATCATGACAAGTGTCTTAATCTTGTCACATGAGACAACTAACTCATAACTACCTAGGATAATGTAAAGTCAAGACAACTAATACCTATCTAGATAAGACAACTAAGACTTCTCTAGATAAGACAACTAATATCCTAAGTAAAATTAACATGTAAATTAAGTCCAATAAGTACCTAGTAAAGGATTAACTAGGTACAAGACTTATTCACACCAATAGTGCAGAGGTGTAATATAGTGCAGAGAAGGAAGAAGAGCAGAGTAGAGTAGGAAAATGATTTGCTGAGAGGATAGCAACAAAGTATGAGCGGTTGCAAAATAGGTTTGCAACATTTAATTGGATTCATTTGAATTACTTGCAACAATTTCATTATAAATTTGATTGGTTGGTGCCATCAGATAACTAAGTTGGTGCTCAGTAACAGAGTGTGTGCTTCCTTGGAGTTGATGGTCCTAAATCAAGGAATTTGTGTCCCATTAGGGTTGGTGCCCTTAAACTTTGTAACTAGTGAGGTTTTATTGTGAGGTTGGATTTGAGCAGTAGACTCAAGCATCTATTCTCACCGTGGTTTTTCCCATTCTGGATTTTCTACGTATATCCGGTGTTATGTGCATGTGTGTGTATGTGTGATCTATACATGTCTAATTTACTTTCTTTAAGAGGTATTAAAAGTTAAATTTTAATTGATCTATTGATTCATCACCCTCTTAGTAGATAGTTGTGTTAGAACAATAAATACATACATAAATGCAGTATTGACATGATTGTAGTGCGTCTAGCTTTCCTTCAATTCCAATTGAGGGTATTGATTGAATACTTTAGTCTCTCCCAGTTATAGTGTGTCCACTTTCCCCAATCTTAGAAAATTGGATTAGAAAGCTAACAAATATATAAGTTATGAAGTCACGTGAAATATTTTTTATTTTAATATATTTTTTAATTGCTCATGCAATGTGTCATTGATGAGGCTTGCCTAATCATTCCTCTTTGAGTGCATGAGGGAAAGGATGAAGGAACACACCCAACAATATAAATCCCTAGAATTGTGTAAGCTAAAAAATCTCCCAAGAAGATTGATGACATCATTAGCACCTTAATCAAACTCATTCTTGTTGAGGAAATTTTCCATATGTGTTCCCTATTTATTCTTTGTAGAATTAATTTATCATTGATGAAGTTGACAACTAATGTTGTTTTTACTTCATAATAATTTATTGCCTCCTTCATGTTAATTTTTTCATATTGGGTATAGGTGGGCAACCAAAACACTCTCTAAATCACCTCTAAATCACCTCTAAATTAATATCACTTATAGTTTGGCTAGCATGCCCAAACACCTTTCTTTGCTTATAGTTGTGCCTATAAGCATGGTAAAAAATTAGCTTAAGAAATTGGGGGAGACTAAAAGTGTAACAACTTGAACCGACCTAGATCTAGAAATGTATTAGGCCTCAAATATTTTATCTCCTTCTTGATACACCTCCTGAAATAATTCCTAAACATTCTCATGTTCTATTTTAGTATCTCTAGTGTTATCCTAAGAGGAGAACACATTTGAAGCAATATGATATCCTTTATGTGCATACTTCATTTCTCTTTGTCGTTGTTATCCTTACACATGTGTTACCAAGCCCGCACACAAGCCATTAGATAAGTTCAATAGTAATCAATTTTTATTTTTGCATAAGTATGAACAACCAACTTGTAAATCCACAAATCAAATATACCAATTATGCAAAGAAAAGAACTTGATGGAACTAATACAACAAATAGATAAGTGTAAAGATCGTGACCCAATTCAATCTCACAAAAATTACCAATAACTCAATAATTAATAAGCATGGAATATAAATGAAACAACTTCATTAAGTAAATAAAATTTCATAACACATCCTCATATGTGTAGTGCATAATCTAGGTAATAGCACATAATATCTAATATACAAAAATACAAATTTAGGCTCTCATGCCATGTAAACAGCTAAAGATAAAATCTTAAAGTACAATATATAAATGATACAAAATAATGTGAGGATATAAATACAATACAATCTCTGACCACCACCGACCCTCACAGTCATCTACAAGTCAAGAGATGAGAACATGGCTTAGGCACTTTTCTGTCCAACCATGAAGCTTACGCTTCCTCAAAATTCTTCCTAACACGAAGAATACCCTACCCTGCATGGAGCACCTAGCAACCTGGAAATAAAAAGGAGGGAATATCAATGCAAGCTTGATGTATATACATGCATTTCTAACATGAACATGCAATGTCCCAAAAATAGAATATGGCAAAGAAATATATAATAATTTTGCTACGTAAATTTCATCTATTTCAATGAACACATGGCTATCAAGTAGATCCTGAAAAGAGGATCGATCTTCACTGTTAACCCATACTCCACACCCTATGTTAGAAGGTAAACACAATGCACAATAGAAAATAGTTACATGCATAATGCTCATGAAAATAAATATTTCCTCTTTCTTTTAGACAAATGTTCAATTATATACTTTTCATTATCTTATCTTTTCATGCCTAGTTAGTAAAGTAATCATTGATATGCAATCCATTTCTTACATGCAACCATTGTATCTTCTATTTCTAAATATAGTTGAAAATGTGAAACTATTTCCATTGTATGCATTAATTAATGAAAATCTCAATCTAATTACTATAAAAAATTTAGAATATAACAAAACAAAAGATATATTACAATTTTACTATAGATTCTTTCTCATAAATACAAACACCTTCCAACACTCTCAGATTTCATTCTTGTAGAGAATAAGGAACAAAACTAATGCTCTTAGATTGCACAAAGTTTAGATTTATGGATATTCTCAATTTATTTCAATCCTAATCTAAAACTTGGCAAAGAAACAACAACCAGGACTTAACTCATTCTCTACCATCTACTCCCTTGTACATTCTATCAAGGTTTGTTATGAACATGATAGGAAACAAATGTAACATATAACAAGATAAAAAATTTCAAACATTTAGAATAGCCACCACAAGGATAAAATACATCTCAAGAGGGAGAATTATCAATGCAACAGTAAGAGTAGAATGCTAGCAATTCCAACTATAAATCAATCATGACCAAGGGTTATAAAATAGATAGATGGAAAATTTGGTGACTAGTTTTCTCATAAGAAAATAAAAAATTCAATGTCGATCCGTAATCACGATGAGAGAGTTCATTAATAACCAAAAATAAAGCATCAATCTTTGAAAACATGTTTACATGAATTGAGTGACTAAGGTTAGCCTCATTTGAGGGAGTAACAACTACATGACACCTTGGGAGTACAACATCCAAGGTATGATAGAGAGAGTATGCTCAAACATAATATGAATACAATTCATTAGTTTCACTCAACCATGCCAATGAGAACCACACTAACCCAATGAACATCACGATCAATCTAATATGAATACAATTCATCCAAGGTATGATAGAGAGAGTATGCTCAAACATAATATGAATACAATCCATTAGTTTCACTCAACCATGCCAATGAGAACTGCACTAACCCAATGCTAATGAGAACCACACTAACCCAATGCACATCGATCTTTGAAAACATGTTTACATGAATTGAGTGACTAAGGTTATCCACATTTGAGGGAGTAACAACTACATGACACCTTGGGAGTACAACATCCAAGGTACGATAGAGAGAGTATGCTCAAACATAATATGAATACAATTCATCAGTTTCACTCAACCATGCCAATGAGAACCGCACTAACCCAATGAGACATGATCACATTATGATACAAGAAAGCATAATAAGGGTTCACTATGACATCCACAATCTCTATCAACATAAGGGTAGGGCTTCACCTAAGTACCACTTTAACAAGGAATTTTATAATTACATGCAATAACACACACATTACTCACATCATACATCACTACCACATGGTATATCAAAATGATATCTATGTATTTCACAAGGAACATTACAATTGAGGTTCTAAGACAAATTAGCATAATGTTGGACTAATAAGCATAATTTCTTTAAACAATTAAACATGCATTTCATGCAAGGGAAAAACAATACAAAATACCTATCTAGGTTTTCACAAGAATCCTAAGGACAACATGATTTGGGGACATAATTCATTGACCCAAATGTTCTATTATGACAATACAACATTCATGTACTATATTATCACGCATATGATGATAACTCACTAAGGATACCATGCACAATACACTATAGGTAACATTACCAGAAGAAAACATTTTTACTTATTAGGGATATGACATACCCACATTACTTTCAATGCACAAGTCACATAAGACACTTCATATGCTCAATCATGATCCAAGAAATTATCACCAAATTTCAATCACATGTATTCAAATACACACATCCGAGGAGAACACACCAAAATAAACAAGACCACTCAAGGTTGCTACACATTCATACTTAACATAATCAAGACATCGAGATAGCAATCACACATATCACTTCTTGGAAATCTCAGGGGTCTAACTAACCCTTGCCAAAAATCATTTCTAAATCATATCACACTAAGATAAAAAATTTAACATGTCAATTGTTCTACAAAGATTAATTCTCTAACTTTTTCCTTCAAGTAAATAAACTGGGTACATTTCCCAATGCAATAAAAAAATTTCTTCCAAAGAGAGATTTGATGAGCACATATAACACAACAATATTTCCAAACATTGTTTTCATTCATAATGTAAATATTTACATCTTTCCAAAGATGGACTACAATTAAAACATACATAGCTCTTCTAAGCTTCCTTCGGCAATAGATGTACACAACGATCTAGGAATATTCCCTCAAACCTTGCCTGCTAACTAAAGAGGGGAAGCATCACTCAAGCGCTTTTCTACCAACCATGAACTTTTATGCGGTCCCCCACACATCTATCACATAGGGTAAGATGGCCCTCCCTTCAACAAAGAAGTTAGTTTGATAACCTCATAATTGTGGCCTATCTAAACTTAGTGTTGTGCCCTACATGACTAGAACTTGTATACATCCTAACTTGTATGGCAATCATGAACTAGCATGCATAAAAGGTACACAATGAAATTGACAACATAACTATTGGAAAATTACACTACTTTGGCCAAAGTTTCATATAAGAAGTCATCATAGATCACATACACTTCCCTAGCTCGATTTGTCTCAAGATTATTCGTACACTATGCATAGGTAATCCCTTCATGAGGAAATATTTAACCATAGGAACAACCTATTTCTCTTATGTTTATAACATATCTACTAAGTAGATTCCTACACATAAGCTATTTCCAACTTAAGATTAACTAATCCCATTAGAAACCTATGAACTACCTATAGTTTGGGTTCCGCAAACAATTTTGTAGCAAATTACTTCATAGCTACTTAAGCATCTTCATTTCCTAGTATATAAGAATAATGATTGCAATCACTCCTTAATATGGAGTATGTACAAACACTTCAAATAAAGCTTCACACAAAAATGGAGTATAATATAGTTCCTTCCAAATTCAAGGAAATAAGCATAATTCTTCCCTATTCTAGCAAATCAAGGAGTTACCAGACAATCAAACAAAAACATTCAATCTTTACAAAGCATACATAGAAATAAATAATAGATTCAACATGCATGTAATATGCTAATCCAATTGAATGAGTTGACTCCTATTTTAACCCCTCCAAGAAGAATTCTTCCAATCCTCTAATAAAAATATCTCTCAAACACTATTCTCACAATTAACTCACCTCATAATGATAACTCTCAGCAAGAACAAACAAGTAAAATGCAACATAATGGAAGTGAATTGGGCATCCAAATGAGGTGAAGGATACATCTATTTATACAAAAATATGATACATCACAACCTACAAACTAATTAAGCAATATGACACTTCTCAGCTCAACTTAATCGACACAACAATAAAAACAAAATGGTGGTAGAGTTTAAACTCGATACTCAACAACATAGAACAAAAAGTCGATTCCCTTCATGCCAACAACACAGTGACGAATTCATATTTGCATATGTTTAAAAATAACAAATCGACTTGTAGGAAAAAAGACTTCTATTTGGTTTATGCAATTCATAAGTTGGCACCACCAAAATGCCTCATTCCTTATTAATTTGGTTGTTGTCATTATGTAGAAGAATAAGTCTTATTCTCACCTCTATGTTTAAAGCTTTTGACTTGGTCTTTATTTTACATTCAACACTTAACAAAGGTGTTGATTACATTTAAAGAATTGCATATTGACTTCCAAGCACATGGAAATCTCTTCTTCCTTTGCATTTACATGCATTATTCATTTTTGTTTATATTCACATCATAAGCTATAATTATTTTCCATGTTATATGCGTTGAAAGCAATATTCCATGGTGTGGGTTTATAACACGCATATGCACTATGTTTTATCAGTGCTATCAATACTTATATGTGCTTTGTAAAGACATCGCTATTGATACTTTCATTTGAGCGCTTCACACTATATACTAACATGTATCTATATATATATATATACATTTTACTATATATATATATATTCACCAGCAACAATCACAATAATAAACCATTTGATATTTGAATGCATATTTCCATGCTATCATTTATAAAAATAATATTATATGTATATACTTATATACATATGTACATATACATACAAATATTGATATATGTGTATGGACGTCCCATTACGTTGATACATATACGTATGTCAATGTGTATATGTATGTGTATATATGCATATATAACATACATACATTTACTTATTTAACCAATCACATATACTTGCCAACTTATCAATAGTCACATATACATTCGATGTATATATCCATATATACATGTCTATTTGTCCATTTGATACCCCCATTCCCATTGGCAATCCGTCCATGAGCATGCGTAGGCATGTCTACCATCGTATACTCATATACGTATTAACTCATGTACATGGGATTATCATCGACATGCATAGGTGTACATATATATACATTCTATGTATAAATTTCTAATTGATTACATAAAAATATATAAGAAAGAACTTACATATACCAAGCACTTAACACAAATCAAAACAATCTCAATTGAGATCACGACCTATCTAATCCATGAACAAATTATACTAAGGAATGAATTACCAATTTCTCAAAACTACGACTTGACTTAACCATTCTATATGTGAGTGTGTGAGAGTTCAGTTTAGGCCTCGTTAAGGGTTACTAGACCAAATCCTTCTCCTAAGTGATACTCCCCCTCTCTTCTAGAGGCTTGATCCCTATATCTACAATCAACTTAACACATTTGGAATAGTAGTTAGTTGTTCACAATACCATCATTTGCATCATATTGTAGACACTTAAAAAGTCTTGATTGATATTATGCATCTGATTCTGATAAATTAACATCACTTTTTCCTAAATCAACTCAGACTAACCAATTAATTAAATAATCAACATTATTTAGTTAAATTCATCAAATTCTGCTATTAATCAAATAATTAATTTTATTAGATTAATTCACCTTTCTTTTGACTAATGTTCATCATATTTAATTAAATCAAATTATTTAATTAAATCCCCCTAAAGTCCTCTCATTTTATTAAATAAATCAAATCAAATGTTACAATCCCCTAACCCATCCAAGTTAATTAATTTTGAATTAATTAACCCTAAGCTACTTTCTAATAATCATTATTCATTTCTCTAGCTTTTAACTCCCCAAGAGTTAAATCAACCCATGGTCAACTAACCAGCTTGCGCATGAAAATAATTATTTTAATTAACTAATTACCCTATTTTCCCTCACAAAAACATATGCTTTGGGAATATTCCTCCAATAACTCCACTTATTTGACTTTCTTACCCAAACATTAACTCCTTTTACACTCTCAACCATATGCATTAATCTCTCTTACATCCTCACCCACATTCTCTTACACTCTCAACCATATTCATTTAATCCTCTTACATCCTCATAACTCTACACATTCTCCAAAGTGTGCTCCACCTTCATCTATTATTCTTGTGACAAGTGTCACATTCCTATTTGCTCCCATTTTAATCCCACATTCACCAATTTCACTCATTCTTCACCCTTCACTCTTATAAGTAGAAGCCTCTTCTACTTGAAATGGATCCACAATCTCATGCAAAGTCATTATGCTCATTTCATCCATCAATCATCCAATTGTTATCATTATCGTTGAGGGCAATTGGAATTTATCAAATCCATTTTCATCTATAATTTTAGGCATTGTTACTCTACTCAAATTCATCAAGGATCTTGAAGCTTATCATAAGGGATTGGGAAAGGGCCACTTTCCACATCAAAGTGACACCAATCCCCCTATGGGATGGATGTTTGATCTATTTTGTGTGTTTACATGCTTTCATTTGTGCTTTTGTTTCATGTTTTCATCATTTAGTATGATCAAGAATATCATAGAGAATGATGTTTGTGCTAATTTGAATGACTAACCTTGTTTGTGTTGTCTTTGTTTAGCTAGGTGTAGATTATTGTTCACATTTTGGCACTAGAAGGAGGGATAACCATTTAATTTTTTTCCATTTTGGCTCAGAAATCATGTTTTTGCAGGTTCTAGGAAGCAACGTCACCTTTGACATTACCAGAGCGTTGCTTTTGCAAATATAGCATCACCTTTGTAAATAAAGCTGCTTTTGTCATCATAGAGTCGCCTTTGAGGTCCCTAGTTTACTACAAAGCGTCACCTTTTTTTCACCAAAGCATTGCTTTTGCAAATATAGTGTCACTTTTGAAATATAGTGCTGCCTTTGTAAACAAGGTCACCTTTATTTTCTTGCTTTTGCACCCCATCTTAAAATGGCCATATCTTGGTCATATTTTGGTCTTTTTCAGAGCTTCTTTTTTTTTAAAATGGGGTAGAATTTCATAAGCTATGCAATGGTGTAGGTGTTTCTCAAATTTATAGAGTTAAAATTTTCAAATTTTCACCTAAAGTCAAATCACATTGTAACTTGGTCTAATTTTTAGGGTTTTAATGCTTAATCATTTATCTAACCCTCATATCTTCTTGTTTCTTGATTTCATCTAACATTTGGAGCATGGAGTGCAGGTTTTAAGAGGAGCATGGAGCATTGAAGTGAAAGAAAAGGCATTTGATATTCATTGTAATAGTGTTTTCAAACACTCATGGGAAAATAACCCATCATATGTTATTTTCCTTTCATGCTTTAGGACTACTAGTTTTCAATTGGGCTTTAAAATTAACCATTGCAATTTGGCTTTCAAAATTGGCTTAAAAATTGAACCTACAAACTTACTAGACATTGCTTTGTGGACTAAAATTGAACAAGACAAATTCACACTTAGCTTGGTGCTTTAAAATAAATTCATCATTTCTTTGAAGGCTAAAACGAACAAGTGCTTGAATTGTGTGATGTTGTCTTTGATGCATTTTGAGTGTGTATCCTCTCCCCTTGTGCTTTGTGCGATCTTGGGTGAAGAGAAACACTCCAAGTGTATTTTTATGCTTTGTGTCACCCTTAAGAGAGGACTTACTATGAGACACCCCCCACAATGGGAAACTCATAGGCAAGTTCTTGCAAGCACATTTACTGGCGAATTATATTAAAGGTTGGGAAATTGTGAGAAAGTACCTTCTATCCTGGACTATATAACATACTACACCTATTACCATGCCTTAAGTGGAACGGTAATGATAATAAGAGCCTTAAGTGGCAAAGCGGGTGTGTATATAATTGGGTGTTCTCAGTTTTTTACTAAGAACCAAATTGTTTAGTTACCAAAATCCTTAATACTTGTTGGTGCAAGAACGGTCGTTCTGAAGCTGCCCCACATTTGTACTATTCAAAGTATAAACAAAAAAATCCTTAAGGTCTCTGGATCTTTAGGATTTTGAGATTTGGTGGTCTCGAGAAGTGTGTGTCATGGAGGGGAGCAAGTGTCACCAAATCTCCAACTGTTCACTTGTCTTAGCGTTTGGAGAAATCTGAGTGGGGACTCAACAAAGTATGGCCATTTCTAGCCTAGGATTGTGCAATTTGTGAGTCAATCAAATACATTGCTTGGATCTCAAACATGAAAAAAACATTAAACAAATCATCAAAATTTCAAACCCTTTGGAAAGAGCAAATATCCTTGAAGAGTCCAATTATTACTGCTTGTCTCTAGGGATTTTATCCATAGAGGCTTCTAAACATTTGGGATCACATCTCAATTTACTCTCTCTAAAGTCAACCTAGGAAAACTATGGCCTTGATTCTTTTATTTTCACATAATGGACCTTGTGGAATGAAAAAGAGCTAAGATATAGACATTTAGTTTAAAATTTAAACAAGAGGTGTTGATATGGTAAAAAGAATTCATTAATCAAGATTAAATCAAATTGAATCCCACACATATGATTGTTATATTTTATCTTATGGTCTTCAAAACATTGATCTTTTGGGTTTGAGTTACTCATAGGGTAAAGCATGTTCTTCAGTATCTTGGTCTTGTAAACAAAGTCCCACTTAGGTTCATTTAGGATCAAAACAACCAATCAATTCATCCATCTCAAACATCTATCAAAATCTATCTCGCAAAAACTTTTAGAGCTCTGGGAACATCATTATCCTAGACTTGGGCAAATCATTTAAATCAAATCAAAATCACGTTGTTTAGTTAGGTGTGTGGGAATGCATCCTTTCTCATACATTTAGTTAAATTATTAATCCTTTGAACAAGTTTATCCTAAGATCACAAGTCTATCTTAGGATTTACAAGTTCATTATCCAAAATCCAAACATCAAAATAAAACCCTAAGTCTAGTATTGACCCAAAGTTCTTAAAATTTTAAACACCCATATCACTCACCCTTTCATCCTTCATCTCATCATTGGTCCTAAATTCCTTAGAGGTCAACAAGGTCAAAACACAAGAAAAACATGGAATACAAACTTGATTCATACATCATGAGTGATCTAAATCAACCAAACTATCAAAACCTTATGCTACCAATTGATTATTAAAACTCACATTTATACAATTCACACATAGGATCATTATATCCTATAAACCTCAATGATACAAAAAATATGAGTATGCCCAATCTAAATTTTGGAACATCATTCCCTATGGTAGATTTAAATCAAAGTTAAAACCTACAAATCTATCAACCAAAAAATAAATGCATGAGTCTTCCACAAAACAACATTATCCCACCAAATCAATACATGCCAAATATGAATATACCAAGTGCAAACTTATCAAACATGAACATATCAAATCCACACTTGGTAAATTATGGGATAGATAAATTTGCAAATTAAACCAATGTTGTTCAAAATCCAAGCAATATATTGACAACTCAATACATTAATCCAAATCAAGGTAACACCATGCAAAATCAAGTTTAACTAAATTAAAGCAATGTGATTCCCAACCACAAAAATGTTCAATATCAATCTATAATGAAAAATCTAAACATCATCCCAAATCAAAACATTGTCCAAAATCAATTTGTGCATGATCCCATACAAATACCACAAGTATACATTCCAAACATGCTTGCTCAACCACCAAATCAACTGTATCAAGGGTGTCAAGATCAAAATCAAGATCAAATTTTGCGACATCAAATTGCTTCACTTACCAAAATAGTTGATTCATTGTGACAAGAGACATCTCCACCCCAAAATCTACACACTCCCCCTTGGGTTAAACCATGCCATCAAAACATTGAGTTGTCTCCACAACCACACCAAGAACAACACCTCCAATATCAAGAGGTTGGATATCAAGATCAACAAAACCAACAACAAGTTCAATCACCACATCTCCAAGATCAATCACCAAAAGGTCAATCTCAACAAGCACAAACCTCACAAGATAACACACGTGAATAGACTCCTTAGGGAGAGCCAATTGAGTCTGCATTACACAAGGTATTTAATGCAAAACTCATCACTCTTCCAAAAGTAAGTGCTTTCAACTCTATCATAAGCTTCCCTTGGAATAAGGGTAGAGCTTATTTTGAGTATCATAGAGAAAATATTCATAAAGCATCAAACTGTATTCAACTCAAAAATCTCATCCAAGACCTTCTTGATCAAGGAAGAATAATTGTTTAGGACAATGATCAAGATTCAACCACTAGTGATAATAGTGACAATCTCTCCACCATAATTTTTGAGGTTAATGATCAAGATCTATCCATCAGTGAGCACCTTGAAGATGTTCCTACCTCATCCAACGATCAAATCAACATAGATCAAGAGTCACTTTTTAATCATGATCAAAACCGCTCAGCAATATCCAACAATGATCTATTTTAAAGAGTGTTAATATTATTTGATCCTATTGACATAATCCACAATCCATCCACCAATGATCATGTTGAAAATGGCTCTACTCACCTAATGAGTTAGAGGACATATCTCAAGAATTCATTCCAAAGCATGATCAATATCTTTCACCAAAGTCTAGCAATGGTCCTTTCCAAGACATATTGACATCCTTTGACCTCATGGTTGCAGAAATTGAAGGAATCCTCAACTCAACACTTGATCCAAGTGAACTCAAAGATCAAGAGGATATTAAGCCACTTCCCATGCCTAATGAAGATATACAAGTACCCTTTGTAAGCAATCCATCCTTTGAAATTGACCCATGTCAAAAACTTGATCCAAAGCACGTCAAAAGCAATTCCAAAATTAATCAAGATCAAGAATTTGTATCTCCAAGATGCTACAATGATCTAATGGAAACTCTCTAATCTATACAAGATGTTGCAAATGATGATCATATCCATATAGCACATACTCCTCCATCTACCCATGATATGCTTTCTTTGGATGGACACGTAGATGATCTTCATTTAGAATAGGATTCCTTTACTCTTGACATTATTACACAAAAAGAGTAGGTTATTAATTCCTACAGTCAGGCTAAGTTGTCAACATCAGGATCAAATATATCCCAAATTCAGATTGAGGACATTATGTATGAAGATATCCATATTTATCCACTCAAGGAAATAGGTCAGACCAAACAACATATTCTAGAATTAGTAGAGCAACAAATTGAAATAACATCATCTACAATGGTTATTTATTAGAGAATGCTTGCTAAATAGGACATCTCGAATAGGCAGAATCAAAGCATGAGGGTACTACTTCCACAACACTGGGGGAAAATTCATCTCAAGCAAATGTCAACATAGGGAGCATGAAGAATCCTTATGATGAAACCAATGCCAATACTACAACTAGCCACACCATGAATCTTCATCCACCCATCACCCCATCTGCAAATTGGGACCAACATCAAAAGAAGGAAGAATATCATCAAAGAAAAAGAAGTAGTGAAGCATGAAGGACAAATCAAATACAAGTGGATACCAAAAAATACAAAGATATATCATCCCTATCATATTCCATCAATAAAATAAACTATGAGGAAAAATAAAAAGGGAAAAGTATCCATCAAAGATGTCAATGAAGGAAAAAATAGGCTTCTCAAGCAACGTACAAAGTATATTAGGTAGTTGGTCCTAATTCCACACACACTTCCATATCCACCCATCATTGCTCATCTTCCCAAGTTTGGAGAGTCAAAGGTTCCAAACTATTAACCAATCCATCTTCTATTCATACACACACTCCATCATCCGTTTTACCATGCATGATATCCAATTCTCACATTAACCATGTATTGGCAACCACCTTTCATATAAGGATTCATAAGGCATTCTATTGCGATGTGCGCACAAAGACAAATTTAACTTCGATATCAACAAAGTAGATCAAGAATCTCAAAATTTGTATTCAAGTGCATGTATCTTAGCAAAGGAATTTCTTCAAGAAGGATATTAATGGCACATTATGACAAAAGCATCTACATCGACACCACTAGGTGGTTCAACATGAACTTAAAATATTTCACAAAAAACAAAAAAAAATAAAAAATCATGAAAATAGTAAAGATAAAAAAATCGTCCTCTAGTGAAAACCAATATGGTGGTGCTTTGGAAAAGTACCATGATGAAAACATGGAAAACAAGGATTCATGTGTAGAATCGAGCATCTACATATGCCAATTCAGGTGAAAGCATCTTATCTCATCCATAATAAATCCAAAATTCCATCTATTTTATCCATAATAAATCCATTCATCCATAAACCACTTACCTAATCCATTTTCATCCATCTTCCAAATTATCTTGATCTTGACAAAGTTTGGTGTACACTTTACACTTTCTTATGGTAAACATCTTGACATGGGTCATTGTCATTGATCATATCCTATCCAGTATTATCTGAGCCATGAAACATTATCCAACTAAGCATTCTTTATTTGAATGTACCTTATCTTATCACAAGATAATCCTTGGCATCCTTTTCATACTTACCATATCCATCCATCCATACATCTATCCAAGAATCCACCCATGGCATTCCATACATTGCTAGACACTGGGGGTAGATATTTACATCTTGCTTTGGGAATAAATATTGATCTATATCTTCCAACTTATGTAGTGATCCAAACATTGGTGAATGTAAAATCAAATTGGTCAAAGCATTTGTGAGCCAAAATCCAAATCCTAAACCCATGACATAGTTTGACAAGAAGATGTTCCTTATCAAGCGTTATCTTTCATCAAACATCAATCCAAACAATCAATATCAGTTTCATCTAACGTGTACTTCAACATCACATCAAATCACTCAAATAAATTTTGTTCCAAACTAAGCTTCATGAATTTGATCAATCAAATCTAATAAATCCATCATCATCTTGAGATATCATTCCCAATCCTTGTGTTGCTTAACACTATCCTTGCATTGTTGTGTATCCTCAACAATGTTATCATCATCAATCCATCAATCCAATAAATCAACCCTAGCTTGGTTTTCAACAAAATTCCAAAATAGATTACTGATATCATTAAGCATATCCATATCCAAATTGTCAAAATCATGCAAAAAATCCAAAACATTCAAATCATATCAAAACTCCAAAACAGGTCAAAAAGTTAGAAAATGTCAAAAACATGGTTATCCAAACTACATCATCTTTGAGCTTAAATGTAGGCAAGGCCATCATTGATGATCCCCTGAGACACGAAAACAAAAAAACATTCATAAATAAAAAAACACAAAAATATTTAAATAACTCAAAAAATCCAAAAAATAGCCTCATAACATTTCAAAAACATCAAAAACATGCAAATATTTTTTTTAAAATCCATCAGTCTCATTTTGATTCACCGACGATAATCAATCATCCATAATAAATCAATCGTCACCTTCATCCTTTGGAAAAATAAACAAAAACAACCACAACAATCAACAAAAGCAAACTTCAAAAGTAAAAAAAAAATAAACTTTTAAATGCAAAATCAAACTCTTGATCTTTTTAGCAAACATGTCAATCAACCTTATATCAATGGCCTTTCAAAACCTATCAACTTTCCACCATCCACTAACATGCCCTAGGATGCATCCTTCCTACAATGGGAATTATCTTTGACAATCACTTTGGATACTTATCCTAAACAAAACACATCCCCTTGGCTAGAGGTATGAAGAACATTGGCTTGTTTGTTCACTTGATCTTTTCTTTGATTTATCTTATTGCACTCATTCCAATGACCTCTTGATGATGTCTATCAAAATGATTTAGAGAGAAAGGAATGAGGCATTGATCATTATCTTTCATTTGCTATGCTTGTTGGATGTTCTTGTAATATAACTTGGTGAATACTTGCTTTGTTAGGTGTGTATGGAAGAGGTTTTGAATAGCTTGTTGACTATTACATTGTTAGGTTATGCCTTTCTATGTTTTAGTCCAAGATGTTTGAAGCTTTTGAAATACATCCTAGCAAGGTTTTCGTATGTCAGGTGTGAACAAGAATACTCCTATCTTTTTGTCAAGTCAAAGTTTATGGCACTAGATACCCCATCGTCTTGGCCATCTATACCTTGATGCATCGTATCTGTTAGCTCTCAAAAACACAAGCAAGATGCCTCAAGAGGCTGCCAATCTCTTAATACGTTTCAGGGTAACATACAAGGTCAAGTGAACTCAACCTTCTACTCTTCAGGTGCTGCTAAACCTAGGCGGGTGTACCTTTTTGAATGAAGCAGACTTTATGTACTTGTGATTATCTTTCATTCAATGATTTGTCCACAATGGCAGATGGAAGTGAACAAATGAAATCAAACTTGATAGCAAAAACAATCTTTTGATCTAAATCCTAAAATGCTTAATTAATAGATATAAAGAAACTGAATGAGTTCAAAATGATGAAGTGCAGAGACCAGTGCCTTATTGGGTATGCAGAGTTAAAATGAAATCGAGATGAACAACACCTCTTTGGAGAAAACTCAAATTATCTGGCATATATTCTGTTTACAACTTGTATAAACATGCAATACTATAACTACTAAGCTCTACTTTAATAATCTAGATGAAACTTTCTGATTACTGTGATCAACTAAAAGGATTTAATCTTTGCTTGAAAGAACCAATTGATTAATCACACAGATACAACAAATGTGCATTGATAAACTGAACATAAACTTGTTATGTCAATTTAAACAACTAAAAAGCATCAATCTTGGAGACAACTTAGCAGCATTTTTTCATTGAATTCAATAGATAATTGACATCAGAAATGTGCAGCAACATCAATTGAATTTCATAAATACCTCCATTTTGAAAACATGCACCATAGTCTTTGATCTAATAAATTTATTGTACTGTGTCCATCTAATTTGCCTACTGTATATCGAATAAATGATAGCTCCTCCTTTTACAATTACAAAATGCCTATTTATACACCAGCATGAGAAAAACATATCATATTGAGATCCCATGTTGGCCTTTCATAGAATTCAGGCTCAAATCAGGTCGGCCAGCAACGGTATTTTAGCAATTTACATGTCGGCCTCAGTATTTGAATTCTTATTAATCATTCGCCAAGTTACCCAGATAGTTATGCCGAAGGCAATTCAATTGCTGTCCGCCCGTGCTCTTTGTATATCGCTCTGACTCTGTGATGTCGGTAAGACATCTCACAGATTAGAAAATGTTATATCGATATGCTTCTCATAGTGTATTATTCATTTGCTAAGACATAGGGAAACTTCTCACTGAGATGCACTTTTCTTTTCATTCACTGTCGCTGTAACTTAATGGTATTAGAGAGACCTCTTGCAGATTTCATTTTGTTTCATCGAAAGTCTTTATCCATTCTTGAGTGTCGTAGAGAAAAATCATTTTTTATGCCGACAAGGATCCTTTTGTTTTCCATCGGCGAGACCGAAGGTCACTTGCCGAGACCTCATACCGATATCACTAACTCCTACTGATATGTTCCTTTCATCCTTAGGTTGCCAAGACAATGCCAACCTCTTCGCAAAAACCATTCATTAGACTTTGTCGGCAAGACCCAACGAGCTCGCCAAGACAATTCAAAATCAGGGAGAGGTCCCAAAGAATCAACTAAGTCATACCGAAACATCCCGAGCACATCAGTTCGCCAAGACGACACAAACCTCTTGTCTAAAGTCATTCATTAGATTTTGTCGCCAAGACCCAACGGGCTCGCCAAGACTATACATTGAAGCTCATAAGTCTTACCGAAGGGTTCTCTTAGTTGCCAGTCGGTGAGACATATTGAAATCGCTAAGACCTCATGTCGATATGATTATCCAAATGCGGGTCGGTAAGACATGATATATTCGATGAAACATTACACTGAAGACCCCTGACTCATGTTGATAAAGCTTTTGTCGCCAAAACAACATGTGTGTCATGCCAAATGATGAATGCACAAGACCTGTGATCGCCATGACATCAGATGATTCTTGCCGATAGGCAATACAGACTCATACAAGCATAAATATAATATGAATCGGGAAACCCTTGACCATCACAAGCCGATATGAACAAGAATGTGAAAAAATTAGACATAGATGATTTTATGGGGAAAATATGGGGAAAATATGGAAATTCATGAGCACGATCAATATGTAAAAACATCAAAATTTAACAGTTCCAACAGTATCTATGTGTTTTTATCAAACATAAGGAAAGTTGTGTCATTCGTGTCCTAATCCCCGGATAAGCAAATCATCATCACTCATCACCATATCTAATAAAGTCTCGACAACTCATAGACTTGTTGGACTTCTACATCTTCTTAGAATCTAGGATACACCCATCTTATTCTTCTTATTCTTCTATATTTACTAACATTTCTATCCAAAATATGTGTGATATCTCAAAATATACGTGAGGCTACCCATGGTCAATGACTGTCTATACATCATCAAATTTGTCTACATCAAACATTCGAGATTTCTAATCCTCTTGTTGAATTGATCCTGAATCTTTATCGCAAGCTTGACCCAAAAATTGATTTTTTTGTCCGATCTCTCAAGGAGGCAATGTAGTAGCGTAATTCCTTATGTTGGGGCAACAGTGGGGTATCTAAAAAATAGGAAATTTTTGAATTTTGATCTCGGTAGTGTTATTCTTTGAACCAACGTAACATGTACCTCGCTTCAAAGAGGGGAAAAATGTAGACACTTAAAAAGTCTTGATTGATATTATGCATCTGATTCTAATAAATTAACATCACTTCTTCCTAAATCACCTCAAAATAACTAATTAATTAAATAATCAACATTATTTGGAGGTAAAAGCACAAAGTTGTGTCACACTTTTTAAAGAAAACGACCAACACTGGTCCAACTTTTAAACTTGAATCACTAAAAAATGACATATGTTTTGAATTTTGAAATGATGTAAACTAATAAAATATTTACTTTTGAGTATATTTTCTGCTTGTATTTTTTTTAAAAAAATAAAAAATTATTTGAATATAGTTTTTTATAAATTGATATTATAATTTAGTTGCTGAAAAATGAAGTCACATAAGACATCAACCTTTATATAGTAATTTTTTATTTTTTCTCCTTCAATTTTTTTGTGTATTTATAACTTGAAACTTTAGTGCATGGATATTATTTTTTCCAATTTTGATAAATATATATTTGTAAATAAATATTAAAATGTGTGCATATTAAAACATAAATGTTTCTATTTGACATTAACTTTCATATTATCTATTTATCTAAAATGAAAAAAAATTATACCCTCTTGATATAGATTCTTTTATCTATTGCATCATATTTTTTTAAAAAAATTCAATAAGTTTTACTATTTTTCCTTGACATGGTAATCAACCTAGTATTTTGTGTTGATAACCTACTTTTAGTAAAAATAAAAAAGAAAATATAAATAATAATTTATATATATATATATATATATATATATATATATTTGAAAACTAGACTTATGGATCTACAAAAGGTATTTTTATATTTAAAAAAAATGTTATTTACATAAGTAGAAATTGTTGAAACATCAATATTTTTCAAATAAATCTATTTTTTTGGTAAATTTCCCTCAAAGTGGTGCTACATATGTATTTAACCAATAATTTTAATTGGAAAAGTTGTGGATATATCTAACTTAACTAGAATGAATCTTACAAGATCATATGTTTGACCAAAATATATTGTTAGTTAGAAATACTTAAATTCACTTGTGCTGATAAGTTGGTTGAAAGAGTGACACACCTTTGTACTTTTACCCTTAGTTAAATTCATCAAATTCTGCTATTGATCAAATAATTAATTTTATTAGATTAATTCACCTTTCTTCTTACTAATTTTCATCATATTTAATTAAATCAAATTATTTAATTAAATCCCCCTAAAATCCTCTCATTTTATTAAATAAATCAAATCAAATGTTACAATCCCCTAACCCATCCAAGTTAATTAATTTTGAATTAATTAACCCTAAGCTACTTTTTAATCATCATTATTCATTTCTCTAGTTTTTTACTTTCCAAGAGTTAAATCAACCCATGGTCAACTAACCAACTTGCACATGAAAATAATTCTTTTAATTAACTAATTACCCTATTTTCCCTCACAAAAACATATGCTTTGGGAATATTCCTCCAATAACTCCACTTATTTGATTTTCTTACCCAAACATTAACTCCTCTTACACTCTCAATCATATGCATTAATCTCTCTTACATCGTCACCCACATTCTCTTACACTGAACCATATTCATTTAATCCTCTTACATCCTCATAACTCTACACATTCTCCAAAATGTGCTCCACCTTCATCTATTAGCCTTGTGACAAGTGTCACATTCCTATTTGCTCCCATTTTAATCCCACATTCACCAATTTCACTCATTCTTCAACCCTTCACTCCTATAAGTAGAAGCCTCTTCTACTTGAAATGGATCCACAATCTCATGCAAAGTCATTATGCTCATTTCATCCATCAATCATCCAATTGCTATCATTATCTTTGAGGGAAATTGGAATTTATCAAATCCATTTTCATCCATACTCTTAGGCATTGTTACTCTACTCAAATTCATCAAGGATCTTGAAGCTTATCACAAGGGATTGGGAAATGGCCACTTTCCACATAAAAGTGACACCAATCCCCCTATGGGATGGAGGTTTGATCTATTTTGTGTGTTTACATGCTTTCATTTGTGTTTTTGTTTCATGTTTTCATCATTTAGTATGATCAAGAATCTCATAGGGAATGATGTTTGTGCTAATTTGAATTACTGACCTTGTTTGTGTTGTCTTTGTTTAGCTAGGTGCAAATCATTGTTCACACATATAATTCATCATTAGAATATCAAATTCAATCAACATTCTTACTACATTTTCATTTCAACATAACATTAAATCAATTTAACATTCATTCTTTACTTTCCTAATAATACAATTAAACAAAGTACAAGCACATGATTTCTAATCAAAATTACAAGCACATTCATACTGTGTAAGGGGGAAATCTGAAAGATGTGATAAATAAAATTGGTGTATTAGAAATTAATCTAAACAACAAAATGCTAATGATTCATGCCCATTACTCACAAAATGAAACTACAACATTAAGGAAATCAAGAACGTAATTGAAATAGAACAATGACAATGAAATCCTAAAACAAAGTAGCGTTACCATCTTGTGTCGGAGTGTGTTTGCGAAGATGTTGGGTTATTTGTATCAATGTGAAGCCTCCATTGTGTGTGTGAAAGCTTGAAGAACGTGCATGTGTTGATCAAAGATATGCGTTGAAGCTTTGTCAAAAATGTCGATTAAGATATTGACATTACTTCGTTGTGCAAAATAGGTTGATTCTCCAATCATTTTTGAGAAGAAAGATGGTTGTTATATAGAATTTGTGTTTTTGAATGAACGCTTGAGATTGTGTAGTAGAATATCTTGATCAATAGTTGAAAGATGTTGAGAGGATTTAGATGGGAATAATCTATGCAAATTGATTACACAATTAGTGTGATTGGAGAAATAGATTGATTTGTTAGGAAATCAGAGTGAGCAATTGGTGGTTCATAATTTTCTCAATCATGAAAGTGGATGAGGATAATTAATTAATTGATTTAATTAATTAATTTTTTTGAGTTGAACGTGCAAATCAAGTTTGAATTTTGTAAACAAAGTTGTATTTGTTTGATTTAATTTTTTATGACGTTTTTGAATAATTAAATTTGATTATTCAAATTTAGGGGAAAGTGACATAGTTTTGATTATAGGGAAAAATAGGTTTTTAAGGGACCCAAAACCCTTTACAACCAAGGATACAAAATGCTGCCAAGAAATATTTTCAAAAGACCACCAACAACAACCCAACAACCAAAAAACACAAACAAGTGGGTGTTATACTAAAAGAGAGACAAATAACCACCAACAACACCCAACAACCACAAAACAACAAAACAACTAAAAAGAAACCTACACCTAGAAGGAAACAGAAAGCAACAAAGACAAAGACCATGCACTAATTCAAGCCACTCAGAGTGTTGGCGACCTCAATCTGCTAGTTCCTATGCCTCTCGACCATATCTAACAGCTCCTCTACATCAAATGTTTTCTTCCAATCAACGGACCCTCTGCCAGCAATACCTTTGTCATCATCCTTAACAACTTTTTTTACCCTTTCCCTTGGCCGCATGCTCTTTCTCCATAAGTTTAGAGAAATAAACCTGATCCTTCCTGAGCTCACTTATTTTCCTGAAAAGGACTTCCAAGGAGTCTGCACTATTCATCACAAAGATATGGCACACTTGCATTAACTTCTTGATATCCGTATTTATGCCTAAAACCATGGCTTTCAAAGTCACCAATATTTCATCACACAGAGACTTAAAGTCATGGTAGGAACCTTCAAGGTCCACCATTCTGTCTATAAGAATGTCTGGCATCGAACCCTCCAGAATATTCTTCATATTTTCCTTTAAACCTCTGATTTTTATATTAATCTTATTGAACTATTGAAGAGTCCATTTGGCCAATTTAAAGGTACCAGTGGCCCCAACTCTAGCCATATCCAGTAAATCAAACATGGAGGTAACATCATCATCAAGGTAAGAAAAGTCCTCGGAACGAGGATTTACCTTCAAAAGCTCTTATTTGGATTTTTTCTTTTTTGCATCCTCCTCATCCAGACCCCTAATATCCTTGTCCTAATCCTCCTTGGGCAAGTCCTACAAGGGATAATCCTTAATGGCCACAGTCTTTTCACTAGAATCCTTATCTTCACTAGCCACATTTGGGCCCTTGGTTGGAACCTCAGAGGCCTTATTCTTCATGTTAACAATACATTTAGACAACCTCCTCAGTTTATCAACCAAACCCTCAACATTACCCTATGTTCCTACATCCAAACCACCACCAACAAAATCTTTACCTATAGCCACCTCCGTAGACTTGGGAGAAGAATCACCCGGCCCCACCTTCATGTCCTCTCTCAAAAAGGGCCAGCCTCTTAGCAGTCCTGTTACACTTAGCACCAACCACCTTCCTCTTCTTTGAAGACGTAGTTGCAGCCACAGAAGAAGCATCCTCCTCATCTTCATTCCATTCCTCCTCCTCCCCCAAAGGGGACTCCAAACCTGACGACCCAGACAAATCACTTACAACTTTTTCCTTTCCCTTGATGGCCGAAGCAGGGATAAGAGTCTTGACGTGCTCCATGATTAATAAGATAAGCCCTTCATGGAGGATGGGGGCCCTCCTATTCTTCAGATGTGCATACACCAAGACCTCCAAAGAAGATAACAAAAAGAAAGGGAATGAAATGAACAAACCATGTTTGAAATGGTTGAGGAGAGTAAAATGGTGACCAAGAATAGCCCTAAACCTCCCTTCTAGAGTAACATAATGCATCAAGACCTAAACAACACTTGCCCAAATTTTCTTGAGGGAAGTTCTCTCATAACCCTAACTCTCCAATTTGATCAACTGCTTTCGCTCATCATCTTTAAAAAACTAGACCATTACCTCCTCATTACTTTTTTTATCCTTGAAAAAGTTCCTACCCACAGTCGGTATCCTCGTAACAGTGGCAACCAAGTCCTCATTAACCTCCACTTCTAGACCTTTAACCTTGAGCTTACAATTATGCTAGAAAGAAACAAATTGCGTCAAGGCATTAGGGTCATGCCCATGCAATCTCTCCAAAAATGGAGTAAAATTCCCATGGCACAAAATATTCCAGAGTTTCTTCTTTCACCGAATATCACCACAAGAGTGCGGTTGGATTCGGCTCCTGTCACCACCCATGGAAAAGGACAAAAGACTCATAGAACCCTTGTGAAAAACACTCAATTGAAGACCAAAGAGAAACAAAACACCCACAAAGCATGCAAACTAAAGGAAGGTACTAGACCATAAATGTCACATCACCTCACCCCATGCCATCATTTCTTAATAAACTCCTAGCTTTCTCGGGAAGGATTGATCCCTCCTCCCACGAACGAAATTCATTTAAGCTGACAACCTCATTGGAAAAAAATCTGCCAATGAGTTTCCTTCTCGATAAACGTAAGAGACGCGAGTCTCATCACAAGATTGCAACATGATCATCGTATCCTTAATAAGTTGGTCGACATTCCAACTTGGAGGATGAGTGCCAAATAGATAATTTATTATGTTCATGGAGTTTCCTTCCACCCATAATTTGGAGTAACCTTTGCTGATAGCATATCTAACACTTATGAACATAGTCTCTGCCTCTGCGCAGTGATTAAAGTGACATAGTTAAACTATTATGTTTTAATAATTTAATTGAGTTAGGAGAATAAAGTGAATTAGTGACATAATTAAATAATTGGTATTATTCAATTAATCAAGAAGAATAAAGTTAGATTAGGACTTCATTAAATAAATGAAATTTATTTAATTAGTCAAAAATGATGAAAAAGTGAATTAATTAAATAATGTAGCATTATTCAATTAATAGAGGAAATTAGGGTTTCAGGACTTTATTAAATAAATGAAATTTATTTAATTCGTCAAAAATGATGAAAAATTTAATTAATTAAATAATGTATAATTATTCAATTAATCGAGGAAATTTAGGGTTTTTGATGCTTTTGATGTTTTATGATGTGAAATGCTATGATATTTGATGATAATGATGTCGATGATGCAAAAATGTCATTTAACGTGTGCAATAAGTGTTAGGTCAAATTTACATGTCTACATTTTACCCCTCTTTGAGACAAAGTATTGGTTGTTTTTTTTCAAAGATTCTGATGTTAAGATCAAGATTTGAAATTTTTTATATGCCCCACTATGCCTCAGCGGTCAACAGAATGATGGTAGGACTCTAGGTTGCCCCCTTGAGAGGTTGGCTAAAAATATCACTTTTGAGGTTAGGCTCACGACACTATTTTATTTTAGTTATGATGTGTAGAGAATGAAAAATTAAGCCTATAGGTCTCTTGTTGCTAGTTCAAATATTCCTGGGAGGTCCTAATTTTAACCTAGGAGGGTTTTTTAAGTAAAAATTAGCATTTTTGGGGGGTTAAAATAGGTAATTAGGGTTCTAATTATCTCATTTGCACTTTGAGCCTATTAGGTCTCAAAAACGCAGGTTTTGAACCTTAAGAGGGTGCCAATCTCTTAATACGTTTTTGGCTAATGAATGGGGCGAATATGATTGATCACCCCCTTCTCTTTAGGCTCTGCTAGACCTAGGCGGGTGTACCTAAACGATAAGGTAGATTTGAAGGTTTTAATTTAGGCAATCTACTCACAATGGCACGTGGGTGTGAAGTAGTTGCAAAGCTAATGACTAATTCCTACTTAAAATGTCTTTGAGAATAAGGTGTATAAGTAGAGTTTGTATAAAAATGTTCTAAACTTGACTAGTTCTTGAATCTATTGGGTGAATGGAGTTGAGGGGTGGATGATGGCGATGGAGATAGATATGTAAGATAGGTAGATCTACTCCTCATCTTAACTCTAATTGTTGGGCACTTTTAGATGTTTGCATCTTGTACAAATGTGCAGGTTAGTTGGTTACTGCACTCTTCTTTATAAATCTCAGTGTTATCCTCCCAAATTACTATGATAGCATGAAAGGATTTTTAATTTGCAGCTTGAGGGAAACCAATCAGAATAACCACTTTAAAAGGATTTTAATCCCTGGTAGGAACCAATTAAAATGGATTACTTGAAAGGATTTTAATTCACTCTTACCAGAACCCAATCAAAACGATCACACAACAACAACAAATGTGTCTTGAAAAATTGTATAAATTTGAATAACTCAAGAGAACCACTTTGGAGACAACACAATAACACATGAGAATGAATATCAACACAATAGTTGAATACTGGAAATAAATCACCAATTATAAATAGTCTTCTCCATTATATTGCTTCAAAAGATGTACATTAATAAATGAAGTTATGAAATATGGACATGGATGGATGGAATATGCAACCTTTCTACTACTACTAGTGATGATGATTTCCTAACCTACTATCTAAAAATATCATGATGATTGATGATTTCATATTACATATATACATTACATTTTTAGGGTTATGACCCTTCACACGTTCGTTTGATGCAACTCTTCATTATTTGTATTCAACAAATTAAAATACTTTAATCTTCATTGTCTTCATTTCCTATGCAAGTATTTCGCAATAATTCCTTTGCTGGAAACTTCTCACTCTATATTTTTACCTAAAATGTCCTTTGAGTAAAATAATTACCCACTTCATAGTCTTTGTGCTGTCTTTTAATTTCCTTTGTGAAAAATGTTACTTTTAGTTGTATGCACTATTTTTTAGGTAAAATAATTACCTACTTCGTTAATCCCTCTGAAAGTATTTTATTTTCGAGTGAAAAATACTTTTCATTTGCACTCTTCATTTAATAAATTTTCACCTTTATACTCCCTTGACAATTTTCACATTCAGATCTCTTTGGTAAAAAATGTTTCATTCTTTGGTAAAATATTCCACAGATACATTACACTAGTTATAAAACCATATTTCCCTGAGTTGAAATGATAAATTCTCCATAAAATATTCTCTTCATTGCCTCAAGATTTTCATATTCTCTCTGAAAACTTTATTCTGGGTTTTATTTTATTTACCCTTGGAAATTTTCCTTTTTTCATTATCGGGGAGACTTGGAGCCATCTCCCTTCAGTATGGGCTTCTCCATTCGATGCTATTTCTCTCATTTTTGGGTGTTGAAGAGACTTTGAAAAATATCACTTCAATACAAGTATTTCTCCTCGATGAAATTTTCATTGTAGCATTGTATTAATTTTAGGGTTTCTGGTTTGATTTCTGGTGAGTCCTGGTCAAGATATGCATCTGTGATTTTCTCTAGAGGTTCGATTTCATAAATAGGAATCAAATTTCTATACAAGTTTGTAAACTCAACTCCCATAAATTCTCTCAACACAGGCCAAAGATATCTCCAAATTGTGTTCCTCACTTGTAAATGTTTCACTGGCTTCGAATCGAAGTCAAAATCTAGACGAAGATAATTCAATTTATTTCTATGAATAAGAAGATTCAACATGTTTCATCCCATGGCCTCTATCCTCTGCTCCTTTTATTATTTCCAAACTTAACCTGCTCATGGCGTAACATTCCCTCTATTACTTTTCTTATTGGTTACTTTTGACTTTAATGTTTCTACAACTTTTCTTCACATTAGGCCCCACATCATTCATTATATCAAAGGGACTTTGTATTTTATCCCATCGATACTAACATCTCTCTCTGATAACTTTTGAAAACATGCTTCCTCCTTGTCAAAGAGACTTTAGGTAATCTCACCCCGATAGCTCTATGTCTCTTCGATGACATTTTTTGTTGCAACACTATGTCGAAGAGACTTTGAATAGTCTCACTTCGATAGGCTAAGGTCACTTCGATATTCATTTTAGGGTTTATTACTTTGACTTTTGTGGTGCACGGGAAATGCTTTGAATTGCCTGGACTGTGTGGTGATTCAAATCTTCTTCTCTACTCCCCAATATGTTCTAGTGAGATGATTCTATATTCTGATGCTTCAATATCCTCATCCACGTTATTTCCCTTTTGGAATTGCTTTGTTATTATAGGAAATGTACTTGTTGATATATCGTGACTAGAGTTCATCATGCATGGATAATCTGGTGTTATGATATGCATATGTTGAGTTCAGTCTTCAAGGAACTTCAAAAGGATTTTAGACTGAAAGACCCCAATTCATTCATGCTTTGATGCGTGTATTCAACTAGTTATTTTAATGATTCAAGCTTGTCTCTTGGCATTTGAGTTGCACAGTAATTCTCTATTTTCTTATTTGTAAATATTCTATTTGTCATTTCATTGTTCATCTCCAATGTTACTCCTTTTCGAGCAAAAATACAACAGAGTTTGCCATCCTGCATGAGATCTATACAAGCAAAGACTGTTGCCTTTAAATCCTTCAGATTGTGCATACAACGCAGTTGTTAGTGCATCTGTATATTCACAAAATCTCTTCCATCCTTCTTTATTGGCAACATCTACTGAAATCCTTTTCTCTAAATACGGGCATGCTATTTTTGTTTATGGAGTTTTCTCATATAGATCTAATATCTCTTTCAATTCTATTTTTTGTTTTCTTGTTCTTTGGTTTCTTGAATCCATTAGCATCGTTCCTCTTACAATATAAGACCACAAATGAATTATTCCTTGTTCATCCTCAAAATACGTGGCTCTAGGACACTCACAATATTATCTGATTTATCTAATCCATTCAAATCACCTCCATTTGTAGTGCCTATCATTCCCAGGAAATGGAGACTCTTTTTGAGGAGCTTGTATCTACCTTTTGAATAGTATAATGATTTCTTGTTGGTGTTGGGAAATAACGTCACTTATTTGTTACTTCTTACTTGGTTTCCACTAAACACTGTCAAGCCCTCTTGATTTTGAACATTGCACGATGCTCCCATTTTGGAGCAGGAAAGATGCTAGTCACAAGTTTTATTTTTAATCTTTCCAATTGCTTTTCTTGGGACTTCTAAAGCCTTATCAGTAAAAATTTTGTGCAATTATTTTTGATCATTCTCCTAGATAAGAGGTTTTCTCTAAACTATTTGATAATTTTGCACATGTGTTACTACCAATTAAGGATAATACTTCTAAGTGGGGAATTGTTTGTAGTGTTGGGTACTCACTACCACAATAAGTCAAAGCAAGCTTTCTCAAATTTCCCAAAAATAATAGCCAACCAAAGATGTGCCATTTGTAATCTACCTCAATTCCATCTATTACTGTATGCATCAATCCATATTTTTGATGACTTGTTTCAAAGATTCCTACACCCAAAGTGCAAACAAATATCTTCTCACTTGTGAATCTCTAGTAATAGAACTTTGTGAAAGTGATACTAGTTGTCATGATACATATGTTGTATGCATGATATTTTGACTTTAGATCTTTCCTTTGGTATCAATATCCCTGGAGTCTTGAATGGGATTATCTAGGAAGTTTAGACTTGTTAGTTGGAATGCAATTGCAATGTAGCATGCCAATGTGTTATAATGACTATCAGTTTTTCATCAAAATCTGAAATGCATCTTAAACTAAAATGGGTATTTGTCAAATTTATTTTCTGACATCGTGCACTGTGACAAAAAAAATCAAGTTGCTTCCAAAATTGCTTTGAAAAGTTGATCATTTTTTTTCCTGGAGCCATGAGTATGCACCGAAATGTAGATTTATGATAGGGGAGCATGGTTGTAGAATGGTTTGGAATGAAGCCATTATGATTGAAAACTGTCAATGCTCCAAGTTGCTCATTTAGCATTTTTTGAAAATTGCACCTATCAAGCTCAATTGAGACCCACCAACTTGCCCTTTTGAAAAAATATCAAACCTGATTCTAGGAAGCTATATCTTTGGAGATTAGTTCATTTAGGTCACATGAACATGTAGGAAAAAGGGTTTTTATTCAATCTTCTTCATTTACAAAATATCAAGCATCAAAGTTGACCTTTTTGCAACTTATTGGAAGTGCAGTCACAAAAACTGTGTAAAACCCATTTGGTTTTGACTGTGAAAAAATATCGAATGAGGAGTTGAGGCTCTGAGAATTGGCATGAAGGTAGATTTACATGGGAGGAATATGGAATTCCAACTGGTTTTTCATGACAATCTTCTAGTTGATAAATGTTGGCTTCCAAAGTTGGTCTCTTTGACAGATTTTATTGTGTAGACAACAAACCTTCGCAGATCCCTTCAACTTGGTATTTTGAAACCTTGTCAAAACTGAACGTACGAAGCTGAAATTAGGCGCACACATTCACATATGTCAGATAAACATGCTTGAAAGGTGATTTTGTGTGAAACTGAATGGGCTTCAAATTACTATTTTTCAAAGCAGGCACTTGAGGCATTTTTTACAAATGCATTTTTGAGTGCTACAATGTAATTTTTTATTATGGGAGTCTCAAAATAGCCTAAAATTTGCATGCATTTTTAGGCTCCAATAGATCCTATAGAGAATTCTTGCCTCTGGTTTTCTTGTTTTGTCAGTTGTCAAGGAGCTATGGTGAGAATTCAGGGAAACCCGCATGCCGCAGATGCGATTCACGAGTTCAGATGACCTGTAGGCACAGGTGCCCCGATATGTACCCTTTCATTTCTCTATTTTGTCTTTTTATGTTTGCGTAATTAATGCATGAAGAAAAAGTAGTCGATAGCGCTAGGATTAGGATTTTCTCATTTTAGACCTTTGTAAACAATCACTTTTGATATTTTCCCTCACCTGCTCAAAACTTATGCACTTGACCTAAATTTGCGCTTTTGATTTTCACCTTTGTTAGAAAATTTTGCTTTTGATATTCTTGCTTCGTTTTGGTCGCTCTTGTTGAATTTTTTTGCTTTGACAAAAAATTGCGCTATTGAAATTTTCACATTTGAAATTTTGTATCACTTTTGACTAACTATTTTGCGCCTTCGATTGTTTGTTCACTCTTGACAAAGAATTTTGCACTTTTGACAATTTTATTTTTGCTTTTGACTTCTTTGGGATCCTAAGGCATTGTGTTCATCGTTTTAATTTTGTTTTGCATTTTCATAGCGAATCTTTAACATTGTGGGTTGAATGGTTACAGGCGATCTTTAATCTTCTCCATTTGAGGGAGCAACAATTGCGTGATCTATTTGAATTGATCGCCAGGTTTCATGAGCTAGAGCGAGACATTTTGGATGTTGTTGGGCTGCGACACATTTTCTACATGCCTATCATTAAAGGTCATAGAGCGATGATTATTGCTCTTGCGGAGAGGTGGCACTTAGAGACTTCTTCATTTCATTTACTTACTAGGGAGGCCACCATTACCCTGGAGGATGTGTGGAGGATCCTCTGTATACCCATTCATGGAGAAATTGTTACATATTTTGTTTGACAGGGTATCTGCGCTATGCGTTGTGTACTTGGTGTGAGACATCTGGAGGTTTGGTAGTCAGAGATAGACTTATTAGATTTTGTTGGAAGTGTCAATCCTATTTCACTTGTTCTTTGTGGTTTGGTTTATGGGCTTGTTGTTCTTGATAGGAGAGGCTGATAGTTTCCCATTGGTTGGGGTGTGTGTATAGAGTAGATGTTCGAGCATGGGACTAGATACGCATGGGGTCCATGTCTCCTTGCCCACCTATATAGAAATATGCACGAGGATGAGTTTCGTGGAGGGAGGTCTATTTCTACTAGTGTTTCTCTTTTGCATGTATGGGCTTGGGAGCACATCCCAGTTACTTGACCTGATGGTATATTAGATTGTACTAATGGGGATCCATACTCTTATTGTTATGGATATTTCCTTCATTACACTCTACCTAGACAGCTTCCCTACTGGCATCATGTTTTTGATGATATGCCAGGTTTAATATGGAGGTCATATATGGATTATGAGGCATATCCTAATGATCAGGAGAATTTGGTATATTGTAGATAGACTAGGTGGTTGATTGGTCGCATGTGCTCTCTATTAGAGAGATATATACCTGATAGGGTTTGTAGGCAGTTTGGAGAGAGACAAGGTTAATTTCCAGATGCCTATGAGGCTAAGTTTGGTCAGACCACTAGAGAGGTCCGTGTTTGGGGTCTACAGGCCAATCGAGATGCTGTTGTTGCTGCATTTAGAGCTCTTGCCCCATTTAGATGGGGTTGGCCAGTTGTTTTAGCCAATCCTGGTACTAATCCTGATTATGATCAGTGGTGGGCATGATGCGTTCCTTTGAGATTCATATATCCTCCTGATGTTCTTGCAGTGGGAAGAGTAGGAATTATAGGTCATCGTTGGGAGAGGAAGTGTGTGGAGATAATTGTGGAGCAGTTTTCTAGGGCCAGACAGGATGGTGCACAGGGTGATCCAATGTAGGTGATTAGGGATAGTCCACAGGTTCTCCTCCACCACTTGGAGATGGAGGGGTACAATTAGCATAGATGAAAGTTGCGAGGGATGTCGAGATATTGTGACAACAAGCCGAAAAGGTGCAGATTGTTACACTCATTGTAGAGCGAGACATAGCTCAACAAGAGAGAGAGGGATTTAAGACAAAGAGAGACACTAAGATTGGGCACCGTCTATTTGTTGAGACAGTTGTAGGCTATTATTACTGAGAGGGACAGTCTTAGTAAAGAGTGTGATAGTCTACGAGCTGAGCGAGATCAATTGCTACAGATGGAAACATATTATTGAACCCTGTATGAGGCTTTTGTTTCCAGAGCATAGCAACGTCCAAAGTTTGGAGAGCCCAATGTTGCTATGGGTGCTGAGTCAGGTAGCTACTTAGTTAGACAACCTAATCAGCCTGATCCTTAGAGTCCTCCTTTGGCCGGGCAGTGGCATATTTTTTCTTGATCTTTATGATGTTCAAAGACTTATATTACAAACATGATTTTGTATATATATTCATCAGCCTAGCTAAGGCCTCGTGTGTGTATATATATATATATATTTGTATTATCCTATCACACATGTTTCACTCATGATGTACCATGACATTCTCATTTTTTTGATGATGATATATATGAGATATGCATGCTTCAATCCAGCTTCATTATGTGTTTATGTGATGATGATGTATGATGATTTATGATGATGTATGCTTTTTTGTACTTTTTGATGTATGCATATGATGTGGATGGATGGATTGATCATATTCTATTTCATATGATGTTTTATTATATATATGATGAACGTTGATATATGATGGATGTGTGCCTTTATACATGATACATAATGTTTTCTTTGCTTTATAATTATCATCATGATATGTATTGATGACATTGTGGATGCAGGATGGATATGGTACTAATGATATTGTGATGCAGGATGGATGTTAGTTAGAAGATATATTAGATGATGGATAGAAATTTGATGTTGTTAGTTGTTTATGATTTTGCTTTTGCTTTGCTTGGAGACTTCGCATTTTTAACAATATTTTTTTATGTAGAAAACATATACAATGCACCAGGGTATTAATAACCAAGGTGACTTTGTATCCATTGCATGGAATTTGACTCAACGTACAAAGAATATTCTTGCTCATACCAGACATACGAAAAATTTGTTTAAAATATATGGTTGGGTTGTGTTAAAACTTTTCAGACTAGTTACATAGAGAGGTATAAAATACCTAGCATGCAACTACTACATGAATTGTTTCAAAATAACTTCCATACACTCAATAAAGCAAATATTTGCCATGGTATTATCACAAAAACATCTTACAAACAACAAACCGAAATGACACTCAATTTCCCCCATTCCTTTTTCTCTAAATCCTTATGGACATCTCAAGAGATCCTGGGAATGAGTCAATAAAATAAATCATAAAGATAAGACTATAAAAGATAAAACAAAGTTGCAGTATCATTTTCCATATCTATTTTGAAGTTTTAGGCTATTATCTGTTGTTGATCATGTCTATCATAGGAACAAATCTATCAAGGAATATCTCAAGATGTTGGTGGATTGTCAAAAGATAGGTAGTTAACACTTTGGTCCTTATTTCTGTCTGTTTTGTAATCAAATTTTTGTGATTGTTTTCTTGAAAGTTCTAGATTTTGATGTTTGCTCTGTTTGTTTGTTTGTTTTGTCAAAGGGTGAAGATGACGATTTTTTTAATATGGGTGAAAAGTTTATTGCAGATTGTGATGATGGAGATGGGACTTTTTTATTTTTTTGAGTTTTTATGATGTTTTTGTTGTTTTCAAGGGAATAACCTAGGGCCTTGGGGGCTCATCAAAGATAAGCCTTGCCTATGTTGTACACGTAGAGGATTGTAGTTCTCTTGGTTTGATGTGAACATGTTTTTGATTGTTTTCTTTTTTGCGAATGTTTTTGGATTTTGGTGTTTGTGAATGTTTTTTTGATTTTGAATTTTTGACTAAGTTGAAATAAAGCATGATAGAAACCTAAGTGGACTAAACTAATGCCTTGGGTCTGATCAGAGATAAGCCTTGCCTATGTTGTACATGCAGAGACCATGTAGTTCAACCGGTGCTAACTCAAAGCATAACATGTTTTTGGATTCCAAATAGCAATGATATTCCACTTCTATTTCTAGAGGATATGTTTCGGGAAATCTGCTTAAACCCGCATGAGGTTCAAGCAAATGTTGATATCTTAGAATTTTAAATGAAGGAATAATCCAAAATTGTTGTTTTTGATTTTTTGTTGTTTTCTAGATGTTTTTAATTTTGTTGTTTTGATCATGATGGGACACTCAAGGATCTAATCCATGACCTATTTTTGAGAAGTTTCCCCTAGTTCAAGACAAGACTACCTTCTCTAGGAGATTGATGTTGATGGTGCAACAAGGTTCAATACTCAATTAGTTACCAAGCCATGGTTGGACACATGTCTTATTATGGGACGAATGGGTAGATGCTTTGGATAGTACCGATAGATAACGATGCAAGTCTTATTCAAACGCAGTTCCTATTTTCTAGGTTTTCACTATGGTACCAGTTTTAGGAGGGCCACAAAGTGGTTTCATTTAAAGAACGTTTATTTCTCTTTACTAGTTTTCTTTCTTTTTGATTTTTTTGCTTTTTGCTTTTTTATCTTTTTGATTTTTTTAAATTTTTACTCTTTTTCTTGGGGTTGTAAAATGCTTTGAAGGTTACCTTGGTAGTGAATTGGTGGTATGCCTTGTTGTTGGGGTGAACTATTTTGAAGGTTACCTTGATAGTGCATTGGTGGGACACCTTGTTGATGAAATTGTTGATTGGGAAGGGTACAATGTGGCACACCTTGTTGTTGGGACGAACTGTTTTGAATGTTACCTTGATAGTGCGTTGGCGAGACACCTTGTTGACGGGATGAATTGGGAAGGGTAGTCTATGTCACACCTTGTTGTTGGAGTGAACTATTTTGAAGGTTACCTTGATAGTGCATTGGAGGGACACCTTATTGATGGGATGAATTGGGAAGGGTACCCTGTGGTATACCTTGTTGTTAGAGTGAACTATTTTAAATTTACCTTGATAGTGCGTTGGTGGGACGAATTGGGAAGAGTACCCTATGGCACACTTTGTTGTTGGAGTGAACTATTTTGAAGGTTACCCTGATAGTGCATTGGAGGGACACCTTGTTGATGGGATGAATTGGGAAGGGCACCCTGTGGTATACCTTGTTGTTAGAGTGAATTGTTTTAAAGTTACCCTGATAGTGCGTTGGTGGGATGAATTGGGAAGAGTAACCTATGGCACACCTTGTTGTTGGAGCAAACTATTTTGAAGGTTACCCTGATAGTGCGTTGGTGGGACACCTTGTTGATGGGATACCTTGTTGTTGGGACAATGTCTAGATCACGCTATGAGTTAGAAGACATAGATCAAGTTTTTATTCTAAAGCAAGATGTAAGTACTTTCCCCTAGTGTCTAGCAATGTAGGTGATGGATTATCTTGTGATAGGATAAAATGTTTGGATACAGTATCCCCTTTTGGACAATGCCTCAGCTTAGATAATGCTGGATATGATAGGATCAATGATAGTGACCCATGTCAATATGTTTTCCATAAGAAAGTGTAAAGTGTACACCAAACATTTGTCAAGATCAAGGTAAGTTGGATTTGGATAAAAATGGATTGGGTTTGTCATGGATAAGTTGAGATGCTTCCACCTGAAATGGTGCATGTAGATGCCTGATTCTACACATGATGTCTATTTTCCAGGTTTTCATCATGGTACTTGTCCAAAGTGCCACCATAGTGGTTTTCATTGGAGGACGATTTTTCTCTTGACTATTTTCTTGATTTTTTAATTTTTTTTTAATTGATTTTTGATGTTACACAAGACGCCTGTTTAACAAGTTTTCATTATGGTGACAATTTTTTGCTCATGTTGAACCACATAGTGGTGCTGATGTAGATGCTGCTGGTGCTGATATGGTTGTTGTTGTCATGACATGCCAACAAAATCTTGCTTGGAGGAGTTTTTTTGCTAAGATACGAGCACTTGAATGTAACCCTTAATAATTCTTGTCTTCTTTGTCAATACCAGAGTTAACCTTACTTTGATGTGTACATCGTGATAGAGTGCCCTTAGAATCCTTATGATAAAGAGTTGCTACCAATGCATGGTCAATGAAAGGGTTTTGTTATGCCTTGCATAACCACCCCATTTTTTAATTTTTGGAACAAAATGGGTCCCCCTTTTTTTGATTTGTTCGCCTTTGGTTGTTTGGTTGGGTCTTAGGAGTTGTTTGTTTTGATCCTAAGTCTCTCTCTTTTGCTCTGACGGAGGTGGGTCAGAACCAAAGCTAAACATGAAACTCTTTCAAGGTTTCTAGTTCGGATACCGTTCTGACTCCGACTCCGTCTTCTCTTTTGTTTCTCCTTCTTTGTCTGTTGGTTGTTTTGAACCAACTCATTCACCCAAGATCCATGGTATACTGATTTGATTTTCTTCCTTCTCAATAAAAAATGCCCAGAAGGAATGGATGCTACCCATAGGAGGGTACTGAGGATGAAGAGTGCTCATTACATGCTCAAGGGAGGGGCTCTATAAAAAATAAATTATGAGGGGGTTTACCCGCATTGTCTGGATTAGCAAGAAACCAAGCATGCTATGGTTGAATTTCATGGTAGGCATGGTACAGGGCACAGATCTGCAAATTCTTTGGCTCATCAAATCCTCAAGTCAGGATATTATTGGCCCCATGTGCTCAGGGATGCACACAACATGTCAAGACATGTCATACATGCTAGACCTCTGCATCAAAGGAGCGTAATCCAACAATGCCTCTACAACCAATATATGAGGTAAGACCATTTTCCCAATGGGCACTAGATTTTGTGGGGGTAATTAATCCTAATTCTTCTGCAGGACACAAATTCATCCTAACAGCTACAGACTATTGCACCCATTGGACTGAGGCTCAACCATGCAAGAACAACACCACTGGGGTGGTTATCAGATTTCTTACTAAAAACATTATTACCAGGTTTGGAGTACCATTCGCCCTGGTATGTGATAATGGCCCTGCCTTTTCAACTGCTGAATTCATACAATGGGCCTACGAGCATAAAATCATTTTGAAATATTCCTCTAACTATTATCCTCAGGGAAATGGTGTAGCAGAATCTACTAACAAGAATCTGCTAGAAGTGATAAAGAAATTACTGGAAAGTAATCCTAGGGACTGGCATACCCAGTTGAGATTTTCCTTATGGGAAGATTGAACCCGTATTAAGGTTGCTCTAGGAAATTCCCCTTTTAAATTAGTCTATGCCCAAGATCCGGTTTTCCCCATACACTTACAGATACCTGTTCTCAAGTTTATGCAGGAGTTTTATACAAAATATGATCGGATTGAGGTAAGATTAAGTAACCTTTTAAACATGGAAGAATAGAGAGACGCTGCTCTACAACAGTTCTTCAAGCATTAGGCTGTTGTCAAACGTTGGTTTGAGAAAAGAGCTAAGATTAAGGCATTCAAAATCTCAGATCTGGTGTTACTATGGGATAAGGCTAAGGAGAAAATGGGTGATCATCAGAAATTTGATAGACTATGGCTAGGTCCGTATCAAGTAGCTAAGATCTTGGGTGAGAATGCTTTTTGCTTCACCGCTTGACGGGAGAACTTGTTCCATTGCCGGTTAAAGGATAGTTTATCAAGCATTACTTCGGATCGTAAAGGTTTGAGTTTTGAATTAATTGTATATTTGTTTTTTTACGTAATTACTGGTTCTTTGTTTCTGTTGGTTGTTTGTTTGTTGGTTCTTTCTTTATCTTTGTTTCCTCTTTGTTGTTTTGTATCTATTTTTGTTTTCTTCTTTAGGGATCCTCTTTTCTTTCCATCTTGAAATATTGGGGTTGTTATTCAAAGTATGATGTAGGCACTAGGAGAGAAATTGGTTTAGGTATTTTTAGGCATATCTGTCGAGAGATTTTGTTCTAAAAGCTCATGTCTTATGGCCATTTTAGCATGAGTCTGAAAGCTATTAGGAATAAGGTATATTGTACACAACCTCATGAACTATGATCAAAATCTGTCACAAAATAGATAAAACATCCAACTATAAAGTGCCTATTCATCGCAGGGTGATTATATCTTCAATTCAAGTGAAAAATTTGTTTCCCCAAAACTGTCATAGGATCCACTGTAGTTCTCAACCCATATCTCAGATTATGAATGTCTGAGTATTGAGAAGGGTTTTAAAAAAAAAGATTTTTTTCACAAGTGAAGCCTGTAAAAGAAAGAGAAAAGAGAAATACTAAAATAAAGGCAAACTCAATACTAAATGGGTAATTCAAGTATCTCTATCAGGGCTATGGATGCCTGACTGGAAGTAGAGCAATGCTTTGAGAGAACTAGAGGTATCTCCGTCAGAGCTGTGGACGCTTGACTGGTAGTAGAGCAATACCTAGGATTCCATTGCATGACAGTCGAAGGACTCAACCCTTGTAGCTTGGATCATAGATATAGTTGTTTAGGTGTGGAGAAAGCTCAAATAAAGAAGGATGCACCATAAGCATGCACACACTCAAATTCACGCAGTAGTTTATGTTGGTTTTACATTTGAGATTCCAACTCAACTTTACTTAAATATTCTGGTCACACTTAAGTTAACATGTTTCATAAATCACAAGTTTTTGGGGTGACTGAATTCTTCAATATCTTAAAATGGGTAAACCATTTTCCCAACCGAGTCGCCATTTGTTATGTCTTGCATAACCACCCCATTTTTAATTTTTGGAACAAAATGGGTCCCCATTTTTTTTGTTTTGTCCACCTTTGGTTGTTTGGTTGGGTTTTAGGAGTTGTTTGTTTTTCTCCTAAGTCTCTCTCTTTTGCTCTAATAGAGGCGGGTCCAGAACCAAAGCTAAACACGAAACTCTTTGAAGGTTTCTAGTTTGGATACCGTTCTGACTCCAAATCCATCTTCTCTTTTGTTTCTCCTTCTTTGTCTTTTGGTTGTTTTCAACCAACTCTTGGGTTGGTTCGTCTCTTGTTTGTTGGTCATTTTCTTATGTTTTTTTTGTTTGCCTGTGCGAAAGCGAAACCAAGATTGGAACGTAAGTAGGAAGTTTCAAGTTTCCAAATTGTGTCCCCGTTTCAACTCCGTCTCTGCTCGTTTGCTTTGTCTCCTCATTTTTTGTTTGTTTGTTTGGGCCGGGTCTGGTTTTTGCTCTGGTCCCGCTTCCCTTGTGCTTGTGTGTTTTGTTCTTTGCTTTTTGGTTGAGGCTGGACCCAAACCCGAAATAAAACTTTAAAATTTGTAAAAGTTCCATTTCACGTCATTGGCTTCGCCCCCGTCCTCTTGTGTCTTGTTTTGGTTGTTGTCCTCTTTGTCGGGACCAGATCGGGGTTGGAAACTAAGTAAGGAACTTTGTGTAAGTTTCTTTATCTTGTCTCCGACCCGGATCCGCGTCTGCCTTACCTTTTTGATATTCACTGGACTTGACCTAAATTTTTGTTCACATCGTTGGCTCCGTCCCTGAACTACTGCATTTATGGCATTAAATGCAGCCTCTTCGCATGCACAAATCAATTGTTAAAGGTGTAATCATGTTTAAACTAGCTCATTATCATTATTATTCAAAGCGTTTAAGTAAACCACAACCAGGAAAATCTTGAGAGGATTGATTTGATCGCGAAGGCGAGTTGTGGAGCGAATCTTGGCTACATTCTGGTCAGTCCTGAGGAGCATTTTGAGGTGGGTTTCTTTGCTTTTTCGTCTCCTGTTTGTTCTTTTGGATGTTTTGTTTTGGCGTATTCACAGGAGGGTTTTTGTTCTGTGAATTTCTTCGCTTGCTTGTGTTTTTTCTTTTCTTGTTTTGTTTCTTTTGTTCTTTCTTTTATGTCCTATTCCGTTTTTGGTTTCTTTTTCGTTTGTCATTTTATTCTATTGTTTGTTCTGCTGTCGCTTTTGTGACAGGTCTGTTTTGTCGTGCCCTAGTTCTTAACTAGGGTTTCAATTTTTGTAGGGGTTTCCATGCTTGAGTGATGAATTTTGTTTTGAAACCCCTTTTCTTGGCTTCTCGCGTTGACTCTGTGTTTTCCATGTGGGATTTTCGTTATGCCCTAATTTTTTAGAATTGGCGTGTTGAGTAAACTAGGGTTTTGCTCGACAACCTTTGCAAAAATGGTCTTTTCTAGGGTTTAAATTGCCTTTTGTATGAAGGAGCTATTAGAGGAGTTAAACTATGCTATTCCTGGTTTCCTTTAAGCTCATGTGACCCAGGGGTTAAAATTCATGTGACTGTACCCTTTGAAGTACCCTCTGTTTCTTGAAACTATTCTGCTGCCGCCTATGATGTATCTTTATACTTATTATTGATTAGAACCGGAGCAGGGGTGGAAGTTGAATTTGGTAACTAACAAATAGTTTTGGCTCGGTTCCTATTCCGGTCCCAATTCTAATCTCATTTTGGTTCATGTCTAGTTTTGATCCTGACCCCACCATATGATAAATGATGTCTTTTATGCCTAATAATTCTATGGTCCCGCCTCCGATGAAAGCAAAAATTGACTAAGTAAATATTATCTTAGGGGGGTAGAGAAGGGTATTATATGATTAACTAACTTGGATTGTTTTGTTCATCTAATACAAAAATTTGTTGCAGGAATCAAGAAATGTTGGGGGTATCAGATGAGGCTTCCTAGAGAAGCCAACTAGGTGAAACTTCATGGAAAGGAGTTAGACCGAAGAAGATCAAGGTGGAACAACTTCCATATACTTTGAGATGCAAGAATAGGGAATTTTCCCTCACAACTAGCAAAATTGATTATGACTAGGTTGATATTACTGACACCAATTTGGGCCCTTTTATCTATGAAGAATTACGTGAGGAGACATTCATCGAGGAGAAGGTCACAGGAAGAACGGAAAGGATTGTTCAATCAGGGCTGGCACATGTTGCACTCTTCCCCTTATCTGTCCAATGTCCGAAGTTGATTCTTGCAGTAGCTAGAGCATATAATCCTACTACTAGGCAGTGTGAGGATGTAAAGGACAATGTCATTATTGATTTCACACCTCAAATGATCAAATTTCTATTTAATGTACTTGATCCCAGGAATCCTAGGAAATTGAATGAGGCAGAAGCTCTGAAGATTTACAGTGATAATAAGGAGAAGAATAGATCTCACATGAATAAGACTTGGATGAGGGTGGAGAAGAAGTCTCTTACCAAGCTTCTAGACCAGCCTAAGAGGGTAGACTTTAGTAAAGAGATTGTAGATATAATCATGTTCCTTTCTAGGGTGTTTGAAAAAAGGGGCGCTTCACTGTTTAAGGAATGGATGGTTCCTTTCATCCAAACTATTTTGGATGGAAGGCAACAATTTGATTTGTCAATGATAGTATTAGACAACATTCACAATCAAATGATTAAAGTGAGAGAAACCAAGTGTTTCTTTATGACCTCCTATGTAGTTTATGCAGCTGCCCGAATGGGAATTTTTCCTAGACTTCAAATAGTGGGTATATTAGGGGAAGCCCAAGGACAAAAGAAAGTGTGGGAGTATTATAGTCAGCTCACCTTGTAGGCATCAGAGCAACATTATAGAATGGTAAATGATGCATTTCTTTATGTCATTATTAACAAGCTTAATGGTGATGCAGGATATAGGCTTAGCAGGGAGGCAATGGCTTTTGTGAATGAGTGGGGGCATTGGTTTATCCATTACCCCACATTCACCTATTTTAGGTTAGCAGGTTTTGATCATCACCCCCATTTGCTGCCTAGATGTTGTGGTGATAGGATCATTTTAATGGAGTTTATTTATCAAGCCTTGGCTGTTAATTACAAGTTTGGCACCAAACACAAGACTGGTTGCCATAAGTTTCCAATGAGGCTAGGAGTTTTTAGCTGTCCACACATTGTGGCAGCTAAGGCTATTTGTGATTAATTAGTTTATTTGAAGTTGGGCTTGTACAATGTGAAGAAGCATTATGACCCTAAGCATAAGTTGCGGGCTTTGCTTCCCAATCTCTTTGATAAGCACTTCAATCTGTTGGAGGATTTTTGGGAGGACTTGCAGGATGAATATGACCTTAGGAAAAAGAATTATGAAAGGATACCTATCCCACTCATGTTTGAGTTTGGGATAAAGGAAGACATTCCAAAAACTTTGTCTGATGATGGGGTAGTTTTGGATCCCAGGTATAATGCAGAAAAGATTGGCACTAAAGATCTTGATCCAGTAGACTGGAATGCTGAGGAGGCAATTGACATAAAGTAGATTGCAAGACTGATGCTGGATAGGAGTATTCACTGGGTAAGTTTGAGGGTTAACCAGACTAAGGCTCAATCATCTAAAAAGAGGAAAGCTATAGGTACACCCAAGGATACAAGAGGACAAAGAGAAATATGACACCTAAGGAACCCTTAGAGTTTATGCCTTCTAATGCACAAGAGGAGGTGGTCAATCAAAACCTCCTAGAGTTGCAGGAAGGTGAAACAATTGCGGAGGTGAGGGCTTCTACATCTGTTGCAGGAGAAGTATCTACTCATCCCTCTGATACACAATAACTAGGTCAAGAATCACCAAAGGGAGCCCTAAAGGGAGCCCTCCATGATGAAGCAGAGGTCTTAAAAAAAATGGAGGATGAAATTGAGATACATAATGTAGAAACAGATTCAGAAAAGACTACATTTGATAAAGGGCATCATGTATTAACATCTCTTGATATGATAGATGATGCAGGGATTGAACACATATTGATTGAGGAAGATTAGTGGAAGCTCTTTGACGATGCAAAAAGAGAAGTTGATGCCAAGGCACAAGCTGAGGCATTAGCTAAGCAACAAGAGGAGGAAGCCAAGGCACAATCTAACTTGGCAATCAAGCAAAAGGAGTTGGAAGATAAGGTCAAGGCTGATGAATTAGCTCAACAACAACAACAAAAGGAGTAGGAGCTCAAGATACAGGAAGAGAGAGATAAGTTGATGATGTAGAAAAAGATTCATAACCTTGAAGAGGAAAAGGCCCAGCAGAGAAGAGAGAAAGAAGCTCTTGAAGCTAAGCTCAAGGCACAAGAAGAGGCTCATAGAAAAAAGGAAGAGCAAGAATGTTTGAAAAGGGAAAAAGAGGCTGTTAAGATTGTTGAATATGAAAAGAAGTCCAAAGAGGCATGGGACTATGTTGAAGAGTTGAAGAAGCAGCGAGATCAACGTTGGTGAAAAAGAAAGTAGAAGAGGAACGCTTAAAGCAGGAGTTGGAGGCTAAAAGGCTACAAGAGTAGAAGGATAAGGAGGAGGCAAAAAAGTTAGCATAGGAGAAGGAACGAAGTGATCAACAAAATGTGTAGGAAGCTGATTCTCAACCAGGGATTACATTGTTACAACCTTTGTCTTCCACTACCATGGCTTCTTCTTCAGCCCATGAAACCACTACTCCTATTGCTCCTACTTGGTTAAAGCTGGACTTAGAAAGAAAACAAGTCGTTCAACCACAACCATTGAACTGGGACGAGATGATGAAATAAATTGAGAAGGATAAACCTAAGAAGAAGGCCCAAATTATTCACTCTACCGAGCTCATTGATGCTAGAGAGATTGTTGCTAAATGTGCCATGCCCGTAATGGAGAAGAGCCATGATGATATGTAGATCACTGATTATTAGTTGGGGGCGGTAAATTTGGGAAGGCCTACAAGAAACCAACAAATGAATTTGATTGATATTGTGTCCTCTTCAACTAAATCCCGGATGATCAGAGATAAACAAAGGAAGGATGAGCTTAAGGCTCAATTAGATCAACTTCATAGGTTTTTGAAAGATGTTTCAACTCCCATTTCCCAACAAGCTGCTCTTCCTGAATCCCCAGTTTTGTTAACAAAGAAGGAAGCAGATGATTTGTTTCAAATGAAAAGCAAGGTAGGAATGATGGAAAAATGGTTGGAGAAGCTCAACCAGGAAGTTGATGATGTTCTTGTTGAAGGTTTTAAGATTCATAAGGCTGCTCTTGAATTGGCAGAGGATCTAGATCAACATGCCAAGGATCTAGATAAGCAGGATGATGGATACAAGGAATGTGTTAAGAAGCTTGAAGATATTGGAAAAATTCCTAAGTCCACCTTGCTTGAATGTTCAATTCTTGAGCATGATAATGCAGATTTTGTGGAAAAAATTGTGAGCATAATAAGGTATAAGTCTAAGACTATTCATGGGCATCAAGAAGAAGTTCGAGAAATGGGAAAAGATTTGAATCAACATATAGTTGAATTGGAGGCAATTGTGGCTATTTTAATTAACCTAGAGTCCTCAGGAAAGGAAGGCTTGTCTTTGGATAAAATAAGGGAAAGATGGAGGGGTAGGTTTGAGGAAATTATGCAAAAAGGAGATGATAGGGAGAATCTATTATTGGATCAATTTATGGATATCAGGGAGGAGACAAGGACTGCTAGAAGAGAGTTAATCAAGTTGAAGGAGATATAAAAGTTGGTTTATGTAGAATTTGAAAGGGTCATATTTGAAGATGGTTGGTTGGATGGACCTGATTCAAATACTCTTCAATAAGTATTCTCTAGTTATGACGAGTACATCCTTGAGCATTCAGTGCAAGAGTGAACTGACTCTTTTCACCACACACAATATCTTCTTTTCTCCTCTTTTTGTGGGGTTTTGACATAAGCTCAACTCCGAGTTTGGTCCTTTGGTTTCACTCTCTTTTGGGAATATCAAATTTTTGGTGCAATAGAGTAATCAGCCTTGGAACAAGGGTTCATCAATCCACTTCTGTGTTTAGTTACAACTCTATTAATTGTGGATCTAGATTGATAATTGAGAGAAACTTGTGCATGTGGCACCTATATGTATTATTAGGTTCTATTTTTTAAAGGTCGGCTAATAAAAAGAAAGATCAACCACCTGATGATAGAAAAAAGAGATTAGATCTAGGATTTTGAGGTTTTAGGAGAGATACTCTGAAAGTTTAAGTAAAACTTAGTTATTTTACAATTTTCATACATTTTTATGTTATTGTTTGAAGTTTGGATCTATTTTGATAAGGTTAATGGTACATAATCAATCCATACGCTAGTGATTTTGCTGTACTTAAGTGTTTATTATTTGATGAAAGTCAATAGAAGGAACTGGATTCAAGATTATATCATTGGGTTATCTATGGATGAAGTTGTTATCATGTTCATTTGATCTGTGTTTAATGATGAGTGAGTGATTTGTTTGAAGCAAGTTTAGTAAATGTTGATGGTATTTGAATTAGCACTATGGATGTATGCAGTAACATAGTTTATTCAGTGGATTGTGTAACACCATAGAAAGTGCACAAGTACAGATTAGAGCAAACATGCAATACACATCTAAATGCAAATCTAATGCTAAGCAACAAAGAACAAAGGAAAGTAAAAATGTGAACAAACTGAAACAATCTCACCAATTTCAAACGTATTTCCATGATTCATCTCGATTGCCCTTCTCCATTTTGCTGTTGTAGTATAATTGCCCTCAGATTTTTCGTAAGTTCGTGCAAGTATAGCCTAAGATAATGATTAGCAAAACATTGGATATTCAAGATTAAGTGCTCTCAAAAGTCATAAGATTTCGTGAGAGAATGAAATGAAGAATGACAGATCAATTTATAGAAAATTGATTATTCAAATGACAGGCCAATATCGAAAGATCAACAGACGGTTGAGATCGACTGATTAGACATGCATTCTGATAACTGTCAGTGATGACATGCGTGATACAACTTAGAAATAGAATTAAAGATTAAATAAATGATTTAATCTTCCAGTTTGGTATTCGAAAACAAAAGAATTATCTTTGCATGACAAAGATGAAGATTGATTAAAGCAACTCTTGTTCGAATGCACGCACAAGATTTAATTAATTAAATAGGAATATTTAATTAATCCGCATGTACACACAATTGAGTTAGCACTAGACGATTGAATGATTTGACGAAGAGATTACTCGAGAAACCCACTCAGACATTAAATCAAGAGTTAACTGAGCGATTTGAAATAGATGTTGAGTCGAGTAAAAGTGAATACTTAGATAACTCACACAATTTATCTAAATATAGAGGAATGCGTTAAAATAGGATTCATGAATTAAATAATTCATTTAATTCAAGATTTGATATTTGAAGAATAATTAAATAAATAAGATTTAATTAAAGTGATGAAGGATTTAAATGAATAATTAAATAAATAAAGAATTTATTTAATTATAGTTGAAATATGATAAAGAGTAAATTAAATAAAATTTATTTAATTTGACAAGAAGGATAAGGTTAATTAGTAACATAATTAAATAAAAAGCGTTTATTTAATTAATCAGATAGAATAAAGAAAATGTGAATTAATTAAATAATTAAGATTATTTAATTAATAGAAGAATTAAAGTTAAAGTGAATAATTAAATAATTGTCATTATTTAATCAATAGAAGAATACGAATTATGACGAATATGGAAGTCGCAGGCTTAAACTAAATTTCGGTGTCTACATTTGCCCCTCTTTGATACAATGTCATTTCGGTGTTGTGTCAAAGAAAATCGATAAGAAATATGCCCCAGTAATTCCCCAGTGTAAAACAGGTGAAGGTATGCCCCCTCGGGAAAATTGACAAATTTTTGAAAAAGTTAATAAAAATTTGGAAATAGTCCCGATTAGGCCATTGGATGGCCAGAAATGCAGTGGAGTTGACGGAATTGAGGTTGGAAATGTTAGGGACGGGTACGGGCTGATCAAAGTGGGAAGTTAACACGGCCAGTAGGAAAGAAAGGCCACCTAAGCCCTAGGTATATATAGGAATATGGGTAAAAACCAATTCATTTTCACCCACTTAGCCCTAGAATTGAGAATTTGCTCTGCACCCACAGCGAGGATGTCGCCCGTTCTGAACACTCACCATCGCACATACAGGATCCGGACCTTCCAGAGGCCAGCCGATGCGGACCCCTCGGTATGTACCTCAAACTTGGCTTTTGAAATTTTTCATTTGCGCGCAAATTTATGCATGTAATTCAAGTTTTTGTTATGCGTCATTTTAATAAATAACCGCATATGATCGCGTGAACGACGCATCTGTTTGCGGAACAACGCATTTGCGATTTTGCATTAACTATTTTTCATAGTTTGTGTGTGGTTCACCGCATGTGTAGATTTATGAACCGCATGTGAAATTTTGCATTGCATTTGCATTTAGAACAACCGCAATTGTTTATTTTGAAACATAGTTGAAATTTTGCATCGCATTTCATTAGTTTGAAACACATTTGAATATGCCTCAACGCAATGTTATTTATTTCAATGCAGTTGTTTTAGTGCAACACACTTGTGATATAATTAGCCACATTTGAAAAATAACGACGCATGTGAATAATAAAATGACGCATGTGTATTTTATGTACCGCATTTGTGAAATAGCGACACATGTGAAAAAGAATGACTCATGTGAAAAATAACAACGCATTTGATTTGTAGTTAGGATAGTCATTTTGCACTAGAATAGATGATTGATGCTGACATGAGGCATGTATAATGCCATTGCAGGTTGTGCTGGATATAGTATATACCTGAGAGTCGAGGCCGATGATTTTTCGGTTCAGGGACAGCCTACAGAGTGCAGAACGACGTTTCCTCTGGCACCTTGGTCTACTTCACATGACAGACATGCCCCAGATTCGGGCGAACCGTGGATTATTGACAGCTTTGTGTGAGCGGTGGCACTCAGAGACATCGTCTTTTCACCTACCAACTGGAGAGGCCACTGTTACCTTAGAGGATGTCTATAGGATCCTTAGACTTCCTATTAGAGGCACACGGGTGACATATGATACCCAGAGGGGTGCAGCCGAGATGTGCAGATACTACCCACATGTGGACATCAGGCAGTTAGGGTTCGACGACTATGAGATTAGGTGGCGTGTGTTGGCTCAGAGGTATAGGTAGCTAGACTGTCTATTGTGTACATTGATAGGCGGCATAGTACTTCCTGACCGCCGAGGTCATGGTTTTCCCGTGGGGTGGGGGGAGATGCTAGTAGGCATGCTAGAGCATCGAGTGGTGTATGCTTGGGGTTCATGTCTGCTCGGGATGTTATACTTTCATTTGCATGATATTGCCTATTGAGAGGCACAGTCTATGAGTTGTGGTACCATGCTCCTGATGGTATGGGCGTGGGAACACATCGCCATTTTCCGGCCACCAATGACAGTTGATCTTCCACACGGAGCTCCTTATGCCTTCCGCTATGCGGGGGCTAACACTCAGCACTACATAGGAGATACGGGTTATTTTAGACATACCATAGACACTATGGTGCAGTTTACATGGAGACCATACTTGGGCTGTGCCGATTAGTCAGATGAGGATGAGCATTTGCCATTTAGCCGACAGGTATAGTTCTTGGTTGGGCGGATAGTGTCACATGTCCACATTATAGAGCGTTAGTTGCCAGATCGTGTCCTGCGGAAGTTTGGAGAGGTATAGGATGTATCGAGAGGACGGACAGAGTTTGCGAGATCATCGCGAGAGGTCCCCCTATGGGGTTCAGAGATTCCTGTTGCCACAACAGAGGCCGACATTGATGGACTACAGGCAGTTCCATGGGGATGGAGGGATGGTCCTGTAGATCCAGGGACCACAGAGGAGTACGATCAGTGGTGGGCAGTACACAGACCGATCCCACTGACAAATCCAGAGCAGCCAGCGCTGGTAGAGCGGTGAGGGACAGGTCCACAAGGCAGGCGTGGCAGAGGTAGAGGTCAAGGAGACAAAGGAGGCCGTGGTAGAGGAGATGATGGCCGAGGTGGACGACGTGGAGGCAGGAGAGGGAGACATGGTCGGAGGGGACGAGGGCCACCATTATCACCGATCCGTGAGGAGGGACAAGGAGATCAGGATATGGCCATACCAGACATTGGTAGAGGAGGAGAGGAGGTGGATGCTATGATAGGGGGAGAGGAGGTACAACCTATGGAGGTAGCTATTCTAGACATCCCAGCAGAGGAGGAGGTAGGTATTGAGGAGGCGGGCAGAGAGGAGGCAGAGATTGATGCCTTGGGTTTGTTGGGCGCCTACCAGGAGGATGATGAGGAGGATGATGATCATGAGAGAGAGATTCAGGATCATATCCTAGAGGAGTTGGATGAGGAGGATGATGGGGTAGCAAGGGCCAGACAGGAGGACACAGGGGCAGTGGATCCTGACACAACCACATTGAGTGCGTAGGTGGCATCCTTGGAGGAGCAGATGAGAGTGTTGATGTCTGAGAGGGATGCATACCAGATAGAGAGGGACAAAGCCATCATGGACAGAGATCAGGCTATAGCTCGGCGATAGGAGACAGAGTAGAGATTCTCAGAGCTCAGAGCATTGTGCACGGGACCATCAGTTGCTTTTGCCAGAGAGCTAGTCAGAGCTGGGGAGAGAGAGAGATATTATTGGGACCTTTATGAGGCAGAGGTTCTACCAGAGAGACGGGCTCCCAGTTTCTCAGAGGCACATAGTAGCAGGTCCCAGACCAGGACCCACACTAAGATAGTTAGCACAGAGGGGGTGGAGCAGCCACGCAGAGCAGGTCCGTATGACAGACCTCCCTCAGCTCACAGGTTGTCGAGTTCCCATCATCATTCCTCCACACACTCTAGGCATGATAGCAGTGGTAGTTCAGGATAGGGATACTTTTTGAGATGCATCGAGACATTGTATTATGATCCTATAGCCTGCGGGCTTCCATGTATTATTGATATATTATGACATTGTGATGTGACACGATTGAGCGAGATATATATATATATATATATATATATATATATATATATATATATATATATGATTTTGGCGGTGATTCTCATGATATGCATTTCTATGTATTAATTATGTCGTTGTTTATTTGTACATGTGATGTTTATATATGACATGCTTATGTGATGGATGATGATATCTATTTTATGATGTGTATATGCAGCTAATGATATAATGTTGATTCTATATGATGTATGCGGTTTATAAATTATGAGATGCAATATGATGTTATGTGTATAATGCCAGCTACATGTGATGCTTATACAAATGTAATATGATGCATATATTTACAGTTGCTTTGTACATGGAATGCTTATGATATGTATTGTTTGATGATGAATGTCTATTATGCCATGATGATCTAGATATGAAATATGCCTTTATGTATGTATTTTTCTAACATGTATGTTGATGCAGGATGATGTATATTGTTTTTTGTCACAAGACTCCATCATAATGCAAGAAAGAAGAATTGTTAGTGTGGAAAGAAAGATCGAGAAAGAAAGAAAGACAGGAGATAGATGTTAGTATTAGCAATCTTCGATGTTTCGCTGCATCACAAAAGGTATTACACTTTATCATCATTGGGCGAGACTAATACAAATGGAGAAAAACACCATGATATGACATAGATCAAGGTGTGCAAGGTCATCCACTTGCTAATAACAGACAGTCGCAGACAAGGATTGTCATTAACTCATACTAAGGGCACAAGTTGCCCTAGTATTTTTGTCAGGACAAACCACAGACAACAAACAAAGTAAAAGACAGGTCATGAGACGTCATTGCTCCTCTAAATCCTTCATGGGACATCCTTGAGGAAACTAGTAACATGACTCAAAATCAAATGTAAAAGACAGTCGACAGACAACAGTCAAAGAAAATAGAATTCTTGATACATCGTTGCTTCTCTAAATCCTTCATGGGACATCCCTGAGAAAGCTAGTAACATAATTTCCAGTCATCAATTCAAGATAAATGATAAGATAAATAAGCCATAATGTCAAAAAGCCAGTAAAATATTTTCCAAAACTTGATCTTGTTTGTTTGATTTGTTTTAATTGATAGAGCCTGATTTCAGGAGATACACATACTGGATAAGACTGTGAGTCTGGTTTCGATGTTATGACTATCTGTATAAGGCATGACAAAGCCTGGTTTCAGAAAGACATGTATCGTATAAGACGTTGAGTAAGATGCCGTTGATGTGATAACCTGTGTAAGGCTATGTTTGATTGTTTGACAATGTCGATTATATAGGAAGGACTCATCTTATATAAGACATAGACTGTTTTGTTAATATCAGTATCCAGGAAGGACTCATCCTGAATAAGATACCGGTTGGTTGTTGTGATGATGTTTGTTTCCAAGAAGGACACATCCTGTAGTAGACATTAGTTGATCTGTTTTGGTTGTTTTGTTTGGCAAGTTGTTTGATTTGACTTAGAGACATTGCTGACTTGTTCACCAGATTGATGCATGACTTGAGACGATGCGTTGACAATTGACTATGTGATGACAAAACCCTAAAGGACTGACCTAGTGCGGCCTCAGGGGCTCATCGATTGATGGCCTTTCCTACGTTGTACATGCAGAGACCTCGTAGTTTGAATTGACTTTGACTAACAAGACTGACTACAAATAGAAGACGTGTGTGAAAATGAATGTGACGAACCCTAATGGACTGACCTAGTGCGGCCTCAGGGGCTCATCGATTGATGGCCTTGCCTATGTTATACACGCAAAGACCTCGTAGTTCGACACGACCCATGACCTTGTCATATAGACATATGGATTGAATCATGATTTTATACAGACAAACCTAAACGAACTGACCTAATGCCTCGAGGGCACATCGGCAGATGGCCTTGCCTACATCTAGTCGCAGAGGCAACATAGTTCGACAAATGACAAAGACTGACAAGTGCGACTGACTCTGACTCTGTTTTTGGATTTTTGAAATGTTTTGATTTTTTTGACTTTTTGAAGTTTTCTGATGTTTTTGTGATTTCTCAGGTGATTTTGTGATGTTTTTGGATTTTTCATGGTTTTATGTCTTCAACATAGCCAATGCAAGAACCAATATGACACAGGTCAATTGTCTGCCCCCAGTCGAGTATAAGACCAATTGATTATGAATAGGGTAAAATGGGGGATATGAAATGCACTCGATGTCAATCGTTCCAGGTTATGGGAAAGACTACCACTTATTATGAATGGTATATACAAGCGATGGACAAGAAAAATGAGGGATATGTAGGGATAGGTAGTATGTACAGGGATAATGATAATACAGGGACTATGTATAGGGTAGTGGACTATGTACAGGGAAGTGGACTATGTTTGTACAGGGATAAGGACTAGATTAGAATAATAGTAGAAAAAGGAGCAAAGTCAAGTACACATGGCGCCTATTTGCCAGGTTTTCACCATGGTACCTATCCAAAGCGCCACCGAAGTGGTTTTCACTATTGGACGAATGATTTGTCTTTACTATTTTCTAGATTATCTAATTTTTTTGGTGTTACCAAGACGCCTGTTTGCTAGGTTTTCACCTTGATAATGATTTTTGTGATTTTTTGATTTTTTTGTATTTTTGCTAATTAAGACAAAGCTCTCAGAAGCTATGCGTAGAACCTTTTCAGATGCAGACTATTGATTAGCGAGGACAATGGTTCCCCTTTAGGAGTAGAGAGTTGGTACGCTCCTGATCCAAAAGCTTCTGTAACAATATAAGGTCCTATCCAGTTAGGTTCAAACTTTCCTGGTTTGTCTCTTTCTGCTTGATTCTTTGGGTTTTCCATTAAAACCAAGTCACCAATGTCAAAGTTTATGTTCAAGACCTTCCTATTATAGCTACGACAAAGGCGATTCTGATATGCTTGGAGATGGTCTAGTGCCTTCTCTTTGCTCATCCAGAATTCTAGCTCATGGAGTCTCGATACTCGGTACTCTTCATCATCAATGTGGCCTTTGGGATACCCTTAGGAAAGGAATCTCAACCTAATAGAAGCGAACCATACAAGTGATATAGGGTAGCACCAGGGGGAGTCACGGATACTTGCGATAAGCCCATAAGGCGGGTTAAGTTGTAAATGCCGATCCACGACCAACATCATTGATGATCTTCTTGAGGATTCTAATGATGGTCTTGTTAGATGCTGCTTGGCCATTACCTTGTGGGTAGTATGGAGTGGAAAAGTGATGTTGGATATGAAATTCATCACAGGTGGTAGAATTCTTGATTCTTAAATGGGCGGCCATTATCATTGATTATGGTGAGGACACCATCGAAGATGATATAGTTCATTATAAATTTAGAAATATGTGTGCGGTAATTTATGTCATAGGAATGGCCTCAATCCACTTCGTAAAGTATTCAATGGCGATGATAATGAACTTGTGTCCATTAGATGATGTGGGTGGATCTTATCTATGAGGTCGAGTCCCCATTGGGCAAAGGGCCATGGTGACGTTATAGGATGAGTTCCTATGTGGCGCATGTATCAAGTCTCCATGAACTTGGCATTGGCGACATTTTGTTACAAAGACATATGAGTCTTTTTCCATAGTAGGCCAGTAATAACCCAGTCTCATAATCTTTTTGGCTAAGGTAGGACCGCTAGAATGGGAACCACATATACCCTCATGCACCCCATGCAAGGTTGCTTGTGCTTGAGTAGAATCAAGACATCTCAGTAGGGTATTATCTAAGGCACGTCTATATAGGGTGTCTCCGACGATGGTGTATTTGGCTGACTTGCGGAGGAATGTCCTACGTTGGTTATTTGATAAGCCTGTGGGTATGACTTCATCATGAAGGTAATCATAGATTTCTTTGTACCATGGGGAATCAGGACCAACAATGTCACACACCATTTCAGAATCTGGGATATTGTAGGCTGGGACCAAAAGCTGTTCTACCAAGAACTCAAACTTAGGCACGTTGTTAGGAATGTCAAGAAGTGACACAATTGTAGCCATAACATCTACTGCCCTATTTAAAACACGAGGTATTTGATGAAATTCAACTTTTTCAAAGTACTCTTTAAAGCTATCGGCCATGCGTTTGTATGGAGCAAGCTTCTCGTCCTTAGTCTCATAATCATCATTTACCTGTCTGATTACTAATTGAGAATCCCCATATACCTGTAGGTTCTTAATTTTCCACTTGACTGCCATGCGTAACCTTGTCACTAGAGCTTCATACTCTGCTATGTTATGAGTGCATGGGAATGCAATCCTGAATGACTTAGGGATGGAATCACCCTGTGGTGTAATAAACAGTATACCAGCCCCTGAACCATGATTTGTATGTGAGCCATTAAAGTACAGTTTCCATGTTATGTTTGTGTCAATTGTGAATATGAAATCATCAGGAAAGTCTGCAACTAATGGGTGATCTGCCTGTATGGGTGCGTCAGCTAACTGATTTGCAATGACCTGTCCTTTAATAGCCTTTCTTTCTACATATTGGATATCATACTCACTAAGTATCATAACCCATTTGGCCAGTCGCCCTGTTAATGCTGCCTTGCTGAGAAGATATTTCAGAGGGTCTATTTTAGCAATCAACATTGTTTGATGGTTTAGCATATAGTGCCTCAACTTTTGAGTAGCAAATACTACTGCAAGATAGGCACATTCAATGGTACTATAGTTGAGCTCATAACCTACCAAAGTCCGAGTGATATAATAGACTGCCCTTTCATGACCTTCATCGTCATTCTGTGCAAGCAATGCTCCTAGTGATGAATGGGTTGCCGTAATATAAAGAATCAATGGTCTTCCTTCGACATGTGGCATTAAGATAGGTGGTGTGAGTAAATATTCTTTAATCAGTTGAAAAGCCTCTCCACACCTAGCTGTCCATGCAAAGGGTACTCCTTTCTTAAGTAGATGTTGAAAAGGATTTGTCTTATCTGCTAACTACACTATAAATCTTCTGATAGATTGCAACCTTCCCTGTAATGTCCTTAGTTGACTAAGATTTTTGGGTGGAGGCATGTCCATGATTGCTTTTACCTTAGCCGGATCCACTTCAATGCCTCGTCTAGAAATGATATAACCTAACAGCTTTCCTGACTTGACTCCAAACACACATTTCTTTGGATTGAGTCTCACTTTATACTTCTCCAGCCTCTAAAATATCTTGTCTAAAACCTGTAAATGTTCTGCCCTTGTCTTGGATTTTACAATAAGGTCATCAACATAATCCTCCATAAGAGTGTGCACTAGATCATGAAAGATAGTAGTCATGGCACGTTGATAGGTTGCCCCAACATTCTTGAGTCCAAAGGGCATAACATTCCAGCAATACGTTCCCCAAGGACAAGTGAAAGCCATCTTAGGTTGGTCTTCAGTTGCAATTCTGATCTGGTTATATCTTGAAAATCCATCCATAAGGGACAACATCTCATATCCTGCTGTCATGTCAACTATCATGTCTATGTTAGGCAAAGGGAAGTCATCCTTAGGACAAGCTTTATTGATATCTCTAAAATCAGTACAGATGCGGATGCCCCCAGTTGGTTTAGTGACTGGTACAAGATTTGAAATCCAATCTGCATATTCGATAGATTTGATGAAACCAACGTCTAAGAGTTTCTTGAGTTTTGCCTTGACTAACAAAGCAATTTGTGGGTGCATTTTTCTCAATTTTTGTTTCACTGGTTTGGCACCTGGTTGTAAGGGAAAATGATGTAGAACAAGTTTAGGATCCAACTGTCAGCATATGACCAAGCAAAATTTATCTGTCTCTGTGCAAAGAAGTTATGGAATTCTGGCTGCTCTTCTGTTGTCAATGATGCTGCAAAATAAACCAATTGAGGATTCGCTTTTGTGCCTATGTTGACTTCTACTGATTCTTCAACGAGCATGGGTGACTTTTCCTGTGCAATGGGGAGAATGTTCAAACCTCCATCCTTAGGTGCCTCAGAGAGGTTTTCACATTCATATGCATCCTTTCTTTTTACTTTTTCATTGTCTAAAGGTGCCTTTTAGTTTTCACCTAGAGACTCGTCCTTTTTATCTTGTTTATTCTGATTTTTGTGACTGGAGGGTTGAACAGATTCCCAAAAATATGCTTTATTGTCCAAGTCAATAGTAAAACCAACCTTATGATCACCATTTGGTATGCCTTCTCGTAATCCCAGGAACTCAACAATTGCTTCATCGTTCTAAAAAATTTCTAAGACGGGTGTGTCTTGTTGATCCCAATCAATGAATTGGGGATAGACTAGGGGCATGCCATCGTCGGAGTTATCAAAGTTTAATGGGGTCAAGGTAAAGATTGAATTATTCATGTGATTACAAAATTCTTGTACCAGGTCCTTTTTTCTCTTAGGTTTGGGTCTAGGTGGATTGATAGGTGGGCCTAATGCCAAGGTTTGACTATTTGAAACAGGTGGTTCAGGTTGCCAAGAGGTAGGATCAAGTGATTCCCAATAGTAGTGTTTAAACCATTCCTCTTTTGTCATTTTCTTTGGTGGACAAGAATTCAAGGGATTTGGTGAGGAACTTAGCATCAAGTCAAGTTCTCCAAATAACTTGTCAAGATCCATGGAAGAAGTAGAGGATAGGGAATCCCACTTGTAATCATTAGAGTCGGGGGAGTCACAATGATATTGGTCCACTGGTTCGTGAGATGTCTTAATATCTTCTAAAGCACTTACTTCCTCAAGTAAGGGTAATGGGGTACTAGGAACGCCAATTTGAATTGGTTGAAACCCTAGCCCTATGCCTTTTGGCCACTGAGAAACAAAGATTAGTTCAATCCTTCCATCTTGATTTAAGCCTAACCCACTTTGTCCATCATATCCCTTGCTTTGCATGATTTTGAAACCCTTTCCATATAGATTTGTAGGAATGTGAGCAAGTGGGAGAGGTTGTTCATCATCTTCCCTATACAGCCAGGAAGTGACATCTTCTGTATTTACGGCCTCTTTGCTTAATTCGCCCCATTTAGTGAAAGTTGTTGTGGGGGGAACATGTATAGTGACCATAGACTGTCCCCTACCTGTTGTAGGTAAACCATATGACTTAGGAGGAACTAAATGGCTAACACAATAAGATGTCGTCAGGTAGTACTCTCCACAACCCTTGTCTTGGATCTCAACACTAGGAGTGGTAGGAATTGAGGGTGAAACAGATGTTCGAGTGAGTGTGGATGGATCAACATAGGAAGATGGATTGGATGATGAAGCCTCTTGGCTCACTGGCACTTGACGTTGGGGGATCTCTTTTAGATTGGTGCAATATTGAAACGGATCAGGATCACTATCTATAGTTATTTCGGTGCCATTGTAAGGAAATTTAAGACACTGATGATATGTGGAAGGGACCGCCTTCATGGCATGAATCCATGGTCGATTGAGTAGAAGGTTATAAGGGAGGGTGAGATCCAAGACCTGGAACTTTGTCTCCATTACTACAGGACCAATTCTGATAGGAAGTGTTACCACCCCCTTTGATTTTCATTCCTCATCATCATAAGCTTTTATGACAATACTTTTTGTCATGTCTACGCATGCTTCTGAAATACCTAATGCCTTAATTAGTTTTAAAGTACACAGATTTAACCCTGCTCCTCCGTCTACCAAAACTCATCTAACTTTGGTGTCATCAACAAGGACTTCTAGATGTAATGGGTCGTTGTGGTTCATCTTTTCAGTTGCATAATCTTGTTTAGAAAATGTGGCATGGTGATTATTGGTCAAGTAGCCCACCATTTCTTGGAAACGATTGACATCAAGGTCATTAGGGACCGTGGTGTTCTATAAAGCTTTATCGAGAACAGATCGATGCTCAGGGGAAATACGCAATAGTTCCAAGATTGAAATTTGGGCTGGGGTCTTCCCCAACTGGTCAAGTAGGTTATATTGTAACTTGGAAGGTTGGGGTGTTTGCTGCGATGGAGGGCCTTGGATAGTGAACTTAATACGGTGAGTATTGACCGCACACTTAGGATTAGTATTGATAGTAATGGTATTGATATTCTCATCGGTGGCGCGAAGGCAGTGAATGATTTTTCCACTATTATAATCGTGCTTGATACTCGCATAGTTGGCTAACATATTGGTCTTAGTACTCGAACTGGGGACAGTTCCTTTTCCATGGTCATGTAGTGGGTCTGAAAAGACTTGATGATCAATGTTTGATGATTTTTGTTTTTGTCCACTAACTTCAATAATTCTCCTTTCGATAAGATCCTGTATGATATTCTTCAGTTGTCAACAGTTTTGTAGGTTATGTCCCTTAGTCCTATGATAATCACAAAAGGCATTGTCATCCCACCAAGCTGGTTTAAATTGTCCTGGATCATATTGTCTTGGTTCCTGCAGCTGTATAAGATTATGTTGTAACAGTTGTTTGAACACTGACTCAATGGGTTCCCCTAAGGGAGTGAACTCACGTTTTTGAAATCTCCTTTGTTGTGGACGTTGAGTATTTTGGACCATGTTAGGAGGTTGATTGACAACATTAAGCGTCTTGGAAAAAGTATGAGGTTCTTGTAATGTGAGGAGGGGTCCTGCTTGTAGCGTTTTAGCATCAACCACCCCATCATTGGTGACATTTTTGTTGCGAGACCAAAATCTATTTTTGTCAGTGGGGGTGTTTTGTACGATCAGGTTTCTATTGGATGTTGATGTCTTGAGTTCACCCTTTTCAATGAGATCCTTCTCTATTATAACCCCTTTTTCCACTAGTTCTGAAAAAGATGTACAACAATGTACCCTTAAGTTACTCCTGAGTTTTGCATGAAGGTTTTCTTGAAACATTGTAACTTTTTATTTTTCGGGTATCTCGACAAGACACCTACTAGCTATGGTTCTCCATCTCTGGAAGAAAGCAATGAATGTTTCCCCTTCATCTTGCGTTGTGTGACACAAGGTTGTTATATTTATCTCATGGTCTATGTTGAAGGAGAATTTCTCCACAAATTTCTCAACCAGTTCACCCCAAGATCTAATGCCAGAATCTAGACCCAAAAACCATTCTAGTGCAATTCCTACAAGACTTCTTAGAAATAGCCTCATAAGATACGTGGGGTCATAAGTGACATCTATGCATATGGTAGAAAATTCCCTTATATGTTCTATTGGATTTCGTTTTCCATTGTACTTAGGGAGATTCGGTATGACATATCCGTGAGGGAAAGGGGTCATGTACAATGATCTATCAAAGGGGAATGGGCATATGTCCTTTGTTGAAAATGATTTCTTAGTTGACACCGACATGTTATCCATTTGCGTTTGTAATGCATGCATTTGTGTTTGTAAGACGTCAACTTGGGTCAAAGATGTGCTAGGGGGATTATGTGGATCTGTGTATGTGTTCTGAAATCCAAAGTCTCGTGATGGGTTTCGATTGAACGTTGGCATCTGAGGTGGATTTGGATTCAAAATGTTGGTAAATGTGTTCTGGTTTGGAATCTGCATAAATTGGTGTTGACCTGGGATCCGTGTGAACAGATTCTGACTACCAATTTGGGAGAAAGGATTCTGATTCGGAATTGATGTAAATTGGTTTTGACTTGGAATCTGTGTGAATGGATTCTGACTACCAATTTGTGAAAAAGGATTCTGATTTGGAATCTGGGTGAATGGATTATGATTGCCAATCTGGGAGAATGGATTTTGATTGCCATATTGGGAGGAGGGAATGCCTCCTGTTTGTGTAATCCGTGGTATAGTACTAGTGACTTGAGCACTAGGTATGGCCATCGACTGCGGTATGGTGCACGTGATACTAGCAGTAGGTATGGTTGTTAACTGTGAACTTGTGACACTGACATAAGGTGTAGAGGCTGAGGTTTTAGGCCTTTTACTCCCAACAAGAGGACCAAAGGGAGTTGATGATGAAGCCCCTACAGTGAAATTAAATCCCGATGTCATGCCAGATGTACCAAATGGAGACGTATGGACTGTCGTACTCTGTGTAGATGTGCCAGATGGCATAGTCGTGCTGACTTGAGGTATAGTAGTACTAGCAGTCATTGTGTTTGTTCCTTGTGTAGGTTGAGTTTGCAAGGTGCTAATATCAAATCCTGCGGGTAAGGTAGCGCCTTCAGCTAGCAGTTTGGCTAAATATTGTTGACGATTGTTTGCTAGGTATTCATCTACAAAAGAGGCAAATTCAGGGTCTTGTGCGACAGCCTCTATGTCCTCTACTGCAATATGTCCTTGAGTGTTTCTAGTGGTGAATTTGTCTAATAGAGTCTTATGAGGTCTTGAAGAAAATGGATTGATGAATTCGTTTGGGTTTGACATGTTTTCTCTCTCTCTCTTCTCTTAGACCTAGTTTCAACCATGTAAGACAAGCTCAATATGCGGAAATGCAAAACTATATCTATGAACAATATGACTCTAGTTTATGTTTTTGGGATTTTCGTATGCAAAATAAGGAATGTTCTAGGATGACACTAGTCTAAACTCTAAATATGCAAAGCCTAATCAAAGTTCTAAAATAATCAATTCTATAAACCCAAGACGAAGGGACCAACTACCTAAAGTCTAACCAAGGCGTCAATTTAGTTAAGTCAAGGAACCAATGTAGGATGAGGATCAAAGACAAGTTGAGTTTCCTAACTAGACTAATGAGCTAGGAGGACTCTCTATAGGACAAAGGATAAACTGATAAAACTAGGTTCAATGACAGATTTTGTTGACGCTATGATTTTTCTAGAGTGTAGATTGTGGACCTATCCTAAAGTTTGTAAAAGTGACCTTTCTAGAACTTTAATGCAAGGTAATATGTATTCTAAGATGAAACTAAACTCTGAATTAAGACAACTATGGTAATGACCGAATGAACCTAAAAGATGTAAAATTGAGCAAATCATTTCAGGTTTCTGTTCAAGGACTGTTTGTGTAAAGACAACTAAAACTGGTATAATCGTGTTGACTGGACAGTAACTGTGAATTCTGGTTTTCTGATAATCAGACAGATGCGTCGCAGGATCTCACATATGCGGTCAAGTTTCCTAGTTGCGGTTTTCCAGTGATCAATTGCGTTTCTTTGGTAAAGTTCAATGTGTGACTCTGATAGATGCGATTAACCTTCTAACAGATGCGACTCTAACTGACCGATGCGACTCGAAGTTAAACAGATGCGACTCAAAGTTAAACAGATGCGACTCAAAGTTTAACAAATGCGTCTTGTAAAATCAATTGCGACCTTCTAGTGAACAGTTGCGACTCTCTGTCAAATTTTCAGTGACCTAAGATTTAAAACTGACTCCGTTTTTCGAGATCAAATTTTGGCAATCAAGAACAATCATAAGACAAAGTGTTTTCAGTTTGATTTTGGACTCAAAGAACGTTTAATTTGACAATAAACAAGTACATCCTAATAGGCCAAAAGGCCTAGGGTTTGTATACTTGGTATAGCCCACCCAAATACCCTGGATTGGTGATAAACACCTTTCCTTCTCGAGAGCGGATAGCTTAGAAATTTGGTGGCATTGGCTCCCCTCCATGGCTCATTAACGTCTTTCGAGCACACCAATTTTGAATTCTTTGGGCAATGACCTCCCAAGAACTGCTATCTCTACTCAAGGGGATCAATAGTGAGTATCTTCGGGCATGATACTGTACCCTGCACTATACCAAGCAATGGCTAATAGAACAGTTGGTCTCTAAAAAAAAAGGTGTTTAGTACGGGCATTCCGTTCGTGGGGCATGATCCATACGGCGAGAGTCCCCTTTCAGATCCATCTCGTCGGAACCACACTTGTGATTCTTGGGTTTTCCCCAAGAACCCACTTTTATATACCGGCTGGAAGTCCCTTGGGTTCAGGGTGCTACCGGTCTGAGTCGTCCTGGGGTGAGTACTTTTTCCCACCAGAATAGGCCCAAGTTCTAGAGTTGGTAACCATTTCTCTTACACCCAGGATCACACGAATGCGCAAGGGGAGAGGATAATTCGATGTACCAAATCATGAGGGTAATTACATAGATGTGCTTTCGCACCAAACACAGTAGACACTTGTTAATTTTAAACCAAACGAAAGATTTGCTACGCTACCAAACAATCTGTTTCAAAAATTAACTAGGGTCTTCGACAAGCATCCTGCAGAAAAATTCGTTAGTAGTTTTCAGTATCGTCTTTGTCAATCGTCTTGCAAAAACTTGTTAAATTCCAAAAGGCCACACGTTGAAAATCAGATATTGGTAACACACAAATTAATTGAAAATTTTAGATTTTTGAAAATAGAAATAAAGGTTACCAGTCATTTGCGTCACTGTGTTACCAATCAGATGCGTCGATATTCTCTTCAATTGCGTCTCGGTATTCACCAGTCAATTGTGATTCAGGTTCCTTATGATGCGTCGTGGTTTTTCAGATGCAGCGTTTCTAGTGTCAGAAGCGGTTCAGGAAATTAATTGCGTCGCTTCATCAAAATGATGCGTCTATTAATCTCAATTGCAACGTTTCATCAAGCTGATGTGTCGTTCCATACGAAAAACCTGCAAAAATAAAAATAAAAGTCTACGGATACGCGAAGATGGTGTCTTCACGTCGGGTTCACCAAATGTAATGCCATAGAAAGTGCACAAGAACAGATTAGAGCAAACATGCAATACACATCTAAATGCAAATCTAATGCTAAGCAAAAAAGAACAAAGGAAAGTAAAAACGTGAACAAACTGAAACAATCTCACCAATTTCAAACGTATTTCCATGATTCATCTCGATTTCCCTTATCCATTTTGCTGTTGTAGTATAATTTCCCTTAGATTTTTCGTAAGTTCGCAAGTATAGCCTAAGATAATGATTAGCAAAACATCAAAGATTCAAGATTAAGTGCTCTCAAAAGTCATAAGATTTCGCGAGAGATTGGAATGAAGAATGATAGATCAATTTATAGAAAATTGATTATTCGAACGATAGGCCAAGATCGAAAGATCAACGAGGTTGAGATCGTGATTAGACATGCATGATAAGTCAGTGATGACATGAGTGATACAAATTAGAAATAGAATTAAAGATTAAATAAATGATTTAATCTTCCAGTTTGGTTTGAAAACAAAAGAATTATCTTTGCATGACAAAGATGAAGATTGATTAAAGCAACTCTTGTTCGAATGCACACACAAGATTTAATTAATTAAATAGGAGTATTTAATTAATCCGCATGTACACGCAATTGAGTTAGCACTAGACGATTGAATGATTTGACTAAGAGATTACTCGAGAAAGCCACTCAGACATTAAATCAAGAGTTAACTGAGCGATTTGAAATAGATGTTGAGTTGAGTAAAAGTGAATGCTTAGATAACTCACACAATTTATCTAAATATAGAGGAATGCGTTAAAATAGGATTCATGAATTAAATAATTCATTTAATTCAAGATTTGATATTTGAAGAATAATTAAATAAATAAGATTTATTTAATTAAGTGATAAAGGATTTAAATGAATAATTAAATAAATAAAGAATTTATTTAATTATAGTTGAAGTATGATAAAGAGTAAATTAAATAAGAATTTATTTAATTTGACAAGAAGGATAAGGTTAATTAGTAACATAATTAAATAAAAAGCATTTATTTAATTACTCGATAGAATAAAGAAAATGTGAATTAATTAAATAATTAAGATTATTTAATTAATAGAAGAATTAAAGTTAAAGTGAATAATTAAATAATTGTCATTATTTAATCAATAGAAGAATACGAATTATGACGAATATGGAAGTTGCAGGCTTAAACCAAATTTCGGTGTCTACAGATTGCATCCTGCTATGGTTGTGGTTAGGTGGAATAAACACTCATTATTGATATGCATGTCTAGATATGTAAGGATTTTATACATGTTTCTTTTGATTTGAAGCTCTGATTCATCTTTTTCTTTTATTTAAACCCGCCCCTCCAACATAGATTAATTGATATTATACAGTCCTGTTCCTTATTACTAGCAAAGGCCCCTTGAACATTACAGTTACATCGACCACTGAGTGACATCAACATAATTGAGAACCAATTACCAGGACCTTGGGAGTTAGGTCACCATGTGTTATCTTTCTCTTTTAGGAGAAATAGAATAGTAATATTTTGTTTAACGTTGTGCTATTTTGACCCTCAATAGGTTTGATATCATGGATGGTGAAATGCATTGAGGGATATGATATTTAGATGGATTGGTTGACAGTTTGGAACCTTTTATTTTCCAAACTTGGGATGATGAACAACAGTGGGTGGTTATGGAGATTCAATTGGGACCAACGTCTTGATATACCTTGTAGGTTGCTCTTGAAGCTTTCTTTTGCATTGTTGGAATTTTTTGATGGATGAACTTCCGTTTTTGATTTTTCCCCATAGTTTCTTTGACTAATGGAGTTTGATAGGGATGATTTTCTTGCTTTTTCTTTTGTATCCATTTGAACCTTTCTTTTCCATTTTGTTTTGCTGATTCTTCTTCTTCAATGACTCTTTTTGTTCTTGGATATAAATTTTTCACTTGTTGTTGGTCCCAATCAGAGGGTTGAAATATGTGTGGATGATGATTCATGACATGGCTAGTTGTAGCATTGGTAGCAGTTTCATCATAAGGACTCTTTGTGCTTTCTATGTTGATATTTGTGTTAGATAAAGTGTCCCCTAGTATTATAGAGGTATCACTGATATATTTAGATCCCTTAATTATTGAATAACCAAAACCTTGATGCTTAGGATTTTCAATAATCTGCACTTGAGCTAGGATACCCTGTTCATGTAAGCCTAATCCTCTACCTTGATAATGCATCCGTTGAAAATTTTTATTTGCAATAGGATATAATTTACCTTGGAAACAAGGTGATAATACTTCTCTGCTTTGTTTTGGATCTTCAAAGGTGATAGCTTCTTCACTAGTAGGATCCTTCATATGTGGGATAACTTCCCGATTGATATCTTCAACTTGATCCTATGAAGTATCAAATTTTGATGGCCCTTCAAAATATATTGGTGCTTCTTTAACTGTTGCATACCCAATGCTCTGCTACTCAGGATTATCAATTATCCTTGTTGATTTTAAGATACCGTGCTCCATATTTTCATACTTGACATCTTCAATCTACTTGGAGGATGTTTCAGATTTTAATGCTTCTTCTTGATCATTTTCTAATATATCTATAGAATTTTCCATGCTTTGGTCATGTGTAAAGATGTTAAGGGTAGGTGACTCTTATTTTTTGGTAATGATATGAAGAGTATGAGACTCTTGTTTTGGATGAAGATCATATATATTTCCATTAGGAGTAGGCATCTCATGGGTAGATGTATGTTTTCTTGGTATATGGATGTGTTCTTCTTTTGGAAAACCTTGGATGACTTGGAAGATATCTGTCAAGTCATTGTAGTATTTTGATGATAGGGATTCTTGATCTTGACTCTGTGTGGTATTATCTTCGATATGCTTTGGTTCATGCTCTTGACATGGATAAATTTAAAAGAAGGGATTTCTTGTAAAGGATCCTTGGATTTCATCAAAATGTGGACATATGGGTGATAGCTCTTGGCTTAGGTTTTCTACATTGGGTATAAGTGTTAGATTAAGAGTCTCTTGATCATTAATATGTACTACCATGAGGTTGGATGATGTCAATATATCTTGGATTGAATCATTGCTAGACTTGGGTGATTGATTTTGATCATGCTTGGGATTAAATTCTTGAAGTATTTCCTCTTGTTCATTGGATGATGTAGAGATGTTTTCAATGTGATAAGTGATAGATAGCTCTTGATCGTTGTTTTCAACTTTTAAGGTTGAGATACTGTCAATGTTGTCATTAGTGTTCAGACCTTGAATGTTGTTTTGAATAGCTAGTTCTCCTTGATCAATAAGGTCTTGGATGAGTCTTTTGAGTGTAACACATTCTGATGCATCATGACCTTTTACTCCATGGAATTTTCAATAGGTCTTGTCATCATACCATGGGAATTTGATGGTGGGATCACTACTTCATGGTGGTTTTGGAAGTGTGATAAGTTTGGAATCAACTAATTGATTTAACACACCCTCAATTGGCTCCCCTAAAGGAGTGTATTTACATTTAGTAGTGTGGTTGGACTGTGAGACTTGTTGTGGTGGAGATTATTGTTGTATTCGAGATGGATTTTCTTGTTGATTTTAAGATTGATGATCTCTTTGATGTTGTAGTTGATGATTTTGATGTGGATATTGTTGATTTGGGGGTTGATATTGTTGTTGGATTTGATTTTGATGTTGAGTGATCTGATTTTGATTTTGTGACCATTGTTGTTGTTGATTCACTTGATGTTGTGGAAATAGACTTTGTTGTTGATATGAATCGATGTTTTGATGATATTGGAAGTGTTGTTGATGTGGATATTGAGGTGTTTGTGGAATAATATTCATTTTTTGTGGATATGTAATGTCTAGATGTTGAACATGGTATTGGTGATATGTCGTATTTTTATTTCGTTGAAGTTCTTCAATCTTTTTCTCAAGCTCATTTAGGGAAATTTGATGTTCTAAACTTAGTCCTTGATGGTGATTTTGAAACCCTTGATAAGAGTGACTTTGATATGGATGAGGATTTTGATTGAAATCTGCCATGTGACAAGATGTGCTAAAACCTTGATTAGGAGAATCCATAGTTGATATATCATTGACATTTGTGGTATATGATGTCCCCATGGGTGTCTAGAGTGGAACTAGATCTGGGTAATATATTGACATGTTTTAGGGATATTATGATGCTCAATACCCTATCGTAAGGTCACTTGGTTTATATCCCCATAGTTCACTTTTGTCATTTGTGGTTTTTTCTATATGCTAGGGGCACACTAGAGCTACTTTTATTTGCTTCCATGTTTTTTCTATGTTGTGATCTCATAATTGTCATAAACAAGTGCCAAGCTTTTGTGAATGTTTGGTGACTTCTAACTATGGAATGAAAGAATGCTTTATTTTTGGGATTCTCTATTTTTTAAGGAAATGAAATTACATTTTTTTTTGGGATTTTCTATTTTTTGAAAAAGAGGATACCTATTGCCATGTAGGAGGTGGTAATACAGGCCTTTCAGTTGAAATATCGACTTTTTGCTCTTGTTCATCTAGGATGTTTGCTATTTTTCTCCATTGGTTTGGGGTTTCCTTTGTCTCGAATATGAATCTCCTCGAACTATTGATCATGTTTATTTGTTCTCCTTCAATCAACTCAAAGTTTGGTTGTATGATAGCTGATGTAAGGTTTGGTTGTTGAACTAGAGCAATCGGATGCCAAATGGTCATAAGGTGAAATGATAAAAATGTTGGTGTTTTGATATGGTTGTTGTGATTCTCAAGACCCTAAGGTTTGAGCGATGTTTTGGAATGATGCTATTCTTGGAAGTCAAAATGTTGAAAGACTTGGATCGATATTTCACTTCTTCTTCTAGAGGATATGTTGCGAAAAAGATTACTTGAACTAGCCTCGAGGTTTAAGCAACTGTTGATATCTTAGAAGTGTGGGTGAGGTAATAATACAAGTTTGTTTGTTTTAATTTTGATTTCCAAAAGTAGGATGAAATGTTTAAAAATGGATGAAGGACTATATGACGTATCTTGGGTTTCCAATTGTTTTGTTTTAACAAGGATATTATAACCGGCTTTAGATAATTTTTTTGATTTTTAGTAGAACACAGAGCAAAAGTGATAGGATTGAGGTAAAAGTGGTAATTTTTGAGCAAAAGCGACAACTTTTGTCAACTACGACTAGGATTTTGTCAAGTGCGCACAGTTTTGAAAAGAAAATGTGAACAAAAATTTCAAGTGCGGCCTTTGTGTGTAATTTTCTTGAGTGACAATTTGTACAAGCAAAAGAAAACTTTTTTGGAGAAAGTGACAGATTTATAGTCAAGTGCATTGGGAAAATTTTGTCAAATGCGACAAGAATAGGAGCAATTGTGACAGGTTTAGAACAAGTGTATTCAGTTTTCTCAAAAGCACTAAATTTTCATAAGTAGCTACCATAAGACAAAGAGAAAATGTGCAAGTTTTTTGCAAGTGTGGCCACTTTTTGGTCAAGTGTAGCAAAAATAGAGGTGAAAGCGACCCCTGTTTAGTTTTTGTTTCCTAGTTTCAATGTTAGTGCAATGGCTTGGATTCTTTTTTTGCAATTTTGGATGATTTTGTTTGATCTGTTTCGAGATTTGGCAAGTGATATCAAGAAACACCACAATCAAAACTTGTGTGTCCTAAATGTCTATACCTTAAGCATGTTTCCCTCCATGAAATCTCAAAGTTCATAGAGGTAGAAATTCTAAAGTTATAGTTTACAATGATGCGACTTGAAACGTGAGCCTAAATATTCGTAGACCTTCAAAGATATTATTTTAAGATATCCTTTAGGAGTAAAAATATATGACTCTTTTCAATGGATTCACACTAAGTCAAAAGGAGGTTATGGTTTTAGAACCATGCTAAATGCTTGTTTTGATGTGTTCATTTTTATTTCAAGCACAAAGTTTGATGTTTCAAAGTAACCAAATAGATTTGGAAATTTTATGTGAAGATAAAGTACACCCTAGGGATATACACTTCCTCCTAGATGAGCGTACCTCATGCCCCAAAAGGATGATTTTACATGTAACAAATGGAGAGTTTTTTAAGCTCAACCGTAAGTTGGACTTGGTAAATAACTTCTTAGAATCAAAGTTTCGATGCACCACTTCAAAGAATGCTTTAGTTTAAAAGGGGTGGATTCTACAAACATTGGTTTTTAGTCATGTTTTGGGATAAATGGTGTCTATATATGCAATGATTCACTCAATTAAGAGGCCTCCCAACCCTTGCGGGTTTTTACGTATCACACGAATACTAGGGGAGACTTTTGTCAGTATAGAAAATTTGCACCAGGTGGGTAAGAACTTTCCTCAAACCCACAAATATTTATATAGCAAACCAAAATAGAGTACTACATGGGTTGTTCCCTCTCACAAGTTGGGAGGCAGCCCCTCTAAAGGTATGCTTTGAAGTAAAACAATGTGTGAAACTCAAGATGATTTCCATCACCCAAGATTGCCGAAAAGGCACAGGGGAGAGGATAGTCACCTAGTTTTCAAAACATGGAATACATGAAACACACTTCATCACAATGTTCTTTAAGTTCAAAAAGTGAACAAAATAAAATAAAATAATAAAAAAGAAAAGTAAAATGAAATTTAGAAGTGTGTACAAGATAGCAATGGTTCTTTTTATGTTCACCAAATTGAAATGTTCTGGATTTCAAACAAGAATATCATAGTGTACAAAACAAGAATTTGATTTGTTCAAATTTTAAGAACCAACCAAAGTGTTTGTTCTAAACCTTGTCTTTATGATCAACAAAATAAATTGTGCATTCGTCAACAAAATAAAAACATTTTGGTCAACAAAAATCCATTTTTTTTAGAGCACCAAAAGTAATCGTTTGTTCTAAACTAAAAAAAGCTTCAGAAAGTCCCTTTTTAAAGCACCAAAATGAAATGTTCATTTGTGGGGTTCTTTTTATGCACCAATTGAAAGCATTTTCTATTCTAAAAAGCTTTGAGAAATTGATTTTAGAGCACCAATTGAAATGTTCATTTGTGGGGATTCCTTTTATGCACCAAATTGAAAGCATTTTCTATTCTAGAAAGCTTTGAGAAATTGATTTTAGAGCACCAATTGAAATGTTTGTTTGTGGGATTCTTTTTATGCACCAAATTTAATGTTTTCTAACAATGAAAGCTTTGAAAACTTAGAATCTTCGATCGTTCACCATCTTTGCAATAAATGTGTTAATTGTTATTGTCATACCTTTGCAAATCTTGTATAAACAAAATTAGCACCTGTCAAACAAATTCAAGTACTTGTTAGTGTTAGAAATCGATAATTAACTTTCAACTTTCGGAAAAAACTTAATAGGGCAGAAGTGAAAGAAAAAGTCAAAAGCACCCTCTGTTTTTAAGCAAAAGTGGCCTAAAAAGTCAATTGTGCCTCTATATTTTTGCAAAAGCACCACAAAAAGTTAGAAGCACTAAAAAAATGTCAAGTGTGCAAAAAATGTGAAGTCAAGTGTGACAATTTTCTGGAACTTGTGCATGAAGATTTCTCCAGTGCACTTTTGGAACCTACAACTTCAAATTTAGGTGAGAAAATGATTAGTGCCAAGGATTGTGGTCCCACCGGGCATGCCAGAATATGTAAGGGGGAAATCAGGAAGATGTAATAAATCAAATTGGTGAATTAGAAACTAATCTAAACAACAAAATGCTAATGATTCATGCCCATTACTTATGAAATGAAACTACAACATTAAGGAAATCGAGAACGTAATTGAAATAGAAAAATGAAAATGAAATCCCAAAACAAGGTAGCGTTACCATCCCACTTCGGAGTGTGTTTGCAATGATGTTGGGTTGTTCATATCAATGCAAAGCCTCCATTGTGCGTGTGAAAGCTTGAAGAACGTGTGTGTGTGGATAGAAGATATGTGTTGAAGTTTGTCAAAAATGTCGATTAAGATCTTGACATTAATTTGTTGTGCAAAATAGGTTGATTCTTTGATTGTTTTTTAGAAGAAATATGGTTGTTATATAGAATTTGTGTTTTTGAATGAATGCTTGAGATTGCATAGTAGAATATCTTGATCAATGGTTGAAAGATGTTGAGAGGATTTATATGGGAATAATTTGTGCAAATTGATTATGTAATTAGTGTGATTGAAGAAATAGATTGATCTATCAGGAAATAGATTGATCTGTCAAGAAATAGATTGATCAGTCAGGTAATTAGAGTGAGCAATTGGTGGTTCGTAATTTGCTCAATCATGAAAGTGGGTGAGGATAATTAATTAATTGATTTAATGAATTAATCTTTCTTAGTTGAACGTGCAAATCAAGTTTGACTTTTGTAAACAAAGTTGTATTTGTTTGATTTGATTTTTGATGATGTTTTTGAATAATTAAATTCGATTATTCAAATTTAGGGGAAAGTGATAGTTAAACTATTATGTTTTAATAATTTAATTGACTTAGGGGAATAAAGTGAATTAGCGACATAATTAAATAATTGATGTTATTTAATTAATCAGGAGGAATACAGTTAGATTAGGACTTCATTAAATAAATAAAATTTATTTAATTAGTCAAAAATGATGAAAAAGTGAATTAATTAAATAATGTAGTATTATTCAATTAATAGAGGAAATTAGGGTTTCAAGACTATTAAATAAATGAAATTTATTTAATTTCTCAAAAATGATGAAAAAGTGAATTAATTAAATAATGTATAATTATTCAATTATAGAAGAAATTTAGGGTTTTTGATACTTTTGATATTTTATGATGTGAAATGTAGTGATATTCGATGATAATGATGTCGATGATGCAAAATTGTCATTTATGGTGCACGATAAGTGTTGGGTCAATTTTACATGTCTACACATATATTTAATATTTTAACCAGTCATAGTAATAGTAAATAGGTAAAAACACAAATGGTGTAACATATCCCCCCTTGTGAATCATCGTCCCCGATGATTTTATGTAGCAAACATAGAATAACAAACACAAAATTATTTTTAAAGCATTAACAAAAGCATGTAAGACATGTGGAAACTTCTGCTTAATCTCTGCATAGTCTTCCCAAGTGGCATAATCTTCTGCATACTAGTCCCATTGGACTTTGTACTACAAAACCTTGTTTCGAGCACTTTGAGAGGCTCAATTGTTACCACTCCAGGGTCCTGTACCTGTAAAGCATTCCAATCAATTACATGATTATCACCTGGTATATACTTCTTTAGGTATGAGATGTGAAAGACGTTATGCATTCAAGCAAGAGCTAGTGACAACAAAATTCGGTAAGCAATAGGATTTACTTTCTCGAGGGCCTCAAAAGGACCGACATAGTGCTGGGCTAGTTTGGATGAATTTCTAAACTTGATAGCACTTTTATGAGGCTTTACCCTTAACAACACCTTCTCACCTACAACAAAGCTCCTAGGTACTCTTTTAGAATCAACATAGCTTTTTTACCTATCATTGGCTTTAGCTAGCCTTTGCTTAATAACCCTACCTTTTTCCTCCATTTATGACAACATCTATGGCTCAAGATTCACCCTATCCTCAAGTTTATCCCTACTTATAGGGGTTCAACACTTTCAACCATACAATGCTTCGAAAGGAGCCATCTTAATTGCATAATGATAGGAATTGTTTTATGTGAATTCTACCAAAGCCAAATAATCTCCCCACTTGTATTTTTGATCCATGTAATACATCCTTAGTAGGTTTTCTAATACTTTGTTTACTCTTTCCATTTTTCCATCCATTTCTAGATGATATGTTGAACTTATATTTAACTTTCCAAGTGACGAAAATAAGGTTTGCCAAAACTTTGAGGTCACACGAGCATCCCTATCTGAGGTAATCTGCTCAAGAATTCTATGTAACCTAAATACTTCTTGAATTAATTTTTGAGCTATTATTGGAGCTCCATCCATTAAATTCCTAGGTATGAAAGGTGCTGCCTTAGTGAGCTTGTCCACCACCACTAGAATGACATTATGCTTATTCCTTGATATAGGTAATCCTTGCACAAAGTACATACTAATGAATTTCCACTTACTTTCAGGTACATCATGTGGATACAATAGTCCTATAGGGTGATGATGTTCAACCTTCACTCTTTTGCACTCTAAGAATTTGGCCTCAAATCTTGCAACATCTCTTTTCGTCCCTTTCCAAAAATATAATGGCTTCACATTAGGAAACATTTTTGTCACTCCAAGATGTCCAGAGTATGGTGCTTCATGAACTTCTTTCCACACAAGATTCCTTAACTCTTTAGAGTTGGGCACATGTATATTCTTCCTTTAAACCTTAGTAATCCATTGGGTTCAAAATGATATCCCTCGTACCTTGCATCTTGAAAATTTGTTTTGAGTGCTTGCTTAACTTTTCCATAGTACTCATTATCCTTGCACTTTTGCAACACTTGGCCTTTAAAGTCAATTTGGATTGTCACCATTGAGGTGATATGTCTTCTACGACTTAAGGCATCAACAACACGATTCTCTTTTCTCTTGATGTAGTTGATATTGAAGTCATAATCTGATATCAACTCTAACCATATTCTTTGTCGTGCATTTGGATTGGGTTGGGTGAATAGATACTTCAAACCATGATGATTGATTTTCAACTCAAAAGCATTTCCTAACAAATAGTGTTTCCACATTTGTAATGTGTGAACCACTACTACTAGCTCTAAATCATGTGATGCATAATTTTGCTCATAGGGCTTCAAATCTCTTGATTCATAATCTATAACTTGCCCTTCTTGCATCCAGAATCCTCCTAAGCCTTCACCCAATGCATTTGTGATGATAGTGAAGTTTCCTTTAGGATCTTGTACCTTCAAAATTGGAGTAGTAGTCAACTTCTCCTTGGAATTTTTTTGTCCACTCAAACTTTTTCCCTTTCCTCTGCAATGAAGTAATAGGAAAGGATATATTGGAATTTTTTTTCCACAAACTTCTGATAGTAGCCTTCCAAACCCATAAAGCTCCTAACCTTAGGTAAATTTTTAGGCACTGGCCATTCTAATACTGCCTTTATTTTGGTTGGATCAACTAAAATTTTGTCAGTTGAAATCACGTGACCTAATTACTACACTTTCTCTTGATAGAAGGTACATATAGAGAGTTTCCCATATAAATTATGTTCTCTTAAACCATTGGAGAACTATCTCTAAATGCTTGCAATGATCCTCCTCATTCTTGAAATAAATTAGGATATCATCCAAGAAAACCAAAACAAACTTATCTAGGAAATCCCTAAACACATTGTTCATTAGGTTCATAAATGTTGTAGGTGCATTAGTAAGTCCAAATGGTAGGACTATAAACTTATAATGCCTATATCTGGTCCTAAAGACATTTTTGAAGATGTCTTCATCTTTGATCCTTAGTTGGTGGTATCCTAATGGCAGATAAATTTTTGAAAACATAGCTGCTTCCCACATTTCATCGAAGAGATCATCAATGTGTGTCAATGGATACTTGTTCTTTATTGTAGCTTA